>OZ025241.1:97013353-97078353 GCA_964019155.1 Osedax fenrisi | reverse complement strand
CACATGTATATGCAATATCATTGTGCATTATGAGTGTCTTCACCCTTATGGTAGTACACCTAATGCATGGGTATCTAGAAACCCTGTAATCAAGCATGTTACATCAACACTTGAGTCACCATCTTTCTTATTTAGATGTAATACATGCATTGGTAACTCTATTCAACCAAGTTGCCCTCTACCTTTAAATACATTTAAAGGTGAAATAAACAATATCGAATCCTCCACAAAGGATATCCTTATCCGTCTTTATAAACAAGATAAGATATTAAATAATATATGTAAACTAGTAAATAATACCAGTATATATAAACACATAATACCACCTACATTCACCCCTACAATACCCTATAACCCCCCAAAACAACACTTTCCACCACCTACTCATCCTTTAAATATATCATACTCTTCAGCTGTACGACATAGCCCATACATGCCCATAAACAAAGTTAATACTACTATACCTGTAATTAATACTACTCCATCTAATTCTCTTGTTATTGAACATCTGAATGAAGATGAAAGAAATATTAACTTCGTATATAAAATACTTTCATATTTAAATATGTCTACAAACTCTCTGACCTCATACAAATTTATAAACTCAATATGTGTAATATACTTCAACTCACCTAACTCTCTATACACATTTCATTCCAATGTGAACCATATTAAAAAAGACCCCCGATTCTCCCATCTTTATATACGAGAACAACGCTCAGGCAATGAAATATTCAGAGGTAGAGTTATATATCATGCCATAAAAGAAAGTTTAACACCAACTGGCACTAGGTGCACCAATAATAATTATAATAATACATTTGAACTACGTCAAACTAAAAACTCAAAAATAGATTGGTCCTGTAATCCCATAAATATTACAGAATATGATTTCAAAACATGGAAGACTTCTTATGAAGTATATATACAGACCAAACATAATACAAATAAAATTGACTTAGTCAATGACCAACACACACAATGACATATAACCACCCATGACAACCACATCATATCAATATCCTCGACCTTCACCATTCCTACCAGTATCATTCACCAATCTCATTCATCCTCACTACAGATCATAAACCAACCCTGTCCCTTACCTACCATCTCCAATATAAATATGTCCTCTGCACCATATAAAATTCCACACTTATCCAATATTAAGGCTGCAACACTTAATGTTTGCTCTATCAGAAATAAAGCTGATCTTATAATCGAAGTATTTACTGATCTTAGATATTATGTGTATTACAGAAACATGGCTTAATCTTAATGATACCCCCATAATTGCCACATTAAACACAAATACATTAAGCTTCGTTCACCTTCCAAGACCTAGTTCCCACTTTGGTGGAGGATTAGGTGTATTATATAACAATTGTATTAAGCTAATAAGCTATAAAGACCTTTCTCTTGAACATTCCGAGGCTTTTTCATGCACATTTCATCCCAATAACTCACTTCCACTTACAATAATAACCATCTACCGACCACCGCATCAATCTATTCCTCATTTTATTGAAGAACTCGATACTCTACTTTACGCATTAACTCCTAAAACAATTCTAACCGGTGATTTTAATATTCCTATCACCTCTACTTCACATAATTCTCGACATCTCTACGATATACTTGAATCACACAATTTGTCACAAAAAGTCACTACCCCTACACATACAGCAAACAATATTCTTGATCTTGTTATATCAAATAAATCATCTGATATAATTTCCAACACTGTAACTCATAACCTTATAACTGACCACTACATTGTCCTTTTTAATATCCATGTCCCTAAGCCAACCAGCCTATCAAAAACTATTAAAATTAGAAATATTGCTAAAATTGATATTTCAAAATTTATGGGAGACTTTATTAATAATATTTACATTTGTGGTAACAACAAAACTTTATCCCATTTTGACTATATTCTTTCCTCTACTCTTGATGTTCATGCACCTATTAAACAAAAGACGATTATAGTACGTGATAACTCAAAATGGTTTAATAATAATCTTGTCACTGAAAAACGAAAACTACGAAAAGCCGAAAAATGCTGGCGTAGATCTAAATCTACTACCGACTTTAACATATTTTTACTATGCAGACAGCAATATCGTAGTTTACTCAAAACAACGAAAGAAAATTATTATACTGATCTACTTACTAACGCAGGAAAAGACTATAAGAAAATATTTAAAATATCCAATACACTACTAGGACGCCTTAATCGACGTATTCTTCCAGATACTTCTATATTAGATAATATTAATAACTTTGATATATTCTTTACCGCTAAAGTAAATGACATTATTACATCTCTTCCCTCCCCTTTATCATATGTACCAACCATCCCTCCATATTCTCTTTCATTACTGAACCTTCCATCTACTTCGCTGGTTGAGAGGCTTCTCCTGTCTGTGAAATCAACATGTTCCCTTGACCCCATTCCCTTCACCCTCTTACATAAGCTGATACCTTATATTGTTATGTACTATAAGGAAATAATCGAAGAATCAATCATATCTGGCTCAGTACCTTCGTGTATGAAGTTAGCTAATGTTACTCCTACTATTAAAAAACCTGACTTGGATAAATCACTGCTCGCGAGCTACCGGCCGATATCTCATCTCTCGTATATTTCTAAAGTACTTGAAAGAGTTGTAGCTATTCAACTTAATGACTATATACTCAGTAACAAAATCCTCAATAAATTTCAGAGTGCTTATACTAAAAAGAAAAATACCGAAACAGCTCTTGTCTATATTATTAATTCCCTTCAGCGTGCATCCTTTAATAAACATAGCTCTGTGATCATACTATTAGATCTTTCAGCAGCATTCGATACCTTAGATCATAGCACTTTAATGTTAATACTTCAGTCTATAGGTATAAATGTAACCGCTCTTGAATGGTTCAAATCATATCTTCAAAATAGATCTTTTTCTATTCAGCTTGATTCTCTGACATCCACACCTCGGTCAATCCATCATGGTGTACCGCAGGGATCTATTCTCGGACCAATACTCTTCAATATATACATGATCCCAATATTTGATATTTTTAATAAATATCCAAATATTGGCTACCATTCCTATGCAGATGACCTACAAGTATATATGATTTTAAAAGACCCTACTATAGATATACCTATACTCAACAACTGCCTTGAGGATATACGAATATGGCTAAACTCAAACTCTCTCTCACTGAATAGCTCAAAAACCATTGCACTCCATATTTCTTTATCAAATAAGTCCACTATTCCGAATATATATATTGGTAATGATTGTATACCTTACTCCAGATCAGCCCGTAATCTAGGAATTATATTATACACCACATTATCATTTACACATCAGATCTCCAATATAATTAAATCAGTAAATTTTATATTATACACTATAAAAATTATTAGACCTTCAATATCCACTGAAATTGCTAAACTACTTATAACATCTCTTATTCTACCTAAATTAGATTACTGTAATTCGATTATTAATGGTATACCGGATTATTTACTACATAAACTACAACTTTTGCAAAATTCAGCAGTCAGACTCATATACAATATAAATAAATTCTCTAGAACACACATATCACCTTACATGAAAATATTACACTGGCTCCCAATTAAATACAGAATAATATATAAAATATGTATGCTAACCCATCATGCCACTCATCACAGCCAACCTGACTACTTACATACTCTACTTACTCCCTATACATCATCACGCCCAATACAACTTTGCCTCAAGTATACTCAAGTCATACCAGATTTGCGTAATGTATCCATAAAACAAAAGAGAGCCTTCTCAATCTCTGCACCTATAGCCTGGAATAGACTTCCTTATAACTTTCGTTCTATTCAATCAACCACGTTATTCAAAAATAAGCTTAAGACATATATTTTCTCTTTGGCTTATCCTAATAACAACTAGTCAACATTTAATGCACGGCCGAAAATTTCTGATGAAGTTGATGGCAGTGCCTAAAACATTAGGTTAGGTTACAGGTTACTACTACTACTACTAATACTACTACTACTACTACTACTACTGATACTACTACTACTACTACTACTACTACTACTACTACTACTACTACTACTACTACTACTACTACTACTACTACTACTACTACTACTACTACTACTACTACTACTACTACTACTACTACTACTACTACTACTACTACTACTACTACTACTACTACTACTACTACTACTACTACTACTACTACTACTACTACTACTACTACTACTACTACTACTACTACTACTACTACTACTACTACTACTACTACTACTACTAATATACTACTACTACTACTACTACTACTACTACTACTACTACTACTACTACTACTACTACTACTACTACTACTACTACTACTACTACTACTACTACTACTACTACTACTACTACTACTACTACTACTACTACTACTACTACTACTACTACTACTACTACTACTACTACTACTACTAATACTACTACTAATACTACTACTACTACTACTACTACTACTACTACTACTACTACTACTACTACTACTACTACTACTACTACTACTACTACTACTACTACTACTACTACTACTACTACTACTACTACTACTACTACTACTACTACTACTACTACTACTACTACTACTACTACTACTACTACTACTACTACTACTACTACTACTACTACTACTACTACTACTACTACTACTACTACTACTACTACTACTACTACTACTACTACTACTACTACTACTACTACTACTACTACTACTACTACTACTACTACTACTACTACTACTACTACTACTACTACTACTACTACTACTACTACTACTACTACTACTACTACTACTACTACTACTACTACTACTACTACTACTACTACTACTACTACTACTACTACTACTACTACTACTACTACTACTACTACTACTACTACTACTACTACTACTACTACTACTACTACTACTACTACTACTACTACTACTACTACTACTACTACTACTACTACTACTACTACTACTACTACTACTACTACTACTACTACTACTACTACTACTACTACTACTACTACTACTACTACTACTACTACTACTACTACTACTACTACTACTACTACTACTACCACTTCCTGTTTATCATTATTCTGCTAAACATCAATTTAAATTCAAATTAATTTAGCCTGCCTAATCCGATATTCAGATAAGTCATCCACGAATATAATATAATCATCACACCTATAAACATATAACACACATTATTTACTCATTATTCATTTTTTTCATTCACTACTTTTTGGTTTATTTCAACTTTATATCATTCATATTTAAAAATTTCTCAAAATCACTGGAGCATAACATTTCCATTATATTGTTGTTTACATTTTATTTGTTCTATTATTTCAATTCATAATCTCTATTCATACCATCATTGCACTATTATTATATTCTTACATTATTCATATACATTATATATACATTAATATACATTATATACATTCACATACATTCATATGCATTCATACACATTAATATACATTCATATACACTCATATACATTTGTGTTTATCTTACACTGTATATAGTATTACTTTATGTGTGTATCATTCAGTACATGTATATTAGCATACACTGATTTATAAACACACATCAATTAATATATAATACCTAACCATGGATAACAAATTATGTGTTCACTGTAATAAAGTTAATGAACATGATAAATATGTCACATGTATATGCAATATCATTGTGCATTATGAGTGTCTTCACCCTTATGGTAGTACACCTAATGCATGGGTATCTAGAAACCCTGTAATCAAGCATGTTACATCAACACTTGAGTCACCATCTTTCTTATTTAGATGTAATACATGCATTGGTAACTCTATTCAACCAAGTTGCCCTCTACCTTTAAATACATTTAAAGGTGAAATAAACAATATCGAATCCTCCACAAAGGATATCCTTATCCGTCTTTATAAACAAGATAAGATATTAAATAATATATGTAAACTAGTAAATAATACCAGTACGATATATAAACACATAATACCACCTACATTCATAAACACATAATACCACCTACATTCACCCCTACAATACCCTATAACCCCCCAAAACAACACTTTCCACCACCTACTCATCCTTTAAATATATCATACTCTTCAGCTGTACGACATAGCCCATACATGCCCATAAACAAAGTTAATACTACTATACCTGTAATTAATACTACTCCATCTAATTCTCTTGTTATTGAACATCTGAATGAAGATGAAAGAAATATTAACTTCGTATATAAAATACTTTCATATTTAAATATGTCTACAAACTCTCTGACCTCATACAAATTTATAAACTCAATATGTGTAATATACTTCAACTCACCTAACTCTCTATACACATTTCATTCCAATGTGAACCATATTAAAAAAGACCCCCGATTCTCCCATCTTTATATACGAGAACAACGCTCAGGCAATGAAATATTCAGAGGTAGAGTTATATATCATGCCATAAAAGAAAGTTTAACACCAACTGGCACTAGGTGCACCAATAATAATTATAATAATACATTTGAACTACGTCAAACTAAAAACTCAAAAATAGATTGGTCCTGTAATCCCATAAATATTACAGAATATGATTTCAAAACATGGAAGACTTCTTATGAAGTATATATACAGACCAAACATAATACAAATAAAATTGACTTAGTCAATGACCAACACACACAATGACATATAACCACCCATGACAACCACATCATATCAATATCCTCGACCTTCACCATTCCTACCAGTATCATTCACCAATCTCATTCATCCTCACTACAGATCATAAACCAACCCTGTCCCTTACCTACCATCTCCAATATAAATATGTCCTCTGCACCATATAAAATTCCACACTTATCCAATATTAAGGCTGCAACACTTAATGTTTGCTCTATCAGAAATAAAGCTGATCTTATAATCGAAGTATTTACTGATCTTAGATATTATGTGTATTACAGAAACATGGCTTAATCTTAATGATACCCCCATAATTGCCACATTAAACACAAATACATTAAGCTTCGTTCACCTTCCAAGACCTAGTTCCCACTTTGGTGGAGGATTAGGTGTATTATATAACAATTGTATTAAGCTAATAAGCTATAAAGACCTTTCTCTTGAACATTCCGAGGCTTTTTCATGCACATTTCATCCCAATAACTCACTTCCACTTACAATAATAACCATCTACCGACCACCGCATCAATCTATTCCTCATTTTATTGAAGAACTCGATACTCTACTTTACGCATTAACTCCTAAAACAATTCTAACCGGTGATTTTAATATTCCTATCACCTCTACTTCACATAATTCTCGACATCTCTACGATATACTTGAATCACACAATTTGTCACAAAAAGTCACTACCCCTACACATACAGCAAACAATATTCTTGATCTTGTTATATCAAATAAATCATCTGATATAATTTCCAACACTGTAACTCATAACCTTATAACTGACCACTACATTGTCCTTTTTAATATCCATGTCCCTAAGCCAACCAGCCTATCAAAAACTATTAAAATTAGAAATATTGCTAAAACTATTAAAATTAGAAATATTGCTAAAATTGATATTTCAAAATTTATGGGAGACTTTATTAATAATATTTACATTTGTGGTAACAACAAAACTTTATCCCATTTTGACTATATTCTTTCCTCTACTCTTGATGTTCATGCACCTATTAAACAAAAGACGATTATAGTACGTGATAACTCAAAATGGTTTAATAATAATCTTGTCACTGAAAAACGAAAACTACGAAAAGCCGAAAAATGCTGGCGTAGATCTAAATCTACTACCGACTTTAACATATTTTTACTATGCAGACAGCAATATCGTAGTTTACTCAAAACAACGAAAGAAAATTATTATACTGATCTACTTACTAACGCAGGAAAAGACTATAAGAAAATATTTAAAATATCCAATACACTACTAGGACGCCTTAATCGACGTATTCTTCCAGATACTTCTATATTAGATAATATTAATAACTTTGATATATTCTTTACCGCTAAAGTAAATGACATTATTACATCTCTTCCCTCCCCTTTATCATATGTACCAACCATCCCTCCATATTCTCTTTCATTACTGAACCTTCCATCTACTTCGCTGGTTGAGAGGCTTCTCCTGTCTGTGAAATCAACATGTTCCCTTGACCCCATTCCCTTCACCCTCTTACATAAGCTGATACCTTATATTGTTATGTACTATAAGGAAATAATCGAAGAATCAATCATATCTGGCTCAGTACCTTCGTGTATGAAGTTAGCTAATGTTACTCCTACTATTAAAAAACCTGACTTGGATAAATCACTGCTCGCGAGCTACCGGCCGATATCTCATCTCTCGTATATTTCTAAAGTACTTGAAAGAGTTGTAGCTATTCAACTTAATGACTATATACTCAGTAACAAAATCCTCAATAAATTTCAGAGTGCTTATACTAAAAAGAAAAATACCGAAACAGCTCTTGTCTATATTATTAATTCCCTTCAGCGTGCATCCTTTAATAAACATAGCTCTGTGATCATACTATTAGATCTTTCAGCAGCATTCGATACCTTAGATCATAGCACTTTAATGTTAATACTTCAGTCTATAGGTATAAATGTAACCGCTCTTGAATGGTTCAAATCATATCTTCAAAATAGATCTTTTTCTATTCAGCTTGATTCTCTGACATCCACACCTCGGTCAATCCATCATGGTGTACCGCAGGGATCTATTCTCGGACCAATACTCTTCAATATATACATGATCCCAATATTTGATATTTTTAATAAATATCCAAATATTGGCTACCATTCCTATGCAGATGACCTACAAGTATATATGATTTTAAAAGACCCTACTATAGATATACCTATACTCAACAACTGCCTTGAGGATATACGAATATGGCTAAACTCAAACTCTCTCTCACTGAATAGCTCAAAAACCATTGCACTCCATATTTCTTTATCAAATAAGTCCACTATTCCGAATATATATATATTGGTAATGATTGTATACCTTACTCCAGATCAGCCCGTAATCTAGGAATTATATTATACACCACATTATCATTTACACATCAGATCTCCAATATAATTAAATCAGTAAATTTTATATTATACACTATAAAAATTATTAGACCTTCAATATCCACTGAAATTGCTAAACTACTTATAACATATCTTAATCTACCTAAATTAGATTACTGTAATTCGATTATTAATGGTATACCGGATTATTTACTACATAAACTACAACTTTTGCAAAATTCAGCAGTCAGACTCATATACAATATAAATAAATTCTCTAGAACACACATATCACCTTACATGAAAATATTACACTGGCTCCCAATTAAATACAGAATAATATATAAAATATGTATGCTAACCCATCATGCCACTCATCACAGCCAACCTGACTACTTACATACTCTACTTACTCCCTATACATCATCACGCCCAATACAACTTTGCCTCAAGTATACTCAAGTCATACCAGATTTGCGTAATGTATCCATAAAACAAAAGAGAGCCTTCTCAATCTCTGCACCTATAGCCTGGAATAGACTTCCTTATAACTTTCGTTCTATTCAATCAACCACGTTATTCAAAAATAAGCTTAAGACATATATTTTCTCTTTGGCTTATCCTAATAACAACTAGTCAACATTTAATGCACGGCCGAAAATTTCTGATGAAGTTGATGGCAGTGCCTAAAACATTAGGTTAGGTTACAGGTTACTACTACTACTACTACTACTACTACTACTACTACTACTACTACTACTACTACTACTACTACTACTACTACTACTACTACTACTACTACTACTACTACTACTACTACTACTACTACTACTACTACTACTACTACTACTACTACTACTACTACTACTACTACTACTACTACTACTACTACTACTACTACTACTACTACTACTACTACTACTACTACTACTACTACTACTACTACTACTACTACTACTACTACTACTACTACTACTACTACTACTACTACTACTACTACTACTACTACTACTACTAATACTACTACTACTACTACTACTACTACTACTACTACTACTACTACTACTACTACTACTACTACTACTACTACTACTACTACTACTACTACTACTACTACTACTACTACTACTACTACTACTACTACTACTACTACTACTACTACTACTACTACTAATACTACTAATACTACTACTACTACTACTACTACTACTACTACTACTACTACTACTACTACTACTACTACTACTACTACTACTACTACTACTACTACTACTACTACTACTACTACTACTACTACTACTACTACTACTACTACTACTACTACTACTACTACTACTACTACTACTACTACTACTACTACTACTACTACTACTACTACTACTACTACTACTACTACTACTACTACTACTACTACTACTACTACTACTACTACTACTACTACTACTACTACTACTACTACTACTACTACTACTACTACTACTACTACTACTACTACTACTACTACTACTACTACTACTACTACTACTACTACTACTACTACTACTACTACTACTACTACTACTACTACTACTACTACTACTACTACTACTACTACTACTACTACTACTACTACTACTACTACTACTACTACTACTACTACTACTACTACTACTACTACTACTACTACTACTACTACTACTACTACTACTACTACTACTACTACTACTACTACTACTACTAATACTACTTATACTACTACTACTAATACTACTACTACTACTACTACTACTACTACTACTACTACTACTACTACTACTACTACTACTACTACTACTACTACTACTACTACTACTACTACTACTACTACTACTACTACTACTACTACTACTACTACTACTACTACTACTACTACTACTACTACTACTACTACTACTACTACTACTACTACTACTACTACTACTACTACTACTACTACTACTACTACTACTACTACTACTACTACTACTACTACTACTACTACTACTGAGGAAGCCGTCTCCTCGTCAGGCCATTGGTAATTAGGACACACCTGACAACTTGTTCCGTTTCGTACTACAATTTCGTTAGGTGCGCAAAACCTTTAATAGGGATGTAGATTTATACTAAAGTCAGTGAAACTATACTAATATAGTGTATTTGTTTGTATAGTAATCCTGATATTAAAAAATAAACTAATTGGTAAAGTAATTGACATTTAACATATTCCATTGATATTTTTAAATCATAAATTATTATATATTAAATATATCATATATGGATTATTTGATGATATGCTATTATTTTAATACATACAAGAAGATATCCCGGAAGATATGGAAGAAGATATCCCGCAACTAATATCATTGATGTTGATTATTCTCACTATTTAGAATTGTTTTCTGATAATTGTGCAGGTGAAGAACTTCTCGTACATGCTATACAAGAAAAAGGAACAAAAGACGGCCTACGAGTGCAAAGACAAATAAGTATATTGTATTCAATAAGATAAAGATAATATGAAATCTATTAATTAGACATTTAAAAATAGTGCACTCTGATCCATGGATCAGTCATATACATTGGAAACTAATGTCTGTAGACAAATATATAAATTTAAGTATCGCAAATTAATGGAGCTCGTTGGCTAAACTGATTTTTTTATTACGTTTTTAAATTTATGAAAAAAAATGTCAACTTAAAACCGTCTCAAGAATATTCAAATATATCAATATAAAATATAACACTATATTATTAAAAAATAATTCTAAAATTATGTATATAATTTCTATATTTTTTAACAAATATTAATTAAGTTATAAGTATATATCTAGAGGTTATATAAGTCCCTAATACGAGCATTATATATAATATGATTTATGATTTATATATACGACTATCTATAGATGTCTTAATACGGACACCCTATAACTAATCAGCGCCCAGCGTATACACTATTCGGAGTTTCATAAAAATCGCGTGCGTTATAATATTAATACCACCAATAAGGCTAAATCTAATTTTTTATTATTTTGATACTAAATTGTATTATTAATTAAACAAATAATTATCTATTATTAATAAAAATAAATAAATTAAAATTAAAGTATCTAATAAAATTAGAATAAATTGTTCATACAATTAATTATAAATAATGTAATTTGTCTGATTGATTCATCAATGATATATAGTTTTGTAGTGGTATATAGGGTGTCCATAATCGGACATGGGTATACCCCTGGGGTATACCCCCGTTATCTACGGAATTAAAAGATTAAATATAATTTTAAAATCACAATAATATCTATAATCATATAATATTAATATATTGTAATTTTGAATACAAATAATTAGTCATAAAATGTTAAGACCATGTGTTGTTAAAGTGTCCGTATTAGGTAACTTTCCCGCTATATGGTTCTTACCGTGGACATTTACAAGAAAATTAGATTAAACTGTGGATGGTAAGTATACAAGATATCAATTGTTAAGATATTTACTGAATATCACGTGGAAATCACATCATACGATTAAAATACTGTATGGAAATATTCCTCGATTATCCTCACTAATTTGAGAGATAAGAACAATATTTGATAGTCATTGCCATAGGAGTAACAATGGGATCATCAGCGAAGTTCTTTCTTGTATACCAAAACATGGACATACTAATGTAGCTTGTCCAATAAGAAACTATATTGATCAATTAAAGGAAGATGTTGGACTATATCTGGATGAAGTGAGATCTACTATGATGGAGAAGATGTATGGAAAGAAATTATTCAAATTGCTCTCGATAATAATCCGAATCGGTAAGGTAAGTTACTATATATATATATTGGGCAATTATATATTAACCTACATTCCCAGCAACATATTATCTCGAGTTGCATTTTAAACTGACTTTGAAGGCAGTCCGTAACGCAGATAGAACTAGGGGTCACGTTATCGGCGTTATCCCACACTACGATACGCTCGTCCTTGAACTTCAATCCCATGAGTTGCATGTCCCAGGTTCCGATTGCAAATACGCGTTCAGTTGAAGTATTCGTGTACTGCGTGTAGTTATAATATGTAATATATATATATATTGTTTTTCTTTTATAATGAATACAATAATACAATTTATCTTATCTTATCTAATATTATATATATATATATATACTTCTTAAAACTAAATATTCCTCATGGAACTAAACATGGTTTTTAGTTTTCCACCTATACGTAGATTAAAAATAAAAATGTATTTACAATACATATATTATAATATTAGAGAAACATATTAAAATGAATAACATAAATACATTGTATTAACAGTGCAGTTGATATGGTTACCTGCAGTTGCTGAATAGTATATCTTCTTAGCGCTAAAGGTATTATGGATTCGATATATGGAAATAAATTCTTTTTTTCCGAACATTTATTAATATAATCCCTCGAATAGTTTCCATTAAAAATTTCTATAATTTAAGTTTGAATATAATTATATATATATATATATATATATATATATATATTTAATTATTAACCCGGACAATGTTCATTGTAATATATATTGAGAGCTTCGAGAATTTTGATTATAGGATCTATAAATAAAGATGCATATTCAATGTTTACAATATTTGCAATGTCTTTTAATTTCAATGACGAGTTACATTCAGGAATTCCTTCAATACGGCGAGTACTGTTAATTATCAGAAATATGTGAATACTTAGCATGGGGTAAAGTTTATATTGTATTACACTACTAACGATTATTTGTAACGTGTATAAGTATGTGACTTATTAAGAGGTACATGTTATCCTCTTTTTGTATTGTATTCAATATATATATATATATATATATATATATATATATATATATATATATATATTTATAATATATATTATATATATGTGTGTATACACATATGTGTCAGGTTACCAAATTATTGAAACATTACTTATATTATTTATTTGTGTATTATAATATTTATACTAATCAAAATGTTATCATGTATTTTTGTTTTACCTTAAGTTAAATACCAAATATCAAATATTAAGAAAAAAATGTAATTGTATTGTTTAAAAACATATATATTAAAAATTCCCAATATAAATGTTTCAGAAATATTAAAAGAACTTAAATAATAATATGTTCACTCAATATTAAAGATTATTATGTAATTTAAACTATATACGCATACTTACTAATATAACTTATATCAATATGGATCAATAACATACTGAATTCATACGATATTAAGTTATAAGTATAGTATTGCCGTCTAACAAATTATTTACCCATGGTGTATTACAAATTTCAGTATTTTGTCCTATATTATTACCAATTTATCTGTTACCATTGAGTGTCACTCTTCATCAGTTTCCTGATATTAATTATCATATTTAATTATGCGGATGATTTGCAAATGTATATCCAACTGCCCTTATATGCTCTTCTTTCTGATAATTATTATTTGTTGAACTATTAAAATACCTTTATAATCTAAATCTAAAAAGTATAAAACCTCTCTTATTAATGTTTCTCGTGTTAATTACATTTTTCTTCAAGTATTTGTTTATGGAGATATTATTTCGTCTACAAATTCTGTTAAAAATCATGGTTTAATTTTGTATCGTAAGCTAAGTTTTATCGATCAGACTTCAAGTGAATGCCGATCTTCAATCTTCAATTTACACAAAATAAAACAATTAGAAATTTATATCGGATAAATTGTTAAGCTCCTTATTGAATATACAGTATTATCTCGTATTAATAACTATAATTCTTTATATCACGGACTTACTTTATATTCTACAAATGTCGTTAATATAGGTAGGTATAAATTTAAAAAAAAAAAAAAAAAAAAATCTAAAAAGATCAGACGTCGATTCTTAAAGTTTACTGGGCATTTCCTACGTAGAGATGATGAAGTTGTTTCGGACCTAGTTCTTTGGGAACCTACTCACGTAACTAGAAGACGGGGAAGGCCACCAGAAAGCTACATCGGGAATCTCGAGCGCGAAACTGGTATACCGGCGAGCGAGATGAAAGTAGCTATGATGAACCGTGAAGTTTGGAGAACTTTTACTGTCCGGGAAACAACAATCCCGAAAAAGCAAGTAATCAAACAAGCATATATCTATAGGGACCTCTGCACGCTGATCATGTCGCATGCAATTATCCGATCACGCTTGCACTTCTGATAAATGATATGATAACAAATGGTTATCTGCTAAACCGAGATCAATGTATACAATTATTATAATTATTTATAAATGCATATACCTTAAATCACCTAAATATTTAAAAGATTTGCTGAACTACGGGATTGAGTCGAGAACCTCTAGATCGTCTAACAGCAAAATACTTCGTTACCGTAAGTTCAAGCTGGCTATATATGGCAAGAGATCTTTTCGACATTCTGCAGCTGCATTATTTAATGGTCTACCTCGGGATAATAAAATGTGTTACACCCATAGAACGTTTTAAAAGTAAAGTCAAAGATTGTATTATTGGTTATTTTTAATATTCGAATATTTTTTTACTTATTTATTTTATCGTTTATTTATTTATGTATTATTATTTTGCTAAAATACAAATGAGAACTATCTTTGTTATATGTGTGTATAAATAATTCATCTATCTATATATATATATATATATATATATATATATATATATATATATATATATATATCTAGGTGATAAGTATATAACATACAGTTTTAAAACCTGCATTGAAAATGATCTTCGAAAATTAACCTATACCAATCCGTTTCATTATTCCTATACGAATATGGTCCTATATCGTGCCATTTTGTATAAAAAGAATCATCCATAGGTAAACTGAAGATCTAATTAAATATAATGTATTATGTTTTAATTATACTTTAACAATATATATATGTATATATATATATATATATATATATTTATATATTTTATTTAAATTAAATTGTCAATAATTAGAAATTTGATATATATTTAAATATATTTGATATATATTAAGTTATAGTATCTTTAATAGTATATATTTAATATATATATATATATATATATATATATATAATATATATAATATATATATGTAATGAAATGTAATTTTTTTTTTTATTATTATCATTTTTGTTGAATATGTA
Organism: Osedax fenrisi; assembly: GCA_964019155.1. Taxonomy (NCBI): domain Eukaryota; kingdom Metazoa; phylum Annelida; class Polychaeta; order Sabellida; family Siboglinidae; genus Osedax; species Osedax fenrisi. Next base: position 97,062,115 of record OZ025241.1, on the reverse strand, counting down.
TAATACATATTATATTGAATATAATTAGTAATACCAACTGTTATAAAGAAAGTGCCTTTTGTAAAATCGATAAATTCTATAAAATCGTTGGAATAAACGCCGTCTGAGCAAATGAATATTAATTTCCTACCAGCTGGAATATATTTTGCCAGTGTCCAGACTACTACTACTACTACTACTACTACTGAGGAAGCCGTCTCCTCGTCAGGCCATTGGTAATTAGGACACACCTGACAACTTGTTCCGTTTCGCACTACAATTTCGTTAGGTGCGCAAAACCTTTAATAGGGATGTAGATTTATACTAAAGTCAGTGAAACTATACTAATATAGTGTATTTGTTTGTATAGTAATCCTGATATTAAAAAATAAACTAATTGGTAAAGTAATTGACATTTAACATATTCCATTGATATTTTTAAATCATAAATTATTATATATTAAATATATCATATATGGATTATTTGATGATATGCTATTATTTTAATACATACAAGAAGATATCCCGGAAGAGATGGAAGAAGATATCCCGCAACTAATATCATTGATGTTGATTATTCTCACTATTTAGAATTGTTTTCTGATAATTGTGCAGGTGAAGAACTTCTCGTACATGCTATACAAGAAAAAGGAACAAAAGACGGCCTACGAGTGCAAAGACAAATAAGTATATTGTATTCAATAAGATAAAGATAATATGAAATCTATTAATTCGACATTTAAAAAGAGTGCACTCTGATCCATGGATCAGTCATATACATTGGAAACTAATGTCTGTAGACAAATATATAAATATAAATATCGCAAATTAATGGAGCTCGTTGGCTAAACTGATTTTTTTATTACGTTTTTAAATTTATGAAAAAAAATGTCAACTTAAAACCGTCTCAAGAATATTCAAATATATCAATATAAAATATAACACTATATTATTAAAAAATAATTCTAAAATTATGTATATAATTTCTATATTTTTTATCAAATATTAATTAAGTTATAAGTATATATCTAGAGGTTATATAAGTCCCTAATACGAGCATTATATATAATATGATTTATGATTTATATATACGACTATCTATAGATGTCTTAATACGGACACCCTATAACTAATCAGCGCCCAGCGTATACACTATTCGGAGTTTCATAAAAATCGCGTGCGTTATAATATTAATACCACCAATAAGGCTAAATCTAATTTTTTATTATTTTGATACTAAATTGTATTATTAATTAAACAAATAATTATCTATTATTAATAAAAATAAATAAATTAAAATTAAAGTATCTAATAAAATTAGAATAAATTGTTCATACAATTAATTATAAATAATGTAATTTGTCTGATTGATTCATCAATGATATATAGTTTTCTAGTGGTATATAGGGTGTCCGTAATCGGACATGGGTATACCCCTGGGGTATACCCCCGTTATCTACGGAATTAAAAGATTAAATATAATTTTAAAATCACAATAATATCTATAATCATATAATATTAATATATTGTAATTTTGAATACAAATAATTAGTCATAAAATGTTAAGACCATGTGTTGTTAAAGTGTCCGTATTAGGTAACTTTCCCGCTATATGGTTCTTACCGTGGACATTTACAAGAAAATTAGATTAAACTGTGGATGGTAAGTATACAAGATATCAAGTGTTAAGATATTTACTGAATATCACGTGGAAATCACATCATACGATTAAAATACTGTATGGAAATATTCCTCGATTATCCTCACTAATTTGAGAGATAAGAACAATATTTGATAGTCATTGCCATAGGAGTAACAATGGGATCATCAGCGAAGTTCTTTCTTGTATACCAAAACATGGACATACTAATGTAGCTTGTCCAATAAGAAACTATATTGATCAATTAAAGGAAGATGTTGGACTATATCTGGATGAAGTGAGATCTGCTATGATGGAGAAGATGTATGGAAAGAAATTTTTCAAATTGCTCTCGATAATAATCCGAATCGGTAAGGTAAGTTACTATATATATATATATATATATATATATATATATATATATATATATATATATATATTGGGAAATTATATATTAACCTACATTCCCAGCAACATATTATCTCGAGTTTCATTTTAAACTGACTTTGAAGGCAGTCCGTAACGCAGATAGAACTAGGGGTCACGTTATCGGCGTTATCCCACACTACGATACGCTCGTCCTTGAACTTCAATCCCATGAGTTGCATGTCCCAGGTTCCGATTGCAAATACGCGTTCAGTTGAAGTATTCGTGTACTGCGTGTAGTTATAATATGTAATATATATATATTGTTTTTCTTTTATAATGAATACAATAATACAATTTATCTTATCTTATCTAATATTATATATATATATATATACTTCTTAAAACTAAATATTCCTCATGGAACTAAACATGGTTTTTAGTTTTCCACCTATACGTAGATTAAAAATAAAAATGTATTTACAATACATATATTATAATATTAGAGAAACATATTAAAATGAATAACATAAATACATTGTATTAACAGTGCAGTTGATATGGTTACCTGCAGTTGCTGAATAGTATATCTTCTTAGCGCTAAAGGTATTATGGATTCGATATATGGAAATAAATTCTTTTTTTCCGAACATTTATTAATATAATCCCTCGAATAGTTTCCATTACAAATGTCTATAATTTAAGTTTGAATATAATTATATATATATATATATATATATATATATATATTTAATTATTAACCCGGACAATGTTCATTGTAATATATATTGAGAGCTTCGAGAATTTTGATTATAGGATCTATAAATAAAGATGCATATTCAATGTTTACAATATTTGCAATGTCTTTTAATTTCAATGACGAGTTACATTCAGGAATTCCTTCAATACGGCGAGTACTGTTAATTATCAGAAATATGTGAATACTTAGCATGGGGTAAAGTTTATATTGTATTACACTACTAACGATTATTTGTAACGTGTATAAGTATGTGACTTATTAAGAGGTACATGTTATCCTCTTTTTGTATTGTATTCAATATATATATATATATATATATATATATATATATATATATTTATAATATATATTATATATATGTGTGTATACACATATGTGTCAGGTTACCAAATTATTGAAACATTACTTATATTATTTATTTGTGTATTATAATATTTATACTAATCAAAATGTTATCATGTATTTTTGTTTTACCTTAAGTTAAATACCAAATATCAAATATTAAGAAAAAAATGTAATTGTATTGTTTAAAAACATATATATTAAAAATTCCCAATATAAATGTTTCAGAAATATTAAAAGAACTTAAATAATAATATGTTCACTCAATATTAAAGATTATTATGTAATTTAAACTATATACGCATACTTACTAATATAACTTATATCAATATGGATCAATAACATACTGAATTCATACGATATTAAGTTATAAGTATAGTATTGCCGTCTAACAAATTATTTACCCATGGTGTATTACAAATTTCAGTATTTTGTCCTATATTATTACCAATTTATCTGTTACCATTGAGTGTCACTCTTCATCAGTTTCCTGATATTAATTATCATATTTAATTATGCGGATGATTTGCAAATGTATATCCAACTGCCCTTATATGCTCTTCTTTCTGATAATTATTATTTGTTGAACTATTAAAATACCTTTATAATCTAAATCTAAAAAGTATAAAACCTCTCTTATTAATGTTTCTCGTGTTAATTACATTTTTCTTCAAGTATTTGTTTATGGAGATATTATTTCGTCTACAAATTCTGTTAAAAATCATGGTTTAATTTTGTATCGTAAGCTAAGTTTTATCGATCAGACTTCAAGTGAATGCCGATCTTCAATCTTCAATTTACACAAAATAAAACAATTAGAAATTTATATCGGATAAATTGTTAAGCTCCTTATTGAATATACAGTATTATCTCGTATTAATAACTATAATTCTTTATATCACGGACTTACTTTATATTCTACAAATGTCGTTAATATAGGTAGGTATAAATTTTAAAAAAAAAAAAAAAAAAAATCTAAAAAGATCAGACGTCGATTCTTAAAGTTTACTGGGCATTTCCTACGTAGAGATGATGAAGTTGTTTCGGACCTAGTTCTTTGGGAACCTACTCACGTAACTAGAAGACGGGGAAGGCCACCAGAAAGCTACATCGGGAATCTCGAGCGCGAAACTGGTATACCGGCGAGCGAGATGAAAGTAGCTATGATGAACCGTGAAGTTTGGAGAACTTTTACTGTCCGGGAAACAACAATCCCGAAAAAGCAAGTAATCAAACAAGCATATATCTATAGGGACCTCTGCACGCTGATCATGTCGCATGCAATTATCCGATCACGCTTGCACTTCTGATAAATGATATGATAACAAATGGTTATCTGCTAAACCGAGATCAATGTATACAATTATTATAATTATTTATAAATGCATATACCTTAAATCACCTAAATATTTAAAAGATTTGCTGAACTACGGGATTGAGTCGAGAACCTCTAGATCGTCTAACAGCAAAATACTTCGTTACCGTAAGTTCAAGCTGGCTATATATGGCAAGAGATCTTTTCGACATTCTGCAGCTGCATTATTTAATGGTCTACCTCGGGATAATAAAATGTGTTACACCCATAGAACGTTTTAAAAGTAAAGTCAAAGATTGTATTATTGGTTATTTTTAATATTCGAATATTTTTTTACTTATTTATTTTATCGTTTATTTATTTATGTATTATTATTTTGCTAAAATACAAATGAGAACTATCTTTGTTATATGTGTGTATAAATAATTCATCTATCTATATATATATATATATATATATATATATATATATATATATATATATATATATATCTAGGTGATAAGTATATAACATACAGTTTTAAAACCTGCATTGAAAATGATCTTCGAAAATTAACCTATACCAATCCGTTTCATTATTCCTATACGAATATGGTCCTATATCGTGCCATTTTGTATAAAAAGAATCATCCATAGGTAAACTAAAGATCTAATTAAATATAATGTATTATGTTTTAATTATACTTTAACAATATATATATGTATATATATATATATATATATATATATATATTTATATATTTTATTTAAATTAAATTGTCAATAATTAGAAATTTGATATATATTTAAATATATTTGATATATATTAAGTTATAGTATCTTTAATAGTATATATGTAATATATATATATATATATATATATATATATATATAATATATATAATATATATATGTAATGAAATGTAATTTTTTTTTTTATTATTATCATTTTTGTTGAATATGTATAATACATATTATATTGAATAGAATTAGTAATACCAACTGTTATAAAGAAAGTGCCTTTTGTAAAATCGATAAATTCTATAAAATCGTTGGAATAAACGCCGTCTGAGCAAATGAATATTAATTTCCTACCAGCTGGAATATATTTTGCCAGTGTCCTCATAAATACTAGGGCATTTGTAATCTATAAATATATATATATATATATATATATATATATATATATATATATATTCTGTAATGTATAGATAACACATAATATGATGTTTTTTATATAAAATACACAAATTATATTTTAACTAATGATTGGCATTATAAGGAAAACGTTATATTAAATAAATATATAGGTGATACATTAATTATTACTCAATTCGTTATGTAATATAGTGCTTTTATGAGACAACTTATAATTCTGTCGTTATATATATTTGTCGTGAACAGTTAATTACACATTCAGGCACTGCCATCTGTAGATAGTATACTGCAATCGTGAAGTTTTGATCGTGATTAATATTAATAATTATATTCTTGGGATAACATTGTATAAGTGAATACAGAGTTTATCCGGAAAAAGTTCGTAAAATAATAATTAATATATTGATATATATATATATATATATATATATATATATATATATATATATATATATATATATATATATATATATATACAGTAGAAGCTCGGTAACACAACATGCCGATAACTCAACATTGCCGATAACTCAACATCCAAAAAATATTTGGTTGGATTCGTATCTTTTACATGTTAACAAAAACCCTATTACTGAACAAATATAACTCAACATACGTATAACTCAACATCGTTTTTATAATCCTAGCCTATACATTACATGTAAATATACATCCGATAACTCAACATTTATGAAAAATCAAAATATCACAAACATATGTTGTTGGATTCGTATCTTTTACATGTAAAACTACATTGCTCAACAAATATAATTCAACATACATTATTCAACATGGTTTTATTTAATAATATATGGATATAAATATATAAACGTAAAAATACAATTACAATTATTATATTATCATACGAGTACTATCCGATAACTCAACATACTCGCTAACTCAACATGAAAACTCCGTCCCGTCAATGTTGAGTTATCGAGCTTTGACTGTATACATATATGATATGAATATATATATATATATATATATATATATATATATATATTTATTTTGTTATTTTGTTATTTTTATTTGGTGGATTCCTTTCATGCCATCCAGGAACTTAGATAAAGTTTTCACTTATAACCATATATGGCTCTAATTTACTTTCGAAGCCGCTCTCGTGTTAAGGCATCCATGGTTTTAACGAGAGCTGATCATTTATTTATACACAATTATATAAGATCACTTCTAAATAATATTGTAAGACCCATTTTATAAAATTAATTAATGGTCCGGACGAGGCTCGAACCCGTATCCTACTGCGTTGGTGTCTGACGCCTTATCCACTGAGCCACACAGGCAGTTTATATATATATATATATATATATATATATATATATATATATGTATATACATATAACATTGTTTTACTATTGTATTTATACGGACTAAATAAAAAGCAGCATAAATAGATTATGTTGACTCTTTAAAATACAAGAATAAAGGAACATTCATTCAATGAAAGATATAAAATAATAATTAAATACTATGATTAGTCATTAAAATAATAATGTATTAATCGAGTATTATCTGTTATGAAGGTAAACAGAAAATAATGAATTAATATGAATTAATATGGTGTTATAATATGTGAGATTCGATAACTCCATTTTTTATAATAGGTAATACTAATTACGTATACGTAATTGTTATATGTATAAGTAATATATTACTTCAAATATTAAAAATATATCATTTTATAAAATATAATGATATTATTTCGAGTTCTCGAATTTATTATCGATTACTCTAAATCTAACTAATATTCCCAGAATCAATTGAATTCAAATAATATAAAAAACACGATCAAAATCGATATGAAATAAAAATACTCGAAATCCTTCTAGAAATACTCAGCTCGTGTACATCACTAATACATAGTGATGTAATATACGTCTAAGATTATATAACTGAAAAACGGATTACGAAAAATAGAGAATACGTAAAGTGAATTTGTATAAATTAGATAATAGGGAATATTTCTTCTACAGAATATATGGAACACCATATACATAAGTGTGATTAAATATATTCTTGCAATGAAAGTTAGCAAACCTATGCATACATACGATACTATCATAATTATAGTTTCACAGGAAAATCAGGAATTCCATAGAATTACTAGTATACTACCGTATAATATACACAAGTAAGACATAGTTGAATAAAGTGATTTATAATTGACTTATATATATATATACCATATTATAGTATATACATATATATACTATTCTATATATATATATATATATATATATATATATATATATTGTATATTTCACAACGAGTTGTGTGTGTATGAGGGAATTAAATGGTTTTTATAGTTTTGCTATAGTTTAAGCCGCTTAATTTTCATAGTTATATTATGTTCTGTGTTATATATATATGTGTGCGTATACATAATATTGTAGGTATAATACTTCTATAGGAGAAGTTAAACATCGTTATATTATATTTTAATAGTTACAAATAATACAGTGTATGTGTCTATTATAATGACGTATAATATACATATATATATTATATATTTTAAAATATGCAGGTGTATATATTTATATTTCAATATGAAAGTATAAATACATGTATTATTTATTTTCTAAATATTATATAATATATATACATATATATATAAAATAACATAATTGATAATACGTTATATAACATATAATATTAGATAATGTATAATGTACTATTTAACCTGGCTGAATAACACAATTACGTTAGATTTAGTATCTGAAATAATCTGATTTACAACTTTCTTAACAAATTCATCGCCAAATGATCGATGAATAGTTACTGCATAGGCTATACAAATACCTCGTTCATTCGCCAATTTCATCACTACCTATTATGGTAATATTTTATATAACTAATTATATGATTTGTATAATTTAGTAAATATATAATTTGCATATGTTTATAAATTAATTATTAAAATTATATATGTATGATATATTATCATATATGTAGTATTATAATTTACTGAAATATTGTATTGTAATATTATAAATATATATATATATATATATATATATATAATGTTTAATTATCAATTACATACATATTTTATAAAATTATTATATAATTTAGTTCCATTATTATCGTTAAATTATAAATTTATTATTAATAACTCATTATATAAATAACGACTTATTTAAAAAAATTATGATTCAAATAAATATAAAAAAATATTCTGGAAAATAACGAGTTTGTAGGTACTTTCAAATGGACTTGTTTTAGTGAATAACAACAATATGTTTGTATTTACAGTATAATAATAAAATACAATTATAGAAACAATTATTATAAATATAAACTATTACATTCAAAAATAAAACTTTTACAAATATTTATAATTAAAATGTAAATATCTATTCCATATAGAAAAAAAATATTATATGCATATATTATAAAATCTCCTTTAAAATCAACATATTTATTTTTAATATAAATTATATTACATTATCGTTAGCTTATTTATAGTTAACCTTACTTCCCCTTTCTCCATATGATCCTAATGACGATATCACACTGACATATGTCCATCCATATCGTGACATAATATCAACTATTACAAGTGCTTGATAATCATCAGAAGGGATAGTACGTGTGAAATATGGAAACTGGTACCGGTCATTTAGCTGTATATATATAGAGAATAATAATAATAATATTTATTAGAAGAATTAACATTTTTTTTTCTGTTAAATTACATTGATATTTATATAATGTTTTCTTCTAAAGGACTTCAAAATAATATATATAATTTCTGTTGTTGTTGCCCATATATATATATATAGAATAATTAAAAAGTATACATTTGAGAATAAACATATCTAATATATGTGTGGAAATATGTGTATACCTACACAATATAACGTCTACAAAAATATTCGCAGTTACTAAACTATATATATAGTGATATTAATATACATCATTATTTGTGATAGATCTATAGATGATTCTAATTATTTCATATAAATGTGTATTAATTATTATTTGTATACATAATTTCATATGAATACAATATATGTGTGTAATCCATAAAAAATTTTAAGTAATATTTTCTGAATTAATATTTATTTCCTGAATATTTAATTAATACACTGAAGGATATTCAGATGCTATAGGTAGATTATATTAAGAATATCCTTATAACAAAATTATCAAGTATTTATAATATAATGATAATAATGAAATAAGATATTATAATTATAATAATGGTGTACCACACGAATATTAATATCGAATATATACATTTATAATAATAATAATATTATTAATAAAAATATATTAGTGTGCATAATAATAATACTTATGTACATACAATACACAAAAATAGTAAATTATTATTATTATTTGTATGCATGCTATTATATAAAGTAATGTTAAAATATATTCCACATATATATATATATATATATATATTATTTACTGCCTGTGTGGCTCAGTGGCTAATGCGTCAGACACACAAGCAGTAGGACACGGGTTCGACCCTCGTCCGGACCATAAATTAATTTTATAAAACGTGTCTTAAAATATTATTTAGAAGTGATCTTATATAATTGTGTATAAATAAATGATCGGCTCTCGTTAAAACCATGGATGCCATAACATGAGAGCGGCTTCGAATGGAAATTGGAGCCATATATGGTTATAAGTGAAAACTTCATCTAAGTTCCTGGATGGGATGAAAGGACTCCACCAAATAAAAATAACAATAACAATTATGATTTGTAAATATATTATTTATCAATTTATATGTAAAGTATAAATTGCATAATTCATATAGGAAGTATAAATGACCTAAAATGTAGGTCCTAAATGTAAGATTAAATATTATAATTTACTAGAGTGAATTTATAACAAATATAGTCTACAATTATACACATGTTAAAAATCACCAGAATACTTTAATATTGTATAGTATATAAATATATAAACGTTTATATTAACTTTGCGACACAATTATATATATATATATATATATATATATATTGTGTTAAATTTTAAATACATTATTTGTTCTATAAGTATAATAAAACCATGTTTTATGTTAGTATAAGTACAAATTATTAAAATAACAAAATATTAAAAAAAATATATATATATATATATATATATATATGTATATTAATACATATATACGACTATATATTTTAGTACATTTTATATGTTATCTAACTACAGTATACTATAGTATATTAATGATTATCAATATTTAAAAAAAAAACAATATGTATAATTTTATTAATATAACTTTGAAAGCTATTGTCTCCGAATAAATATTGTATTGAATTCATTAGTTGTTATTGTTATTATTGTTTTTATTCTATTTTGGTAAAGTCCTATTATCCCATCCAATAACTTAGATAACATATTCACATATAACCATATGGCTATAATTTCCCTTCGAAGCCGGTATCATATAAAGGCATCCATCGTTTTAACGAGAGCCGATCATTTCTGTATACCCAATTATATAAGACCACTTCTAAATATTATTCTAATACATATTTTAATGGCTCAGGCGAAGCCTGAACCTGTGTCCTACTGCTATATATAATATATATATATATATATATATATATATATATATAATAGCATGCTAGATTTCTATAGATTATATGAAGTCATATAGAATGACAATTAATTGTCAATTGACAACATTAATTTGCTAATTTCGTAGACAAATCTAAATGTATAATTTAAAATATGTATTACTTATAATAATATTAATGTATATCAATTATCTGGGTATGTGCCTAGAAATATATGTCTAGTTTATAAAAATAAGAAAAAGTAGGTGATCTTACACTTGGCCAACATAGCATGTACAGTGGTATCAAGTATCGCCTATCTATGTACATGTAAACGTACGCAAAACAGCGTTGACCGCCACATATCCCCTATAGGGGGGTGTATAGCTATAGGGGGTATATTAGGGTATTCGGGTACGTAGGGGTTACACATAAACCCCGTAGCGGTATCACGACTCCGTAATACGTAACATCACCGACTAACATCTTCGGAGGTCGCCCCCGACGCCAAAAGGGGCATCCTATACACCCCTATAATGCTGGCGATGTTGATAGTTTGACCGGAGGTTAGCGTTGAGAAAACGGCGTTCACTCTGTACCAGGGAAACTTGTCCGCTATAGGCGGGTGGTTTTCTCTCGGCGAACACGCGTCTCTGTCGGGCATGATGAACTGCATTGCCCTCGCTGCGTCGAACTGAACAATGTATACATATATATATATATATATATATATATATATATATATATATATATATATATATATATATATATATATATATATATATATATATATATCTATACATATAAAAGAAAGTCTATTTAATTATATATATATATATATATATATATATATATATATATATATATATATATATATATATATATATATATATATATATATATATATGTGTGTGTGTGTGTGTGTATCTGGTGAGGTAACTCGAGAACCGGGGTACGTCGCGAAAATATTTTATACCCGATCTTAATAAATTTGGTTCCGGTCTTGGTCCGGAAAATTTTTTGAATTTTTTACCGTGTACCCCAGAAAAACCTGAAAAAATGACTTTTTGCCATTAAAATGATTTTTTGTCATCTAAAATCTTCGGCGTCGCTTTTTTGAAATATTTTTTTTACATTTTTATGAAGTATTTTTTTGACATTTTTTTGAAATTTTTTGAAATATTTTTGAAATTTTTTGAAATATTTTTGAAATTTTTTGAAATAATTTTAAACATTTTTTTGAAATATTTTTAAACATTTTTTTGAAATATTTGTAAATATTTTTTTGGAAATTTTGTGTAAATTTTTTTGAAATTTTTTAAAAATATATTTTGTATTTTATTTATATTTTTTGTATTTTTAAAAATATTATTTGAAATATTTGTTTATATTTTTCAACTTTTAGTTGAAATATTATTTTAAGATATAATTAAAATATTATAATTATATAATTATTATATAAGATATAAGATATAAATATTATACTTTTTAAAATATTTTTAGAACATTTATAAAACATAAATTTTGTAATATTTGGAAATATTTATTGTATACAATAAAGTATATAGTATATATACTAGCAATACAGAATCAGGAATAGCTATAATTAATAAATAGTAGATAGGCAAACAATCAAAAATCGATCAACGCAGGGTGCGGTTTGGGCTTTCGACATTTATTAAGTAATATTTTGTAATATTGGAAATATGTGTTGTATTTTTTGAAATATTTTTTGAAATATTTTTAAAATATTTTTCCACTAATTTTTGAGATATTAAAAACGAATAATTGTCTAAATTTGTTTGAATTTTAGCACAAATGTATGTTATTATATATGAAAGGCAGAATCATGAATAGCCATAAATAATAAATAATAGATAGGAAAACTATAAAACAAAGAGTAAAGCAGAGTTGTGTACGGCAAGAAATTCTAAATCAGGAATAGTTATAATTAATAAATGACAGATAGGAAAATAATAAAAAACGAGCAACGCCGATTTGGAACGGTTTGGGTTTAGGTTTTCAACATATTTTTGAATATTTTAAATATTTGTTGTATTTTTTAATATGTTTTTTAAAATATGTGTCACTAATTTTTTAAATATTAAAAAAAATATGTTTCTACATTAGTTTGTATTTTTATTATTTTAGATAAACATTATTTAATTAATTAATATACAATTGTATATACTATTTTTACATTTTTTATATTTTTACATTTTTACAATTGTATATACTATAAATTTAGAATCATGAATAGCTCTAATTATTAAATAATAAATAGGCAAACAATCAAAAACCTATAAATGTCGGTACGGTTTGGGTTTGGGTTTAGGTTTGAGTTTTCGACAATTTTTTAAAACATATTTTGTAATATTTGAAATATTTGTTGTTTATTTTATTATTTAATATTTTTCCACTAAATTTTTAAATATTAAAATTGTCTACATTTGTTTGTATGTCAGCTAACATTTATTTTATTTTATATATAGCAATTAAGTATCAGGAATAGCTATAAGTAATAAATAATAGATAGGAAAATAATCAAAACCGAGAAATGACGGCCATGGAAAGTCGGCACAAATTTATGTTATTATATATAAAAGGCAGAATCATTGATAGCCATAATTAATAAATAATAGATATAATAGAAAACTATCAAACAACGAGTAAAGCAGAGTAGGGTACGGCAATAAATTCCAAATCAGGAATAGTTATAATAAATAAATTATAGATAGATAAATAAGAAAAAACCGATCAACGCCGATTTGGAACGGTTTGGGTTTAGGTTTTCAACATATTTTGGAATATTTTAAATTATTAATTGTATTTTTTGAAATATTTTGCACTAGTTTTAAAATTTAAAAAAAAATATGTTTCTACATTTGTTTGTATTTTAGATAAACTTTATTTAATTGTATATACTAGAAATATAGAATCTTGAATAGCTCTAATTAATAAATAATAAATATGCAAACAATCAAAAACCGATAAATGTCGGGTCTGGTACTGTTTGGGTTTGGGTTTAGGTTTGAGTTTTCGACATTTTTTTAAAACATATTTTGTAATATTTTAAATATTTGTTGTATTTTTTAGCAATAATATATTTTAGTATAATCAGGAATAGCTATAATTAATAAAAATAAATATGCAAACAATCAAAAACCTAGCAACGCCGGATCGGCTACGGCTACTATTATGTTGAAATATTTGTAATAGCTATAATTAATAATTTATAGGTAAATAATCAAAAACTGAGAAAAGTCGGGATGGGTACGGCAAGCAATTTAAAATCAGGAATAGTTATAATTAATAAATAATAGATAGGAAAACAATCAAAAACCGAGCAACGCCGGGTCGGGTACGGCTAGTATATATATATGATATATTATAGTTATTATATATATTTATTATATTACTATTGTTATTATTAAATTAGTTAATACCTACATACATTAATAGTAATACATTTTTAGATTAGATAATGTATATTGTTATGCAATATAATATATATATATATATATATATATATATATATATATATATATATATATATATATATATATATATATATATATATTATAAAAGTATAGCTAACTCTTTTGTCCCGCAATCGTCCAAAATAGTGAATCCGATAGTTAAATTCGGTAGGAGTGCGGATTTGCATTGGCATCGCGCATAGTCTCGGTGATAATCTCCATTTTTTGTAAAGCATGTATCGATATAGGCCCACATAATATATTATTTCTAATTTTATTATTATTATTATTTAATATAATTATAAATAGATATAATAATTATATATATAAGACAATAATTATATATATGTACAAATAAAATCAATAATGAAATACTATATGGGGCACTAGAAATATTATCGAATAAGGTCAGAAGAAGAAGACTCAGTTTGTCGGTCATTGCCTACGAAGAGAATACGAGTAGTATAGCATATAGTGTAGCTAAGTAATTAATTAATACATTTAAAGTATAGCCGATATATAATATATAATATAACTAAACACATATATAGAGTATAATATGAATTTTTAATATGCATATATTGTACCTTCTTCATAGTATTATACCTTATATATAATCGTATGTCCTCTGAATATATATGTTCTATCTAGCGAAAAACACACACATATATATGTGTTATATATATATATATATATATATATATATGTATATATTATAGATAGATATATAATAGTTTATCGAATAGAGTCAAAATACATCAAGATGTGTATAATAAAACATAATGACAGAAATATGTAAAGAATACAAAGATATATATATATATATATATATATATATATATATAAATTGTAATTCACATAACGAAATTATAATTTGTATATGATATAATTATATTAAGTATGAAAGATAATCTAAACTATGTGAACAAATATATAATATAAATTTAAATTTAAAATTATATATATTTATCCAATAAATTAATGTCAGCTATGCCAATTTTTTAATTACTAACTATACTTAGTATCAATTGATACGATAATTAATTATTATATACACAGTATTCATATCGAGCCAAGTTTTATGAATTTGTTTGGATTTTAATGATCCTCATTATTTACAACAAACAGTGATGTGCACCGATCCTTTTTTCCTCGATCGCCAATCACGATCCCGATCCTCTATGTATTCTCTTATGCGATCCTTTTCCCAATCCCGGTCCTCAATTCGTTATCTGATCTTTTCCCGATCACGATATTATATATTCACTTAATATGATTGTATTTCATAATTCGAAATAATATATATGTAGGTATAATAGGTAATATCCTACCTATAGGTATACCTATACATATATATATATATATATATATATATATATATATATATATGATATATGATATATGATATATGCCATAGTGAATCAATATATAATTTATTTATATAAATACATTGAATTGGACACACAACTCGTTGTTAGGTTACGTCGTACAATGTGCATTGATTCTAAATCGGTGGTTTACTTTTATGATTGATCAATTGATTAAATCATGCCCTAGTCGGGCATTACCTTGGTAAATATTACAAAATAATGATCAATACAATATCATATCAATATAATAATACAATACTACAATGTTGTTAATATTCTTATAAATAAATATAATAATATTAGAGTATCGTGGTATATGCGATGATGGGCACCGATTCTTTTTTATGGATCTGCGATCCAGATCCCGATCCATCATTCGTTACTCGATCCTTAGCCGATCACGATCCCGATCTCTCTTTTTTACCCGCTCCATATCGTGATCCCGATCCGGATCCGATCGCCGATCTATGATCGCGATCCTGCCCATCTCTGACAACAAAATATATGATGCCACATTATTTACGTATACGAATACCTATAGGGAGATGTATATTAATCATCATTTAAAATGTTGTTATTATATTTAATCATCAATGTTAGCATACATATGAGTAAGGGTAGATGCGATCTATGTTCTATAAATAGATTTTTACATATACATAATAGGAACAACAGTGGTCTACTAAAAGTGTATTAACTTTTTGTAATTAATTAATTTATTTATTTATTAAATACAATATTTAACATAATTTTATATACATTATATATATATATATTATATAGATATATAATATATGAATTTTTTAAAGAAAATTAAATAAAACATTTATAAAAAATTATGTGTAACTAATAATAATTGATTATTATTTTGAAAATAAAGATACAATTATGAATATTTTTTATTTTACTAATTATTAAATTAAAAATGCAAATATTATTTAGTTATATATATATATATTCTAAATTGTCTAAAAATTGCAATTCATTGAAGAACTTGATAGTTTATGAATGAGTGAACATATAATGTCACTATAGTCACTATATATATATATATATATATATATATATATATATATATATATATATATATATATATGTCACACTATATATGTCACTATATATATATATATATAGTCAAAATAATTATTCTAAAAAATGATTTATAAATATTTACAATATAATTATGAAAAATGTATGGCATATATATACAGACGACAACTTATACTATATGTTATCATAAATAAATATCCATCTATGAATTATGATTATTTAAATTATATATATATATATATATATATATATATATATAATATTCCTTAACGTTTGATGATTATTACATTTAATTAATGTTTTTAAAATTATTAATATAATTTATTTATATGATATACATTTAAAAGTGTTTGTTATATAGTTATATTTTACTTCAAACATAATTTATAAATCATTTAAAAAATATTATTTAGTATTTTAATAATATTATAAACACAAATTGTAACCACAAATTTTTTTTCTCAATTTAAAAGGTCGCACCTATTGGTATACCCTTAAGTTTTATAATATATATATATATATATATATATATATATATATATATATATATATTATTTAAATTGTTTTAGTTGAATAATAATTATTTGTTATAACTATCATATTTATATTTATAATATATTTGGATCAATTTTAGTAATTTTAAATTCAGTGTATATGTTTTGATCAGTAAACACTATATTGGTATATATATATGTTCCATTATTGCATTATTGTATGGGGTCCATATGGCTCAGTAGAACAACCAAACGATAGTAATTACTTAAGCCATAGGTCCCTAGTTCGACTCCAGGCAGTTATGTTTTTATATTGTGTTTATCTAGAACTTAATAAAAGATAAATCAAAACACAAGACAAATTGTTTACTATTTGTATTTTCTGGGGTTATTTATTAGTTATTTATAAAATTTATAAGTCTATGTCTATATATATATATACAATCAACCCTCTATAATAACCCTAGTTATAATAAAAACCTCGATATAAGAAAACATAGTGTTATTATTAGGACAATAACCCTCATATAAAAAATTATTTCACATTTTGTTAATTATGTTCATCTTACTTATATAAATTAACTAATATGTTATATACAATGCATTAATGTCGCATAGAAATATAACCACGCATATACTCGAATAAGCTGAGAGGCAACTACGTGTAGTATATCAATATTGACCGTAGTGGTGATGGGCGATAATACCACGACAGTGCCTATGTATATACATACCTCTACATTACTATCGCCCATCTCAAACGCCAGTGATAGCTATCCGTATGCACCTCGATAATGTTAATTAACATACTACTGTAGTATGTTAATAGTATACTATGTAGTACGTTCTATGTTTGTACTATAATGTGTACGTCCACATAGTGTCGTGTATTCAATTGTGATCCCTGATATAACATTCCTTTTAATTACATAGTCATTTATTATGTAAGAATAATAGTTGAGAGTATAAATATACGTATATATACGTATATATATATATATATATATATATATATTGAATTATAATATTAATTTTATATATACACGTATATATATATATATATATATATATATATATATATATATATATAATGTAATGTATATAAAGTCATAATTTGTAGAACATTTTCATATAAAAATAAACCTCTCTATAAGAAAACCCATCTATAAGAAACAACATGTCTTTCAAAATAATAGTATTATAGATGGGTATAACTCTAAATGTATATATATATATATATATATATATATACATATAACTCAGAAGGTGTAGCGAACTACTAGGGAAAAAGCAAAGCTTATCTAATTCTAACCTGTTCATTATTCGAGAATGGAAAATAATGATATAGTATATATTTGATACAAAATAATAGGAAATTTGATAACCTTTTACAAAACTAAAAAATAACTAAATGGATGTAACCGCATTTGACAAATAATATTTAAATAAAAAAATTAGTGATTCAACAAATAATAATTAGTCATATCAATATATTTTTTGCATAATATATATATATAATAAACCCATTAATTGAGGAAATTCATTATGTCACTATTATTACTATATAAGTTATATGCAATTAATATAAATAAATAGATATTGATGAACACTTATCAACAACTATAAATAAATTTAAATATAATATATTTGAAAGAAAATAAATATTACGGAATATTTGTTAAATAGTAAAAGCTCAACTTTCTCAAATGTATATATTATAAAAAAATGAATACCATATAAAAATGTTCATTCACGAGTAATTACTACATCATGTTTAAAATAAATTATAGTATATAACAATATAATTACATTAATTGTATACAAATTATAATTTGTATATAACTTAATGAGTTATAACTTTAAATAGTTAACAAATATATAGTTGGACAATATATATAATAGATATGTAACATATAATATAATATACAGTTATATTCAGCATGCTATACATCGTAATATAATTATATTGTAATCTTATATTACACGTATTTAGATTATTGAATAATGTAAATCCGTTTTCAAGAATATTCCGGAATCTGAAGGCCTTAAAAAAGAAAAATTGTAATTTATGAACACACAAAAATATATTTTGACTGAAAGAAGGAATAACAAATTTAAAAATGGCAAATTTATATATATATATATATATATATATACATTATTTAATATAGAACATATATTTTATAATGATTGGTGTACAATTATTAATAATCCTGAACATTAATTTTAGAGTATTTAATTTTACAATATCATTACATTTAAGGATTATTCAGTATTAAGATATTCAGTATTTTATAATATTTATCTATATTATATATATTTTAAATATTGAAAATAGCTCAGATGGCTTTATTTTGTATATTAATAAATATATTTATATTATAAATCAATTTTAATGATTTTATAGTAAGCGAATATTTTATTTGAGTATAATCGATACAACTTAAGAAAGTTTAATAGCTATATTATTTATATGTTATTTCCAATTTAATTTTTATCTATATATATATAGATTATAACCAAGTCAAGGGTTCACCCTTTTTAAAACGGAGGCGCGGCGAGATATAGCTACTATAGACGCAGCATCTCGCTACGTCTCTCTAATTATATATAAAATGTGTTTAATTAAATGTCTTATAATATGCAATTTATTAAATATACATACAAAATTAAATATGCATTAATTTCAAAATATTCTAATATATTATACTATATCAAAATAACAATACTGTTATATGTTTATTTAATGAGATATATTACATTATATTTATAAAATAATAATTAATAAAATAGTTTTAATTTTATTTAATGTACAAATAAAGCTGTTTTAGCGATTTTATATCTTATTTTTAAATTATAAAATTGACATTTGTTTACATAAATATCAATGGACGCTAGGGTAAATACTGAAAAATTCATTAAAAGTATAGTTTTATGTACAATTTAATTATTATTTATTATTAAAAATATGTGGAAAATATTTCATAATAAATTTAAACTATAATAATTGAAAAAAAAGTCATATAACCTTCTAAAACTAAAATTATAATTGTGACATATTATTCAAATAGGTTAAATCACTCATAAATGAATACACAGTAAGTAGTCCCAATAATTTGAATTGTTAGTGTTTTATTTGTGAAGTATTTGATGATGGCCGATTTTGATTTGTGTTTATAACTTTTGATATATTGAATATAAATTTATAAATTAAAGTTAATTCTAGAGATAATTTATTTATCTAAATATTATAATAGATATACATATTTCAATTATGAATATTTATTTGTATAGATTGATAATAAATTTAATTTAATTTATAATTTTCAATTATAATTTATTTTTTATATTTTACTAAATATTCACCTTCATAATAATTTTTTTTTGCAATATAAAATATGATATAACCTTTAACAAATAGTTATCCATAACATGTATAAGTATTAGTTAATATAAATAAATAAGTCACAAATTATATACAGTTATATTTACCCTATTTAAAAAAAAATATTTTTCAAAATTATATAAGAAAAAACTATAATATACATTCTGGTATGTTTATTATAACTTTTGATCTATTTATTATTTTCTCAAAATGTAATAACCAATCTAGAACACTTGTTATTATCTACAACTTTCATGATATATATAGTTTAAATTGATATTTCAGTTAATAAAATAAAAATATGTTCAAAATTATATTAAAAAAAAATATATCAATATTTAAATATACATAACTTATATATAAGTTGAATTTTTTAAATTATAATTATAATCAGTATATGCATTATTTAATTATATTTAATATGATATTTACATTATTTATATTATTATTATTAATAGTTTAAGAGTTAGAAGCAAATTAATAGGTCGCCTAAATAATTAAAAAACGCGCGAAATTACATGATCTCTATAGCCAAGTCGGTAATAAAACATTGCATCAAAAAGGGCTAGGTTAACCCTTTTTGATGCAAATAGAGTACAATATTATAAAGTTTTAGGAATAACTATATTTATTCCTAAAATTGTATAATTAAATAGGTATTACAATAATATGTATAAGTGATATTATATATTGTGTATAAATTAGTGACCAGTTATCGTTAAAACCATCCCTGGATGCCTTAACATGAGAGCGGTTTCGAAAGGACATTAGAGCCATATATGGTTATTAGTGAAAAATTGATCTAAGTTCCTTAAAGAGAGGAAAGGATTCCACCAAAATAATAATAACTATAACAATATATACACACATACACATACATGCATACATGCATGCATACACACAGATATATATATATATATGATCCTCCTAGACTTTGTCTATAAACTGAATTCATTCATTCATATGTGTGTATGTGTGTAATTGATATGGATAGTATTACCAAAGCCAGGCCTTTGGTATTACATATAAACCATAGAAATGATTTATATGCCTACAATTCTCAAGTATTCGTATTACAAATCGTATACTTAATTAATCGGTATTTATCATTATAAATAAGTATGTAGTATCGTTTATTTTATAATAATATCTGGACATGGATACTTTAGCGGGTTGTGGTGAACTCGTGGTGACCCCGTGGTGACATGTGTTGACCTTATACTTGTCACTATATTACTATAATAGTATTTGTGATTTATTTTTTTGTAAAAATAAATAAAGAAATATATTTATATTATATATCGGTACTATATATGTAGTTACTATACACATGTATAATAGCATTAGCTGTAGTCTGCAGTGTGTACCATGGTATCGACGATAACGTGTTTTCACCGAGCGGAATGACAGTCCGCCTATGTGTTTATAGGTAAGCACATTTTTAATACAAATTTAAATTCACTTCCTACATTAATATAAAGACTCGTAATTGCTTTAAGTAATAAGTATGATTTATCTACTGAAATAAACCAACTGATTAACTAATTAAAGTAAAATTTAAAGTACACCTATCTTGCACTATTATGAATTAGGGGATATACAATTTTATAAAATAAAATGTTATTTTTTTTATTTGAGGAAAGTATTATTTAATATATATTTAATATTCTCTGAAACTTGTAGAGTAAATAAAGACTTATAAATGATATAATTTGATAGTTTAGTACAAGACCTAATTGGTAAAAAAAATTGTAAAAAATCGCGTAAATAATAGCAAAATACTCATATTTTAAACTTATAATATGATATCTATAAGTTTATATTTTTTAATAATTTTAAATGCAGTGTTATCATAGATTTATAGTTTACATAAACTATAAATCTATGAGTGTTATATACAATCTATTATATAATATGATGTCAACTAGCGACATCTATAATTAACGGATTAATATCAAATGAATGCATTGCATTGGGTGTAAAATTCGAATTATAAACAAAGTAATTGAGATTGTGTCATTTAATTATTTTATTTCAAAATGCCAAGACGTAGCAAAAAATCGATTATATGTAATTATTGGTAATATAATATTATATAAATATTATAAGTACAACCTTATGGGTATATTAGTGTAGTATTCTGTTATATTATAATATTATAAATAAATAAATATACTAAAAAAAAAAATTTGTTGTACAATTTTTTTTTAAATGTCATAAATATTATCTTATTATGTGTAATTATTGGTAATATAACATAAATATTATAATAATAACTCTATGGATATATTAGTGTGGTATTCTATAATAGTATAATACTATAAATATTGTCAAAGATAGAAATAATAAAAAAATATTACCATAAAATTAAAAATAAATCTAGTCAAACTTTAAACTCGATTTACTCAGAATATTGAATTAAATTTATTTTGAATCTTAGAAATTTTTCAGCCCTCTCAATAATTATTCAAACTTGATGAATTTTTCACAGTATCTTCATTATTATATGTTTAATAAAACGTTCTTAAAAGAAATGGTAATAGACAAAATTAAAATATACAAAATTATAACAATTAAAAAAAAATAATTTAATTTAGCATCATATTTTTTTTAAATAAGCAAGTTTTATTAACATTATATTGGTTAACAATATGCAATTTACATAATTGAAATCGGATAAAAACCCTATGTGCTGAAAAAATTTAAATTGTTTTAAATACATAAAAAAAATATCTCCTATCTTAATACATTGTATACATAAAAGGCCGCGAATCCCCTTAAGTGTACCACATGTGTCAATAATGAAGTTATAGAATATTTATTTTTAATATTTTAAATATTAAAAATAATATGTTCACTTAACGACTAAATATTACTTAATATTACTAAATACCTATAGTATTTTGTTGTCTGAAGAATTATCATATATTATAAATAATCGAGATTGCATAATGTTAGATTAATATATACGTACTTGAACATGTCAATAATTCAAATTAGATTTATATTATAATTATATATTTAAAACTATTATTTAAATATTATACATGTCAATTGATAAATTATAAAATATATCATTGAATTATATTTAAATAAATACATTTAATTCTATGAATTATCAATGTAATAAATATGTATGCAGATTGTTCACATGATGAACACAATTATATTGAAGATTTATACAAATAGTAGTATATCACTTAAACTTTTAATATATTGAAAATAGATATAACCACAATTTTTAAAATTACAAATAAATATAACTATAAAATATAAATATACCTGATATACTTAATATTTCGAATAAGTAGAGAACTATCGGATAATCTAACTAGAAATCATCGGATAGTGAAATATTAAAATATGATTTTGTTTCATCTGTTAAAAATAAAATAACAAAAAATATTTGTATTGACAAGTATTTTCACTGCGATCAATGATCGCGACCCTAACTGCTAATACTGAACCCCTTATCCAATTACCGACCACTAAAATACGCGTTGTTCATATATCTTTATATATATATATATATTTATATATCTTTATATATCGTTATACATAAATGTGGTATTATAGTATCCAATCAAAATAGGGTATATAAGTAGATTTAATTAATTTAAAAATGAACGTAATTTATATAATATTGTATTTAAGTTTTAATATTCATATTCAATTTATAATTGAACTTTATATTTATATATAATAGAGTGTTCACGCGATGCGGGTTTTACTTGTCGTACGAACAAATGCTGGACCGACATTTTTCGGTCCAGAATTTAAAAAACACGAGTGTTCACACGATGCGGGTTTAAATTGTCGTAGTTACCAATAACTGACAGCGGTAATAAAAAATAATGTAAATAAACAACAATTTCAAATTCAAATAATATTTTAATTTATATATTATAATTTCATTTATTATAAGTATGGATACTTATTTAAATAATTTAAGATGTTTAATAAATGGCGAAATTTCTCTGGAATTTCATTAGAAAAGAGCAGAACGAGAACTATATGGGGGCATAATTATGTACGACGATTTTCGATCTTTAAAGCATTTAATTAAACTACTTTGTATTATATCTTTACTTGAATTATTTAATTTTGTATATTCTATATAATTTATGTTTATATTATATTTTATATTGTAGTAATACGATTAATTATATAAACATTATTCAGTATAAATATAGTAAGATATTTCGGTACAGCATTTATTTCGGTCCAGCAAAAATTAGGATATTTTCCATTTTTGCTGTACGACGAGAAAAATAGGAAAATGCGGGACCGAATCTATGATTTTGAAGAATTCGGTCCAGTATTTGTTCGTTCGACAAGCAAAACCCGCATCGTGTGAACACCCTATTAAACTTTAAATTAACTTATTAGGGTATATAACTATAGTTATGTATACATATAATAATTAAGAAGTATAAAGTATTATTGACGCTATTAAAATATACTATTATCCGAATAAAATGATATACATACATTACAACTAATTTCAAAATAAAATACTGATATATTTTAATTGTATATTATAAATCGAATGGTGTCGGTATTAGGGTAATTTAGGCTGTCGGTAATAGGAAAATGATATAAGTTGTTGTAATTAAGATATATTGGTAACTTTATTTAAATTATAATATTGGTATAATGTTTATGAAAATCTAATTGATCTACAATATAGTGCATAGGATTATGTTTTATTTTAATTAATAAATTATTTACAATGATTTAAAAAAGTTATTATTTAAATATTAAAAAGTACTACCAGCATATTACGTTTTATCAAATAATAAGTGTAGGATTGGATATTTTGAAAAATAAAATACATATTTTTATTTACAATTAAATGACTAACAATTCATGTATATAATATTTATATAGCTATTAAATATAGTATATATAGTATGGGTCGATATATTAAGGGGGTCGATATTTAGTTAATTTTCCCTATACAATATATACACATATTTTATAACTTAATTACTATATATATATATATATATATATATATATGTATATGTATGTGAATTATATTTGAATTGTAATATATAGTATTACCTAATGAATATTGAGATATTATATTTATTTATAATAAACAAATATTTTAATTTAATAAATTAAAATATTTTATTAAATTTCAACATATATATATATAACTACTAACACTATCATTACTGTCAGCGGACCGGTGCTATACTGTGCACGACATACAGTGATCGTGTCAGCTTCTCTCATCAGCCACCATCACGTGCGTTGCGCTGTCATGTGACCTTGCAATAATGCACTAATATGTATCATTATGTATACATATATCAATTATATGTTACTATATTTTATATTACAAAAGTCATTACATATATGTATATACGTTATTATATGTATATAAATTTATATATATATATATATATATATATATATATAACGTATACCATATATATATATATACATATATATATATATATATATATATATATATAATATATAACGTATACCATATATACAAATTAATATATGAATTATGTTTTATATACATGTAACATCATATACTAATATATGATACTCATATAAATAACGTATTACTTCATCTGAACTATAACTGATTATTATATCTATAATGTATATATAACTTAGTTATAGTTTTACATTGGCGAAATCAATGTTTAAATCCAGTTAGGGCTAATATTTATGAACATTAATAGTTAAATTAGTATTTAAACATTTTAATTTCTAAAGTTATTGTTGGTATAATTATCAATATTATAACTATGAATGCATTGTTAAAATAATAATAATTGTTATTATAATATATATATATATATATATATAAATATGATTATAAAAAATAGTGAATATATATATATATATATATGTGTGTGTGGTGTGTGTTTGTGTAAAAATAGCCACAGAGATATTATATTATCCCGTATTACACACATGTACCCTAGCCAATTTTTTCGATATCTCAATTTTCAAATATATTTGAAATATTATATATAATCTATCAACTATAGTTGATCAATGATAATGATATATTTTATTGATAAATATAATTTAATATATAAACCACAATTTTATTTTCAAAAAAATGTCCCTAATATGTTACATACATAATTTAATGAAAGAAAATATTATAAATCTTGAAAAAAAACTATACTTCAATTATGTATACTATTACCCAAGCAACCAAACGCGTTGCGCGTCAACGTAAAATATATAACAACGTTCCACCAGTGTATATATTATGGGTCAAATAAACACTTTGGATATAATTATTTTATTTATGCAATATATGTTCCAATTTTGTATATTTTATAGGTCAAATAAACACTTTGGATATGAATATATTATGTATTCAATGTATGTTCCAATTTTGTATATTTTATAGGTCAAATAAACACTTTGGATATCATTAATTTATGTATTCAATATATATTCAAATTTGTATATTAATATATACAATTGTATAAGTCAAATAAATACATTGGATATTACAACAGCGATATCTATAGTGAAATATTATATTTTATAAAATATATCTCTTATCAATAATAATTATTATTAATAGAATTATATATCAATATAATTGTATAATATATACATACGCACACACATACACACACATACACAAACATATATATATATATATATATACCATCTATTAGTGTTAATTTATACACTTATTTCTGTTTAATATTTCTGTGATTTATTTCACATCCCACATTAAAGTACTAATGCACTAATGAACTAATTAGTTCATTAGTTTGTAAATATACATTATTATAATGGAATATGTATATAAGATATAATTAGGTAAAATAACTATAAATAATATGATTAATTAATACGTAATAAATATTAGATATTTTCTAGTTTTTCTACTATATATCTATAAATAGAGGTTCATAGCATTCCACGAATGTATTATATCATACATGTCGTAAATACTGTATGAAATGGAGCATTACGAAAAGTCACGCTAATTGCGTCACCAACCACACCCAGTGCGCAGGTAAGTGTGTTCATCGATATAAAGAAAGTGACTTTCTTTATATCGATGAGTGTGTTATTGGGGAATTGTGTTTAGCGCGAAAATTGATATTAACGGTATTGATTAATTACTTCATTATTTGATAATCTTCCTATGTATTAAACTTCCTATATTGACAATTTATCAATATTTAGATTGTTTATTACAAGTTGATTTAATAAGGTAATATAAAATAGTATTGTTAAATATAAAAATATAACATATATAATTGATAGGTGTTATACTTTATCATAGAGCTAGAGAAAAGTAGTACTACTAGAAAAACTCTCTAGCTCTATATCATTTATGCATAATTATATATTAATAGTATGGGATGTACTAAAACGGAGTTGTCCTTTATACTACTTCCTTTAAAGACAACGTACAAATATTTAAAGTATATATCATATATACTACGAGTTGATTTAATAAGGTAATATAATACTCTTATTGTTAAATATAAACATATATACTTATATAATTGTTAAGTGTTATCCTTTATCATAGAGCTAGAGAAAAGCTCTCTAGCTATATGTCCTTTATGCATAATTATATATTAATATTATGGGATGTACTAAAACGCAGTTGTGATCCAGTTGTAATTTTATAATATTTATTTGTATATAATATACTTAATTTTATAGTTTGATACTATATATATATATATATATATAATATATATTATATTTTATAATTTATATAATATAATCGATAATTGATATTAAATATTCAAAATAATAATGTATTTATAATACAAATTTAGGTTTTAAAGATTGTTATTAATATGTTGTTGCTCAGTTGTAATTGTATAACACTGCATAACCTTGCATACATATACCAGTAGTAATTTAAATACATTCAAAATTAATGTGTTTACTGCAGTAATAATTTAATAAGTAGTAATATATCCTGTTATAATATACATATACCATTAGTACTACATGTATATTATAAATCGGCATTCAAGTCGTATATATAATTAGTAATTAAACTTAATATTTTAATATAAGGCATTTTTACTCAATTTTGTAAAACTATTTACAAAAATATATTAAAACATAATATTTTAACATAAGGCATTTTTTTAGAAATGTATGGAATAATCATATTAATATTATACTATATTATACCATATTATACTATATATTATATATAATATCAAAGTGTCAAATTATGTTTAACATGTGTAAATATATATTATGCATTATTATAAAATTACAACTGGTTTACAACTAGGCAATAGATATATAGATATATCGATACATCTGTTGATACTTGTCGTGAAATTGTATTAAATTAATTATAAAATAATAGCATATAAATTAGTATGAGAAATTATATTAGATTGTGTTGGCAGTTATAACTACATATATTTAAAATAAAGAACATAAAAATGTTATATTAAAAGAGTGATTCGCGTAAGAAAAGCATGTAGTTGTTGATGTCAGCAGTGGTGGTTCAAGTTGATAACAATACTATGTATTACTAATGAACGACGTACATATATTTATAATGAATCTTTAAGTATTGTATTCACGCGCAATACCTACAGAATTAATAGACAAATGGTGAGTAAATAAA
The DNA here is from genome assembly GCA_964019155.1 of Osedax fenrisi. NCBI lineage: Eukaryota > Metazoa > Annelida > Polychaeta > Sabellida > Siboglinidae > Osedax > Osedax fenrisi. Next base: position 97,032,643 of record OZ025241.1, on the reverse strand, counting down.
ATAATGTTGTGTGCTTAATATTATTTTATTTACTCGCCATCTGTCTATTAATCCTATAGTGGCTATTTATAACTTATATAACGTATTAACAAGAGTGCACAGTCCGCACCAGAAGGAGCTTTATTTAAGTTATCCTGCTTCTTTATGCGAACCACATTCACACCGCCACAAACCATTGTAGGCAAGTGTCCTACTTATAGTTACTTTTATACATATATGTCGTATACAATATATATTTTAAAGGGAATACACACACTTTTCTGAATATTATATAATATTATTTATAATATATAATATATTTATATTATTTTGCACACACAAAATATCCACAGCATTGATATATTTCATAAACTATAATTTTCATTATCCATAACATTGCTTAATGTATTACACAGTTATGTTATCCTACATACACTGACATCGTGTCCCGACCAATCAAATCGTTATGTTGTGTGCGCGAACGCATTATATTCCATGGCAAAATGCGGGTAAAGTTAGTTTTTAAATCATGATAAATAGTATTTATTAAATACATAAAATGTCTATGTATCTATAGATAATACGATACATATGTACATTGTACATACATATCTACGTAGGCTATGATACATATGTCGTGTACCTATCGCGGTACACACACGGTCGGAACACTGTGCATAGTGTTACGTATAATACTGTGTATTATAATCTCGTCACATCATATCATACACACACACACGTGCGAGCGTGGTACATTAACAGTTATAGTGTTTCTCTATTTATAATTGTGCACGCATGCGTGTGAGAACTGCTCAAACATACATGTGCGGAAGCAACAATATATATATATATATATATATATATAATAATATAATAATAATAATATTTATTAGAAGAAAGTAGTATATTTTTTTCGTATGAAGTATTTACATTAAATTATATTCTTATTTCCTCTAAAGGGATTCAGATAAAGATAAATATCTTTTCTATGCTGTCGCCCGCCAATATCACATCTTACCTGACTTATTAGCACATATTGTACACTATACTATAGTATACATTCGATACAAAGCACGAATTCACTTAGTGTATATATGTGTGTGTGTATGTGATCGTAATTACATGTATTATTACTCATGCATGTATGATTTCATGAAAGTATGAATATTACGTATCTACATGGAACGTACACGATGAATACATTAATGTACTACTAATTAATAGCATACATATATGTATGTAAGCGATGTAGTATGATATGCATTGGAATGATATTCGTAATTAGTAGTTTCCACAATGTTTTCTGTTAACACACATTAACTATCTGTAATCTATCTATGGGAAAGTAACCGAATACGGACAGTGCTCGAATACGGACACTCTCGGTATCTCAAAACCATAAATCCTACAAAAAAATGTTAATGAATAAAATATTCATAATTATATAAATAGTCAAAATGAGTATTTTTTTATTTTTTAATCATTCAAAATATGGATTATATATCCAATTAACTGATTTTTTTATTACTTTTTTAAATGTATGAAACAAAATCTCAACTTAAAACCTTCTCAAGAATATATAAATGTACCGATATATAACATATCAATATATTATAAAAAATTACAATATTTTAAATATTATATACATAATTGCTATATTTGTTATCAAATATTAATTAAATATTAAGCATATATCTAGATGTCACATAAGTACCTAATACGGAAACCCTAGCTGTCTTAATACGATATACCCTATAACCAATCAGCGCGCAGCATGTGCAATATTCTGATTTTCATATTAATCGCGTGCGTTAAAATATTAATACCACCAATGAATATAAATCTAAAATTGTTATTATATTCCATATTCGGACATGGGTAACGAATACGGACACCCCTTTACCCCCATTATCTATTTAATTAATAAAATGATTGAATACAATTTTAAAATCACAATAATATCTATAATCATATAATATTAATATATTCTTCATAAAACATTAAGACAAATTATTGTTAAAGTATCCGTATTAGGTTAATACCTAAAGTATACTTTCCACTATATATGTATGAAAATAATGTATTATGTATTTAATGTATCTATAATTAAGTAATAATAGTTATAACTAATGATAATTACTAATATATATATATATATATATATATATATATATTATATATATAATAGTATTATAATAATGATAGGCACACATTGTATATACAATATATGATATATAATTTATAGTATACCACATATAATTATATTATTATACATTGTACGAAATCGTCTAAGTCTTAAAGATAAAAACTCTAAGATGAGTTTATCTTAAAGGTTTACGATCATATGTGGAACCTATTTAAAATTGTATTAAGGGCGTATACATTTAAATACTCGAATTGTAATTAAATTATGTAACTATGTACCTAAAATACACCTTACTGTTTCGTATACCCTATAATTATATCTTAATAATATATCGTATTCATTAATTATAGTATACGTCATTCATGTTATGTTGCGTATTCAATTGCATATATATATATATATATATATTAGTATTATATACATATATTCAATGGTATATAATATATGATTCACGCATATACATTAATATATATATATACTTTTTTTTTCAGATAAACTCATATAGAAATACAAATAATTATGTAATATTTTATTCGTATTCGAATACAAATATTTGTAAATATTTATATACAATAAATATATATTTATAAAATAAAAATATACAATGAAATAAAATGACGTATAATCCACAGATAAAATAGTGTTAGGTATATGATTCGTGGTTAACTACACACGTCTTTATCGCGGTATTGGGCATCGTCCTGATCTAGAGTTTACCTAGGTTGTACACGCAGACACATATTTATATATGTATATAAACAAGAACAGTCAATTTATTTAATATATCCTAGAGGGTAAATGTATGTCAAATATATATTGTAAACTTATACATCGGTATATACACATATTCTATACACTATATCATATACCTATGCTGTACCATATTATTCCATATGCGATATTATTTAGTTTCTTTATTATTTCTCATTACTCACATTTGTAAAGGAAAGTAACCTAATTCGGACACGTTAGCAAGATTTGGTTTTACAATTGTATGACATCATATTTATGTTCACAAATTACAATATATTTATATAATACGATTACATATTTATTGTGACTTTTAAATGTCATTTAATCTTTTTATTCAATATATAACTGGGATGTTGACGTATCCGTATTCGGTGATCATGCTCGAATACGGACACCCTATGCACCAATATGTAGAACTACTATATATAATTTATAAACTAATCAGATAAATTAAAATTACATTACCTATAATTAATGTTATGAATAATTTAATATAATTTAATTAGTAATTAATTTATTAATTCGTATTATTTTATTAATTATTTATTAATTATATGTGAAGTATCTAAATAATAATCATGACATGTCATGACGTGCACGTATTAATAAAATAGTATTCACAACATTAAGTAGATTGTTACGAAATAGTAATAGGAATACATATGTATATATACGATTTATTAATATTGTAATATATTCATTGTTGCGGGGGCACCCGGCACTCGTGATTCAGTTACATGTAAAAGATACGAAAAAGGACTACTTTTTAAAACTTAAATCACTTAGTAATATTTATTAAAATTATTTAATTTTTTTTTATTAATATAGTAATTAATCTGATACTTGTAGTAGACGTGATGTTTTTTAATTTTCTATATGGTTTACATATAATTTTAGACGACAAAAGAAAATTAACAAAAATCTAAAAAAAATGACTAATATGTTATTTTTGATATAATTATATATACATAACTATATAAATGATACTTACAGCATAATGCTATATATATTATGAATATAGTGTAAAAAAAAAAAAGAATGCATTATAACAAAAGTAATTAGAATTATAGTGAACAAAATTGGCAATTATAATTATTTTATGTAAATCAAGTTTAAAGTTTTCATAAATAAATTGTATTGATATTGTAAATAAATAAGATTTTTTATATATGTTATTACATTTTATTGATATATATATATATATAAATATATAAAAGTAATGAATTAGTGTATATGTTATGTATATTGAGTATAAATTGTATTACTTTTTATGAAAATATTAATAGTTCAATCAGATTTATTATGGATGTCCGATGGGTATTTTCCGTATTAATGCAGCAATAGTGTCTGTATTAGGTATTTATATAAACTCCTATTTATGCTTATAATTTAATTAATATTTGGTAAATAAAAATAGCAGTTGTGTATAAATACATTATATATAATGTTTAGAATGCTCTAGCTAGGATTTATTAGGATTTAAAGTTTTAATTAAATTAATAATAATAATGCATTAATTAAGTTTTTTAAAGTATTTATATTATACTCAATTATAACTTATAAGTATACTTAGTAGGTGAAATACTAATAGATATATTACTTTTTAATGATAAATAATTATTATCGTGATATTTATAATACAATTGAGACATTAAGTGTCATAAATAAAAATAAATGTAAATTAAGATTATATAGTTACAATACCTGTACGTAAATATGTTAACCTATGCCATATGTATTGTTATATAAAATGTTGTCATATTATAATAATTTATAAATGAACATAATAAATGTATTTTAAACATGTAGATAATCTTAAAATAAATAAATTCATTACCAGATTTACTTTAACCAGTGTGTATCTATTAATAATAATTACTTTGTATAGTTTTATTTATTTGACTAGATCATCATTATTTTTTTCATTAAATTTAAATGTTGAATAATTATTTTCTATTAACTCTTTTATTATATATTACTTTAGGGTATAACAATATATATTGCTATATACTAGTATATTGGTATCATAACAATTCATACTTATAATATATTATAAGTTCTCACTTCTCAATAATTCTTCATATTATAGATAGATAGATATAGTTTATTGTTTAAAACAAACAAAATGACATAAAACAATAATAATAATACAAAACAAATAACGAATATAAACGAATATATATAATGATTTATAAATGCCATGTTACATATGGTTAAGATATAAAATTAACAAATGATATAATAACAAAATAATAATAAAAAGGAGAATTATTCAGATGCAAGCATTTAATCACCGTATCAACTTTAGGGAAAGGGGTCCTCAATCCCTGTGCCTTGGGGGTACAAACTTGACCCACGAGTTTGTCCACTGACACCCGTAATACCCGATAAATAATGATAAAGAGAATGCAACCGAATAAATTTACCCCATAAAACTAAAAATAAAATAATATAATAAATGAATAATACAAATTAATAAAATAAAATAAAATTTAAATATTAATACAATGAATAATCAAGCCTAGTAATAAATTGATTGACCGAAGTTGCTGAACTCGTATAATTAGATAGCAAATTCCTATGAGTTGAAATAAGATTACTAAAATAATTCAGAGTAACATTAGTCTTGCATTTGTCTTTTCGAACTTTAATGGAAGGACCTAGACTTCTTGATGAATACGTTTCAAGTAGCCCAGAGTAATCAACATCAACTAGACCATTTATAATTCTATAGGCAAGAATCAGATCAGCCCGTAACCTGCGTTGAGATAATGAAGTTAAGTTTAAAAATAATAACCTATTTTCATAATTTGTATATGGTATACCACATCTATAGAAAAGCCTTTTAGTGAATTTCCTTTGGACTTTTTCAATTTTATTTTTAGGCCTACATATATATTAGAAGGGTTCCAAATACAAGAATTATATTCTAATAACGGTATAACATATGTTATAAAGGCTTTTGTTAGGTAACAATAGTCATTAATAATAAAGCATCTAAATATAATATTCATAGTTTATATTCATAATATTAACAGCTTTACTGCACATTTGATTTATATGAGTGTAAAATGTCAGTTTAATATTAAAAATTATTCCAAGATCTTTAAACTCTGTTAGACTATTTCATTGAATATTATTTATAGTATACGAATGTGTATTGATATTCCCAAATGTCATAATTGAACATTTTTGAATGGCAAGTTCAAAGTCCCATTTACACATCCAGGATGATAGTTCAAATAGCCCGGATTGCAGAACCTTCCGATCATCTATAGATTTATAGATAATTGATATTTTAGCATCATCTGCAAAAAGTGAGGTGATTATTTGTGGTTTAAAAATAGTAGGTATTATTTATATAAATCAGAAAGAGGAGAACCTATCACAGAACCCTGTGGTACTCCTGAAATTACATTAGTAAAATCACTATATTGATCATTAACCTTAACTCTTTATAACCTATTTTTGAGATATGATTCAAACCAGGAATACACATTCCCACATATACCAAGATTATATATCTTATGTAATAATGTAGTATGTGATATAACCTTGTCAAATGCTTTTGCCATATCAATATGAGCAACATCAGCGAACATATTACTATTCATTGACCTCATAATATTACTATAGAATTCAATTAGTTGTAATTGGGTAGATTTCCCCGAAAGAAAACCATACTGTGCAGAACATATGAGGCCGTTGGATCTTAAATAGTAAGATAAATAATAGCTTAATATTTTTTCATAGAGAATGAGCGTTGATGATAGTATACTAATTGGTCTATAATTTGATGGTAGTGTTGAGTCGCCTTTTTTATATAAAGCTGTAATATTAGATTTTTTCCAAATTAATGGGCATATCCCATCATTCAGAATTCTAGTGAAAACAATTAATAATGGATAACATAATTCAAATGAAAGATTTTTTAGTAAACCCTTTGATAAACCATCAGGTGAATTATATTTGTTTGGTAATAAACATGCACATTTTCTCACTATTTCTGGTGTAATTGGGTATTTATCAAAAGTTAATTTAGGTGTTAATTATGCAGACGTATTATTCTTATCAGCTAAGTCACTTTCATATATATATTTATTTTGAGTATATTTATTCTACTTAGTTTTATTATATTTATTAAATATATATATTTGTGTATATATGCGTTAATTTATTTATAAAATTATATGTTATATTCATTATTAGATATTAGTTAAATAAATCACCAATTAATATATATTGTATATGTAATTTTTAGTGTAAATATGTTATACAAATTGAACTACTTTTAATTTTAAATTCAAATATTGATTTTTAATTAAATTATTTGTTTATTGCATTCTATTCATACTAGCATATTTATTTATTTATAAACTTTATATTCAATATTTTATATAATTTTTTATTTTTTGTTTAATGTCATTATTGGAATATATATTAGTTGTAATTCTAATAATTATTTATTTGATTATAATACATATAAATTCTTATATTTATGCATTAATGTATATTAATATACATTAATGTATATTGATATGCATTGGTATGTATATTTGTATTTAATTATATTGTTTAATGTCATTATTGCAAATATATATTAGTTTTAATTCTAATAATTATTTATTTGATTATAATACATATAAATTCTTATATGTATGCATTCATGTATATTAATGTACATTAATGTATATTGATATGCATTGGTATGTATATTTGTATTTAATTATATTTATCTTTTGATATATTTTATAATACAAACTTATAGGTATCACGAATAATAGTTAAGTGGTTGTATTCCTGTTTGCATTATACTAATATAGTGTAATATTATCATGAGCAGTATGTGTCATAAGTGCATCACTGATTGTGTTTCTGATTACATTACATGTATCAAGTGTGATTCTTTTGTACACTTCAAATGCATGCATGCTGCAGGTATTATTAAAAATCCATGGAGTAATAGTAATAAGCTTCCAGCTTATGCATTATCTATTCTCAATTTTGATTATCATTTGATTATCATGCTATCTCAAATTTATTATTATTCGTGTAATTATTTATTTGTTTTATTATTTCAACTTAACGCGTATAAACGTCCATCGTTTTCAACTGAGTCAATAAACCTAAGGTTAGATAGAAATTTCTATTATTAGTATTATTAAATGATTATGTACTTAAGTTAACTAATTAGTGGTGGTTAACCCAGGTAGTAGCGTATTTAGTATTTAATAACGATTAACTCAAACAAGAAAAATAATCTAAATTTATTAGCGAATTTCGAATAGGAATATTATCGTCATCGCGAGAAGCGTTTACTCGATGACGTCATTACGTTAGAGTTACGTAAGAGTTACGTAATTGTTACTAGTTAGTGCAGGAAGTCTTCGGTGGGTTCGGCGTTATTCGGGTTACGGGTCAAGGTCACCAGAGTTATGTTGAAGAACAGAGTGGAACCGGCGGGGATACCGTCTGTGTAGCGGATGATGTAATAGGGCATTCGAATTATGATGTAATATAGGTATATATGCGGAGTATAGTATAGTTATTTAAGGATGATAATTTTAGGTAATATTATAAAGTAGAACACATAGCGTACCTAAATTATACTATACGTAATAATGATGTAATAGTGTATAGTAATAATAATTATATAAGCTATAATTAAATACATGTATAATATAAATAGAACACAATATATAAACAAAGTAGACTACTCTATACTATTGACATACTCGATACATATATCAATAGAGATATATTATAACATAATCAATGCCGTACTGTATTGTAATGTTACTAGCGCTACGGGTGACGGTTCTACAATAACAATTAACATCATCGCGGCTAGGTTACACACGGAGAAATCTGAGCGTTTTCCGTCGCGTTTTCATCGTTTTTGTTTTCAAGAATATATGCTATATATACATTACTTTTATTGACCATTTGATAAATTTTTTAAATCGAATACCTAATTCATAAATATGTATACATATATTGTATGCTCGAAATCATAGATAAGACGCAACAGAAAACGCAACATAAAACGCAACGGAAAACGCTGAATTTCTCTTTGGGCACACCTCTTGCAATACTAACGTTTCACTTTGTCTCCGTAGGCCAGCTCTGGGGGAATTACTAGACTCCTCTGTTCGGACTGGCACATACCGTCTACTCCCTGGTCGAATCCGGCGATAACTTCGTGGTTGTTGTGGTGGAAAGAGAACGTCGTCGACGGAGTGCTGATTAAGTCATAGGGGCGTGGTTATTGGGCGTGGTATTGTTAAGTGGGCGTGGCTCTTCGAGCGATGGTCAATCTTCATTTCGATTACAGTTTATTGAATTTATAATTGATTTATAACTTATATTTAACGGTGTGTAGCCTATATATAATGATGATGATGATTATTATTATTATCGATATTGATGACTATAGTTTCTAAAGCGATCAATAAAGTGAATATATATCCCTATATGGAATACTTACTATAGTAAGTGTTTACGTATGACAAAAAAAGTAATTCAAATAAAACAGTACAAAATAAAAAAGAACAATTTTACAATAATATAAATTTAAAATTAACTCAAATAAAGTAGTTATATATTTTAAGATGGATAGTTAAGGAAGTATAGAACTATATATATATATATATCGGGTTGTAAAGATATATAATTACATAGGGAATTGTATTAGAAAGGTACATATACGGAATGATATTCCTATTGTGGCTAACTTTTGCTCGATCAATTTACCGTTCACATCGGTCAGCACATACAGCATCTCCAGAGTGTCATTAGTAGCGGCTCCGTAGCAGTCTTCAGGACCCTCCTTTGTTGTTTTCATCGTTATGTGGGGTCCTATAGGTGGGGTGGGAAGTATTATCTATACTTATATTTGAACTATATATATATATATATATATATATATATATATACTACCCATATAATTCATTTAGAGAACTCATTAATAAAATATTAAATTAAATGTTAAAAGTGTAAGCATGGATATAATTTGTTATTTAAGGGCTATTAATAAACAATTGAAAATAAAAAAAACTAAACATATTATGTACATTTACATACTTATATATTTTACGAATATTATTCATGATTTGTTTTCTAAATCAATTGTATATATAAAAATATTTGTGAAATGATATATTAGTATTATTATAACTTTCTAATCTATACATATAAACTATATAAATTATTAAATATACTGTAATATATATTATTATACACAAAGGTATAGTAAGCTATTATTCATATATTAATAAGTATATACGTATATCTGTAATATTATATATAATGTAATATCTTATAAACCAGTTTAACTAAATATATAACTATTCGAATAATGTATTTTATAAAGTTATGTATACATACCTATAAATATATATATATATATATATATATATATATATATATATATATATATGTGTGTGTGTGTGTGTTTATTTAGAGAATTCAATTTACATTTCTATCGCTAAAATGTTTGTAATTATTATGTAAATTGAGTAAATTTCCAATAATTAGTAAGTTATGTATTAATCTAATTATTAATCAAATTACACGTATTATTAAACAGGCAGTGATTCTCCTATTTATATTGTTAATTATTAAGCCTAATAGCCTAACGCCGTTAACCTTTGCTTCCTTCATCGTCATCGTCGTCATCGTCGCAGTGGATAGCGATGGCTAGCACTACCAGTAAGAACAATACCCGCATTGTCTTCATGACGACCGGTTACTAAGTGACTATGGAGTCGTGTGGTAGAGGTGTATAATACCGTGACGGGGCAATATGTATTTAAATCTCGCGCGATCGCTAACTTGATTTACTACATAACGCCTCTACGCGGGCTATAAATAGATACGATAACGGGTGCTCGAGGTGCGATAGTATCCATAGATTTAGAGATTTTATTATCAGCGCGGTGCGACCTCGTTTATTGGCCCGAGATATACCCGAGATATACCCGAGATATACCCGAGAATACCACCACTATTTATACAGTTCTATAAATAACCGCGATACTAATAGACCGCCTATTGTTAATCGGTATATAGGTCACGAGTTATAAACTGAGTTGTAATCACATAAACCGTAGCGCACTGACGTATAGGGTAGCGATGTTTTAATCGAGCTATCTACGAATGCAACCGTAATGTTACATATATCATACACTGGCGTAGGAGGCATTGGTATAATCGAGGGCACTAGCGGTGTAGGTTGATACTGATATAAACAGTTAATCAAGAGGTGTTGAGGTAGCGCATGCGTAATGAAGGTGTGATTAATGGCTGACTATAATATCGACTATAGTCGTTAGCCTTATACTATAGTATAAGTGGATTATTAGTGAAGTTATTAGTAAAGTTATAAATACCTACAATGATGGCATTATAATCAGCTCGAATAGATTAGAAACGATACGCTATTCTGTACAAGATACGATGTGAATATTTAACGTGTTACATCTTATTGATTATAACCGACTTCATCTAGAATCTAGATTCTAGATCCTTCCAAGCAATAATAATATATTGTTTACTATATGTATTCCAAGTTACACAGGCTGAACTGTAGTAGGTATATGCATAATGTTATTATTACATATATTTTTGTTATTTTATTTTGTTATTTTTATTTGGTGGATTCCTTTCATCCCATCCAGGAACTTAGATGAAGTTTTCACTTATAACCATATATGGCTCTAATGTCCCTTTGAAGCCGCTCTCATGTTAAGGCATCCATGGTTTTAACGAGAGCCGATCATTTATTTATACACAATTATATAAGATCACTTCTAAATAATATTTTAAGACCCATTTTATAAAATTAATTAATGGTCCGGACGAGGGTCGAACCCGTGTCCTACTGCTTGTGTGTCTGACGCCTTAGCCACTGAGCCACACAGGCAGTTCAATTATGTTTATATGCATATAAACATAATCTAGTAATATTAGGTATGTATATACTCATATAATATACGTATAATATATATATATTAGGGATAAAATCTCTATATGTAGGTTGTTTATAAATGCATACTATAGTTATTCGTCTAATATCATCTATATGTTAATTAAAGAGTATATTTAAAAATATGTTTAGCTTTTAACAAATGTATTTAGTTCACACTTTAATATGTATATATATATATATATATATATATATATATATATTAATATATATACTCAGAAGTATATCGGTACTTTTCTTAGTTTATAATATATTATAGAACCATCTAATCATATAGTATCTATAAATCATATAGTACATGATCATTAAGTTTATATGAGTACGGCGTATAATCACAATAATTAAAGTTCATGTATCTAAATACATCTGCTTCTGACAACACATCAGATTACATTATAATGCATATTTATATTGTATTATCAGCATAGAATCACTACTATAGCGTTAATAACATATATTTTAAATTCCTTATGGTGTAACTTTAAATGATACAGCAGATTATACATTGTACATTAAATCGAATGTAGTTTACGAAACTTACATATATATAAATATATATATATATATATATATATATATATATATATATATATCGACTGGAATCATACCCATCAAATTCCATGAATAGTGACAACTCGAAAGCAACCTGAATCAAATAGATGGAACAGGCCATAGTATGATCTATCGTAATCAGTTGTATAGTGATACTAAGTCTAACCTATTCACAGTGATGGGCATAGCTAATTGTGTCTGTGATCTTGATCACGATCGTACAAAATGTTACCAGCTATCCTAATACTGCCGATCACGATCCTTTATTCATAACCGATTACGGTCACTATGATGATATCGACCACGATCACTTATACTAATAACATGTGAAAATGATAATGCTAATATGTACAAATTAACAATATATATAGTGTATATACAATAATATAATATATATATATATTATTAAACGATAATTTATAGTTATAGAATACATATATATATATATATATATATATATATATATATATGTGTGTGTGTGTATATATGTTTGTATACAATGTGTAATTAAGCTATATGAATACCAGTAATTTCGGACGACTATCTCTATAGAATCATGTTAGTCATTAGTGGCATGTCTAAAGAGTTTATGTAATCCCTATATACTGCATACACCGTGTCTCCTGTTACGTACATGTGTAGTCTATGAATGATTCATTATATTGTAAACAATTACTAGAAGTAATGCCACTAGGTTTAGAGTGTAGATTTATTGTGTATTTGACTTTTTATTGTACATTAACTATGAAATTATGCTACAATAACAAATCCTAAATGTTAAGTGAATTGGTTAAATAATAAATATGACTGTAATAGCTCGGAATATAGTGCACGAGGTGAGAGGAAGAAAAAAATTATAAATATTAAAGATTACGACGAAATATGATGAATAACGGGTGCTACTATGGAAAAACATTTTAAGAATTACTAGGCAACGCCAAAGAGTTACATAAAATGAAGACATTTCAAGAATTGTATACTGTGAATTATACATACATAAAGGACCTTTCACTTCTAAGGGAATCAATAAGGCTGCGAGAAGAATTAAAAATGGTAAATATGTAGTCTAGACGAAATACCAACACAATTATGTAAGTTAGAAGCATTTCAAGATATACTATTAAACTTTGCAACAGTGTATGCAATCAGGATCCTTAGATGGAACGAAGGGTGAAATATACTTAGCCAATACTATATATCAACATACGTTCAATGATTAGATAATCTGATGGAGATACTTACTTCTTTAAGATTACAACCGACTTTCTGCAAGGAGATACTAAAAGAAAGAGCATAATATACCCTGCAGTTAACATGACAGACTCAGATGATATTGCCATCACTACACATAAACTCAGCTAAATAAATGTATGTAATAGACAAGTTAGATAAAGAAACTTAACACGTTGGTGCCGATAAAACCGAAGATATTTCATTCACTCAAAATCATACTATAATATATGTAATGAGTATCCATGGATAACAATTAAATAATCAAACAAGTTAAATATCTTGACATATATATCGTATATACAGAACACACTATAAATGCCAGGTTTTGAAACATTTAGTAGCCTATGCATTTAACTATATGACTCATGTATCGAAATCTAGACTGTCAAAAACATGAAGAAAACTTCTTCAAGCCATATTCGAGTCGGTTTTATTACCTGGACATCGATATCAATATTGGAGAATAATATCAATGGTGCATACACGCGTATGCTAAGAACTAATCTCCACGTATATTAGAGATAATATATGACAAACAAAGAGCTTTATAATACTATTACAAGAATCACATGTTCAATTCGCGAACAAATAATGCGATTCGCAGGACACTGCTGGATAAGTACAAATGATGCCAGCAAACAGTAATAGCAGCATAGTAGCAGCATAATAGCACAATGTAAACATGTGAGGCTATTACATATGCTGCTATGCTGCTATTATGCTGCTAATACTGTTTGATGGGATATAGCCAGTGATGTGATAATGTGTCCACGAAGCCATGGTTATAGCTCCCGTGGATACTCGTTCGTAGATCAACCGATAGAAATTAATATTAAAATACCAGATTTTTTTTAATATATCAATTTATATATTAAACCCTTACAAGAATTTAGTATACTGTAAAATATGTGCATTTCTTTTTTTATATATTGTATATTATTGGATAATTGTTAATTTGTATTTACAAAATATTTGAAAATTAATAAATCTTATAATTAAATCTCAAATTAGTAAACAAACTGAGAAATTTAAATTAACCTAAAAATATAACGTAAGAAACCTAGGTCTCTAGAGAAAATCAACTCTGGCCATACATCCGGGTAGATAGATCCGGTAAACATGGGTGAAACCCATAACGGCCAATCAACGGAGTCCGAGCGGTGTACCCCTTATAACCACAACGAAACCACGCCCACAACCGAAGAGTACACACCCACTATATGTGAAGCCACGCCCACTTCTAAAGAAGCCACGACTTCTACCGACGCGAAGGAGGCGACTACTACCGCGGACCACCCACAGCCGATAACAAGGGAACCGGTATCACGTATTACGTAAGGCCAGCGGTCATCGATAACCTATCCGATAAGATCATGTACCACATAACGCTGGCGTTCAAAAACCTAGATAACAATGCGACTGCAATAAACCATGTTACGTAACTCATTGTTCTTCCTTTATCATTATCACGCTAATAGGGGTGAATTCAGCATTAATTATATATAATACATAATTATATGTATTTAGTCAATATTATTTACTATATTTATATATATATATATATATATATATATATATATACACACACTTTAACAGTATACTTTAAAGTAACCTGGATACTACATATATTGATCGATATACATTATATATATATACAAGGTATTCAATTGTTATAAATACGTTGGGTTCCTTACATTATATACATATAATTATTACATACATAGTTTTATATAATAGTAATAATAATATTTATTTATTGAATCATACGTATAATAATAGCGGATACATATGACTTGTACATGTTATAAATAACTGTGATGGGCCCATGATAATACTAAACAAATAGTAACATTTTGTTCTTGTGTTTTATTTATCGTGCACGATACATGTATTAAGTTATTGATAAATACAGGAGAAAAACAAGAACTGTCTGCAGTCGAACCCTTGACCTCTGGCTTACTAGCTTTTGGTTTTCATATAGGATATGTTTTCCTATAAAGGTTTTCCTATAGTATACTGAGCCATAGACAACAGACGAATATACAATATAGTTAATATCCAAATAGGCGTCAGGTATCCAGTCAGTAGGAAATGCAGCCCATCCTGGAATATAGATGACGTTTTCACTTATAACCAAGTGGTTATAATATACATTCGAAGTAGTGCTGTAAAATTTCAAATCTCAAATATCAAATCTCAAATCTTTTTTTTTCGGTTCGGTTCAAATCTCTAATTTTCGGGTATTTGGAAAGATTTGATGGTCTCAAATCTTTATTTTTAATTTAGCTTCGGTTCGGGTATCACTTCGGGTATCGGTTCGGGTATCGGTTCGGGTATTGGTTCGGGTATCGGTTCGGGTATCGGTTCGATATATACAATTAATTAGTAAGTTGTCAACTTACTATTTTTAAATTTGTATAATTGTTATTAATAAATATTTAATAATATAGGTGGCATAACTGTTCATCAAACTATATTTAGCCACCTATATTATAAATATTTATAAATATAGAATTTTAATCAGGATAATTTGTTTGAATTATTAATTACAAATTAAATAAAAATAAATGCACCTGTTACTATCACAATTTCATCAGAAGACGATTAAATGGTTTCTCGATCGGAATTAGAGGTTATTAAATATGTAGTAAAGATTATTTACTATATATAGCAATATATTATTTTCTAAAACCATGTAGGGGAAGGAAGGGTGTTGTGGAAAGGAGGGAGTTGTGGATAATGCAAATAACTTTTTAATTATAACAGATAGGAAAAAATGTTGTATATATATTATTAGCAGTATGGCAAGCTCCGTTTTTTTAGAAAAAAAAATAAAAATAAAAACTAATCAATTAAAAAATATTTAACTAATTAAAAAACAGTACTTTTTGATAAAAAAAACGTAACTTTAAGCTGTTATATCTACGAAAATAATTGAAATATATAGATAATTTTGATAGTATATTGTAATCATAAATATCGTTATCAATATACATTTTAAAAGTTAATTATTATTAACATTTATTTTCATTATATATGCACTTTAAGAAGGCTATAATATTAATGATTTTTACATAAAAGTCGGGTGTTGTGGAGAGCTTTTATCCAATCAGCGTCGTTGATTTTGTTTTAAAGTAGATATACATTGGACAATAGGGGGAAATACTTGTTATATTTGATATTTTATATACACTATTTTACTAGTATCATCTTATTATATATCGAATATTTAATTACATCGTAGTGTCTCACGCAATTTGCATATATATAAATACATAATTATAAACATAATAAATATATTTTATAATTTAAATATTACTATTAAATATAATTAACATAAAATGAACATAAATATAGTGATATTAATAATACAAATAGGTATATATATATATATATATACCGTTTATAATATATACTTAATGGTGAATATATACATATATATGCCTATTATATTAATTAGTAACATAGTAATTAGTTAAATATGAATTAGTTTACTAATTAATATTATATTAATATTAATATTAATTAGTATAATATTATAATTAATGATTATTTAATTAATAGTATACTAATTAATATTATACTAATTAATATTTTACTAATTACTATTTTACAAATTTATATTATACTAATTAATAGTATTATAATTAATATTATTCTAATTACTATTAATGTATACTAATTAATATTATTCTAATTACTATTATATTATACTAATTTATATTTAACTAATTAATAGTTTAATTAATATTATACTAATTTATATTATAATTGAGTCTACGAATAGATTTCTGTTTATTTAGGCTATAGCCTATATATATATTTTTTGGTAACTATATTTTTGTAACTGTTCAATAAAACTTTGTAATGTAAAGTAGGTTATGACATATAGGTTACGACCATCGACCGCCTCGAAATCGAATTATACATTCTTTTGTAGAAAAGTTGTTCCAACAGTAACATTATGGATAAATATAATATTTCCGGAAAGTAGTAGTGGGATATATCTTAATACATAAAGTTGATTTTATTACACACATAATTATTGATTATAATTGTTCTATATATGATATTACTGAGACTTGTCTAACTAATGATTATTCATTTATAGCAGTGGTTCCCAAACTTTTTTCATCATGACACTTTTTTTGATAATTCTTAATTTAAAAATATTTGTACTTAATGACAAATTTATTTTTTTATTAATAGACTATTTATATATGATTAATATTTTTATAAATTGTTTCATGACCCAACAACAAAAACCCAATGACCAAATAGGTTGGGAACCACTGTTAGCATCCCAACTGGTTTCAAATTATTGATTTCTAATAAGTATGCAGAAAAGTGTGGTGTAGACTTGCTCCATTATTATCATCTGAACTTCAGCTTATTTCATCATATTCTATAATTAATTATAATTAATTTAAGAAATGTTTAAATAATAAAATATAAATAAATTCTATAATTAATTTAAGAAATGTTTAAATAATAAAATATAAATAATATATTTAATGTTGTATTTACTGATGTATGAATTTCATATATAATGTTATTGATTATTTAAATATATAATAAATAAATTTAAATAATGTTCCATATAAATTTATTATATACATAAATCATATATTATAAATATATCTATGTCAACGCATAGCTCATGACACAATATTTTGCATTCGTTGCATTGAACAGAAGACTCAGTATCGTCGTCTATGGATTCCGAGTATATGATAACCCTTCTTATTACCTAATGGAAAAACAGTATTAATAGTAACAAATATTATTAATTTTATATTTTAATATTAATTTAAATGCAAAAACATGAAAGCATATAATACAATATTAATAGATACACATTGTTGATAGATATATATATATATCAGGTTTGGATTAAAATCGGATTTTAAAAAAAAAAAAAAATTTTTGATTTGAATCAGATATTTGAATTTTATTAACATTTTATAATAATTACAAATAATTTTAAAATTAAATATTGTTATATACTGCATAACTTTCATTACTTTATCATACTTATTGTATTTACTCTTATTACCATTAGTGGTTGATGTTTTTTATAATATTTCTTCTCAGGATATTGCTTACTTCCAATATATTTATCAGATTTATTATTCTATTTATTATTTTATAGATATCTACTGATTATTTATAAGAATAAAGAATACATTGTATATTCAATTATTAAATAAATTTAATATATGATTTTAGAATATTTATAATAATATTTATAATATTATAATATTATAATATTATATATTATAAAATAATAGAAATATATATATCTAAAGTGAAAATATTACAATCATATTTTAATTATATATTTAATTATATAATTTAAATTATAATTCAAAATAATATTAATAATATTAATAACACTGCTTTGATCTAATTTATTTAGATTGTAATGATAAATCATCATTGATATAAATATATGAAACTATATATTTATAATAATATTAAATAATATAATAATAATAACATATAATTAGAATATATATTTATACAATAGATCAAAGGTATATCAGCAATGTGTCAAAATATTATATTAAAATTAATATTATAATGTATTAATTTGTATTGAAAACAAATTCATTAATTAATAGAAATTTAAGATAGTAAA
>OZ025241.1:96990853-97010853 GCA_964019155.1 Osedax fenrisi | reverse complement strand
ATATATATATACACACATAAACACACATATATATATATATATATATATATATATATATATATATTATATATATACATACAAACACACACACACACACACCCACACACACACACATCCACATATACAAACACATACACACACATATATATACACATATACACATAATATATATATTGCCATTGAATATAACAATTAATGGTACATATTTATACATAAATTGTAGTAATATATATATATATATATATATATATATAATAACCACTTTCATGAGTCAAACAGGATGATTTGTAGTGTGATATGCTCAACTGTTATCTGTAGATAAGTAATTATTATTATTATAACTATAATTTGGTCTACATATTATATAAGTATGCATATATTAGTATCATATACTTATATAAAAAATATTCAATACCAATTATTAATTAATTTAATATCAGACAAATATAAAATATTTATGAATTATTTTATGATTATTTATATACTATTTTATTTATTATTATATAAATAATATTTTATTAGTGTATATAATAATAGTAATTTTAATTTAACACATAAACTTTAAAATTATTTTTAATTAATAAATATTACATAAAATATAGTACTAACAAAGATTTTCCGAAGGCTTCGCAAAATCTGTGCTTCGCAAAACCTTTGGTACTAATGAAAATTATCATATTAATATTATTAAAAATTAAATTTAAAGATACATATATAGTTTAATATACACAAAATATTTGACATGAAACAATATATGAAAAAAAATAATGATAGTTTTTACATGCCATAATTAATAAATATACTAATGCATACATTATTATATACTATAATGTGCATTGCTATTGAATATAACAATTAATAGTACATATTTATATATAAATTATATTATATATAATATATATATACTAATCATATAATATACGACATATATATATATATATATATATATATATATACTACGTATATATAACCTATTTCATGATGAGCAGAGAATTATAGAGTGTTTGATGGCTATTCTTTTAATCGGGATATTTGTATCAATATCAGGGAGTCTCCCTGGTAATATTTAATTATTATAATTATTATATGTATTAGCCAATACATATATTACCATATGCAATGATATTACATAATACCATAGCATAATTAATCTATTAATAGCCATAAAAGATAACAATAATTTAGTATAAATTAATTTAATTCAGTGTTATTATATAATATACTAATAATCATTAGAATTGCAGCATAATAGCAGCATAATATATTTTTAAAATTAATAGCAGCATAATATTAGCATAATATTATTCATTGATAGTAAAGATCATTTGATCCCTTTTATTTATTATTAATAATTAATATTACTAATTAATTACTTTTATTTTTTTCTAGATACTTTTTGTATATGTATATTATATATACATTGTATATGTAAATTAATATTTTATTTCAATGTAAATATATATATATTTACATAGAATATGTGATAGTTATTATTTTGATATTTTATAAGTATTATTGAATAAGTAAATTAATATAAAATATAAAAAATAAATTTCTAGAATATTATTAAGGAATAATAATTATTAACATATAAAATGTATATACAACATCGCGATACATCTATATATTCTATAGAATCGCATATTTAATTATTTAGAAAGCTAACATTATCATAATGTTAAACATTATTATATATTTTGATATAATGTCTATTATAATATAGTAATAACCGCTATTAATCTGAAATCACCATTTAATATATATATATATATATATATATATATATATATATATATATATATATATATATATATATATATATATATATATATATATGTATATATAATCATATGTATTTTGTTAATACATTTATAACTTATTAAATATTAAAATTGCATATTAATAATTCATTAAATTAATGAGTCATTAATTATTAATTTAATAAACAATGTAAAATAGATAAATAAATGATATGATAATATATAATTTTAATTTCTCACCGTATTTTATTCTACCTTAGGAGAATTATTTAATGGAATATCTTTCTAAATTGATATCATAAATAAAAGTTCTATATCTTCATTTATATTTTGTTATTAAATTATAAATTAATACAAATATAAATGGATTATAACAATACATTATCAAACGAATATTGTGCGTGTGTATGTATCATAGAATATAATAAGAATTTGATTTCTTATAAAAATGAGGTAAAATTGGCTGAAAATATATATCGCCACCTACTGGAATTTCCATGGAACTACGATATTG
Organism: Osedax fenrisi; assembly: GCA_964019155.1. Taxonomy (NCBI): domain Eukaryota; kingdom Metazoa; phylum Annelida; class Polychaeta; order Sabellida; family Siboglinidae; genus Osedax; species Osedax fenrisi. Next base: position 97,008,579 of record OZ025241.1, on the reverse strand, counting down.
ACGTTATCCACAACACCCTACCTAGCTTAAATATTAGATATTTTAGTGTGTCACTAAAAGTACTATTACATAATATATATTTACAAATATGTTAAATAGAAATATACATATATTAGATAATAAGTCATTTTAAGTGCACACAAATTTTGGTATATTTAAAAATCCATATTAAAAAAGATAAGGGTGTCTTATCCACAACACCCGAAAACTCTCCACAACCCCCTTCCTTCCCCTAATTCTATATTTTTGAAAAATACATTTTAATTATTGAAATCCGATTTTTTACATACTTATGTTTTACAATAATATTTAATATAATATTATAATTGATTACATTATTAATTTAGCCCAGTATTAACGTTTTATCTATATAAGTTACGGATAAAATTAACTTTATTATGATCAACGGAAAAATTCGACGAACATCGATGTCATTCGATCGTAAAGTTAACTTGATTTTATTAAATTTTAGCACATACGATTAAATTTACGATCGACTGACATCTGTACATATAATACAATATTATATTGAATATAATAAAGTGCACTTGATGATCGATGGACATCGATGTCCGTCGAATTTATCCGATGATCATGAATTTCCTTGTACCAAAATTACCTTACATATATTATTATAATATTAAATATATAACATTATGTTTAACATATATCATATATGATATATGATATAATAATTATATATATAATTTATAATTATTATATTATAATTATTTATAATAATAACTCCATATGAGAGCGAACATTTTTAAAGGTGACAAAATATATTATAATAATTATTGATTGAAAATTATTTTCAAAATGGTAATCTTAGATTAAATCTATTAAAACGTATATAAAGTATATGAACAAATAATTTGTTAACTAATAATATTCAATATCAACTTAATAAATCATTTATTTAATGCTTGACTTAATACTTATAAATATATAATAACAATTAATATACATATATAATTATTATGGATTATGGTCAAAAGCTTCGCGAATTGAACACCCGCAAACTTGTTTATTCGAATTAGTGATTTTACAATAGCTTATGATTGGCCATTTTAATTAGCGTATGTCTATTTATAGACTATCATACATGCAACGGTTTATCATTACCATATATTTATATATGTGTGTGTTTTATAGTTTTATAGCTCACGCGGGATGTAATGAAGCTAAAAAAACTAAAAATAGTAATATTTGTACAAACAATCATACACTTTTATAAATTCACTATTTCGAAAAAACAATTTTGCGGGCATTCAAATCGCGCACCAATCGCGAAGCTTTTGACCAGGTACCAAGATTATAATTAATATCATATTCGTCATCAGTTTGAAATATTATTGTAGTAGTTTTAAAGTGTCGTGTCAATACTTAGGTGGGTTTACAAAATTAATTTATAGCGCATTTGTGACTTAAAAATTATTATAAAATAATGATCTAAACATTATTTATACTATAAATTATAGCCAATTAAACATGTAATATTATTATTTTGTATAGTACTCATATTTAATTATTTTATAATACTAATTATAGTTTATTATAATTGTTAAGTCATAAATTCGCTATAAATTAATTTTGTGAACCCACCTAAGAATTGACTGGACACTAAAACTATTACGATAATATTTCCAACTTGATAAATAATTTCTTTAATGATTGATATACATACTGTATGTAACATACATAATGATATTTTCGAACGTATTGTATTTGTATAATAACAATTTATATAAATATATAATATGTATATACATACTATATTGTATAAATTAGTAAATATTATTTATTATATTACTTGTAAGCTATAAATAATTTTAGATAATTATTTGATTATAATTTAATTTTAAATAATATAATTCAGATCAAGATAATTTTACGATCAAGGGACAAATTCGACGGACATCGGTGTCCGTAGATTTTTCCGCTGATCGTAAAGTTAAAAACATAATTATAGTATGATTTAATAACTTATATTTTACTAAATTTTTAGTATTAATTAGATTTAATTATTATTTTGTTTATAAACTATGAATAACCTTCGCCCATCTAAATATGAGCTTGTTATAGTACGGAGGGTAGTGCATTTGTAAAGTTGGTATCAACATGTCGATTGATATGTATATCATATACCATATGGGTAACTAAATAAATATGTTGTACTATGATTACATAATAATCAAGAGTTGTTTTAATTATTAATCTAATCAGTTGTATGCATAAATTAATGTATGAATCATCTTGTTCAATAAGTAATTATATTTATAAACCCAGTTTAACTTATCTATATTAATACATTGATATAATTGTCTAAATGCAATTTTCAGTACCCTGTTTGAGCAATAAAGAGAAACTGGTGAGATGTTATCGCATAAGTGACGTCAACTGGGTATCCAATAAAGACCTATATACAACAACTTATGGAAGCTATAGATGTACATGTCTGATGATCTAATACATGTGATAAATGTTAGAGGTGATCGGAGAATGCATATCATGGAATGCCGAAAAGGATCGACCTGGTAAGGTAAAGTTAGTGTTATGTATATAAATATATATAATTATCAATTAATTTCGTGTTACAAAATCTATATCCCACCACCACCACCTGTTCTACTACAGCTAAATAATGTAGATCTATGCCGGTCATTATATTTGGTTATCTTCATATTACTATTTAATGTTATATATTTATTATAATAATTAATATATACTATTTTTTTAATTATCTATTATCTACTATTTTTCATAGCTCAAAATATATTCATTAATATCAGCCATTATATATAAACTATATGTTTAATATCAATTAGTGGATGTCTGAACACCAGTAAACTACTCGACATGGTTATGGAGAGAGTCTGCGACCTGAGATGATTTGTTGTTGAAGATAGTGAGAAAATTTCCCCTACGATTCATGATTCACGGGATAAAATGTAAGTGAGAGTTGAACATATATAATCCAGTGAACTTGATAAATATCACTTAACCGTTGGATCATGGAATCATTTAACCGTTTACGTTACTAAATTATATAATGCTTGATATTAATTTATTTTACGTATATAAAGTTTAAACCCTATCCAGTGAATTTGATAAATATATTCGATTAAAATACAAATAAGAACATAAATAATATAATACATACTTTCATTTTTCCTTTATTACTTTTACTTTTCACTTTCGATGATAATCCAATATTAAATATAATTATTAAATTATTTATAAAATAATTTTTTTATTTATCAATAATTATTTTTAATTTGATCAAATATAAATATAATCTAACATACAAACAAGAATATAACAAAATAGTATACTGGATTTTGAAAATAAAACAAATAAAAATTTTTTCTGAATCAATTAAATACAAATACATATATTTATGTATACTATCAAATACAAATATTGATGTACACTTATAAATACAAGCAAAAATAAACTTTGAAATACAAATAAAGCAAATCTGATTTGTATATGTTTTATTCAAATATAATTAAAAATATTCTATATCTGATTTTGATAATTATTAAAATACTAATTATGATAAATTATTCATTTGTAATGTCGTATTCAAATCGAAATACTACAGAAAATACAAATATATTTCTGTTTAATAATTCAAATACCCTAAATCTAATTTTAATAATTATTAAATTTCAAATTATAATTTCTATGTGGATTCAGTTTTTTCATGATTAATACTTTTTTTCAATTATAAAAACATTGTCATAACATACAATAGTAGCTCATATATATTGTTAGTGTTGTGAGTTAATAAAAAACATGTTAATTTAAACAGAGTTTTTAAATAAAGAATAAAAAAAAAAGAACACAAATAGAAAAAAACAAAAATTTATATATTTTCTGCTAACATTATAATTGAAAAATGAATGATTATTTAATATAAGTATAAAAATATAATATTATTATATTATTAACATTAGATTTCTTTTATGTTTTGATATAATAAATTGTATAATAATTGAAAAATGAATGATTAATTAAATATATAAAATAAATGTAAAAATATAATATTATTATTATAATAATAAAGTAAAATTAGATTTCTTTTATGTTTTGATATAATAAATTGTATAATATTATATTTAATACTATATAACAAAAACTATTAACTTTCATATTTCTTTTATATAAATTATATATTTATTTAACTTTATTATATTAATAATAATATTATATTTTTAAATTTATTAAATAATTATTTATCATTCATTGATTATAATCATTCATTTTTAATTATTATACAATTTATTATATCAAAACATAAAAGAAATCTAATTTTACTTTATTATTTATAATAATTTATTATAAAAGAAATATGAAAGTTCATACAGTTTTTATAATATTAATTATATATGAATACAGTTTATATTATATATAGATTATGATACAATCTCCTTTTTGTCTATAACTAACATTAAATAATACATAAATACTCATTTCATGTTATATTGTAACAAAATAAATATTACAATAATTATAATTTTCATACTAATGTATAGTATGACAACAAAGATTTTCCGAAGGAAAGATATAACACTTACGCGAAATCGTGTTATTCGAATTTGTATACAAAATACCCCAGTGCCACCTATAGCGGGTTACTTTTAGGAACTATGTGTTGTTTATAATGTAAATTCGTATTTAACTATACACTTTTAAAATGTTAAATAATATTCTTTAAATTAATATTTATATGATGAAAACTAAGTGGTCATTACTAATATATAACAAACAAATATGATATTTATGTTTTAAATGCTATAAGTATATATTTAGTAAGTAAAAGCTAATTTATATTGCATGTAATTTAATAGAGCAATGAAAACATTGTTGTATGCAAACAGAGCCGAACCTAAATCTATTTCAGTGATTTCGATACTACTGCTAGTAGCGGCAGGGGATATTACTTAATTACGTTGCATGCATAGGGAGTGTTATATCTTTGCTTCGCAAAATCTTTGATGACAATATGATTTAATGATGCTAATAATACAGATAATATATTATTCGAATTAATAATGAGTATTCACATAATATTTATACTTTATTATTAGTTTATTATTTAACAACAATTTATCTACTTTATTTAAATAATTTTATTTTTGTAAAAGAATATTGGGTATTCAAAACGAAAAAACATGTTATAAACAAGCTTTAATAAAAAATGAGTTTTTTAACAACACCACATATTAATATAATAAACTATGCTATTGTATATACATTATATTATAATACATATTAAAATATGTATATTTTATATAACAATATTTATTAATTTTTTATATTTTTTATATGAACCATACTTTTATTAATTCTTACAATTTTGTTTTTTAATATTATAATCATAATATATTAGATATATTATCTATTTTTAAATAATAATATATTTTAGAGTTTATCTATTTTCTCGAAAAATTGCAAAAACGTTTCCATGTATATTTATGGTAAAAACCAATGATACTATGTGCAATTCATTTTTATAAGTTTTATACTTTGATCTTGTCATATTTATTTATTTAAATATATATAAATATATGAACAAATAAATATTTTATTGTATATTTATTAATAATTTTATATTAAAATAAATTTCTATATATCATAACATAGTTATCTTAATGTTCTGAAAATAAAAACAAGTTTTTGAACTTTATTAAGTCCTAGACACTTACATATTTAAAAAATTAGTAATTCAAATGTACTAAATATGCTATCAATTGATGCCGATGAAGCTGTCATCCATAAGATATTATTATATTCTTAAAATAATCATCTATTTGTTGAGATGTCCACCAATTTACAGAATTAAAGTTGAGTCAAAATTAATATTGATATACTTAGATAAATACATAAATGAAATGATACTTTATATAGAATTTAAGGTGTAATCCACCCACTAGTATAACTTTACATGCTTAAGCCACCCATTATTAATTTGTATATAAAGAATTATATGTATAAACAAGTAGTAAATTACTACTTTATTAATTACTACTAGTAATCTATATTATTATTCGTATTATTAAATAATAATCACATGTTAATATTACCATTGTATGATTCATATATGGCATCCCACCAATTTTATTTATAATACCATCTTATCTATATATTATTATATATATCTCATGTTGTATAGGTAATGGATAAAAATGCAGCTAGTTACATATTGCTGCCTGCAGGTGTCTGAATGATTGGCTGATTATCTATTGAAAAATTATGGGTTTTAAAATAACATTTATCATAACTATCTAATAGACCTTAAAGCTATATGTAATAAGTTATATAATATTGTAAATATGTATGTTATTAAGTGGCGAGCGACCTCTGAAATGATTAAAAAAATGAATTAATAAATGTTTTTTTTTGTTAAAATTAGTAGAATAATTTGTATCTTTATAATAATATATTGAAATTATATATAATTCAATTTTAACCATACGAAATAGTCATTTTAAAACTTAACAAAATTAACATTACAAAATGTATGGGATCAATATTTTATTTTAATGTGATAAGTTATTTATATGTATTAATATTTTAAATAAAGTTTGTATTTTAAATTTAAATTTAAAAGTTAATTATTTATAATTATTTTGAAAATATGTCTTACTATACATATAGACTTATTTTAATAATACAATACATTAATTGAAATTATTATAAAATATCATTTATATATTAATAAATGGGATATACTAGAACCCGGTTTTAGACGGTTTGAATACGGTTTTATCCGGTTTGAATATAAGAATTGATAAATAACATGTTTATTTTTGATTATAACTACTAATATCACTTATACATATTAATATGTATATATTAAATATTATAATAGAGTTTGGTGAAAATAATCAGTTTCCAGCATATTATACACATTAATCATATTATTTACTATTTTCTACCCGGTTTGAATAATTTGTATTAAACAGTTTTATATGATTATTTTCACATTAAACTCTATTATAATATTTAATATATTCATATTAATATGTATAAGTGATATTAGTAGTTATAATCAACAATAAACATGTTATTTATCAATTCTTATATTCAAACCGGATAAAACAGGGTTCTAGTATATCCCTATTAAGATACTTTATTTATATTAAATTAAAATCAATTTATAAATACATTTATTGTTCTCTGTAATTGAAAATATTAATAATATTGTATTTAATTAATAAATTTGATATATTTTCTATAAATTATAATACTATAAAGAGTCTTTAAAGACTTATTTATTATAATAAATGATATAATGATATTATATAACAATTTAATATTAATCATTGTGTTTAATATTATATTGATAAATATTATGAATGACTACAAATATTTATAATGAATATATATTTTTCACATACACATATATACACATAACACAAATATATTTATAAAACATATGTTTCTCCCACCCCCATCACTATACATTATGAATTATTTTTTTTATATTTTTTGTATTTATTTTCCCTTATTAATTGTCTATATCTTCTGTATTTGTACAGGTAATGGATCAAACTGCAGCTACAGTTACATATTGCGGCCTGCTGCTAGTATCTGAATGCTTGGAGGCTTATCTATTGAAAAAGTATGGGTTATCTAACTAATAATTATCTAATAACGTACAAATCTATGTATGCTAATAGTCATACACTAATATAAATATGTATTTAAAAAAAGAAATAACTTCTGAAATGATGAAAAAAAAAAATTAATATTTTTTTTGAAAATTTTTAAAATAATTTCTTAAAATGATATATATAAAATATTTAATATAACACACACACACATATATATATCAAAACCATTCAAAATTGTCATTTTATTTTAATGTAATCAATTATTTCTAGATTATAAATATATTATATGTATTAATATTTTAAATAAAGTTTGTATTTTAAATTTAAAAATAAATAATCATAATTATTTTGCAAATATTTCTTAATATACATATATACTTCTTCTCTTATAAATATATTTGTTTTCCCTTATTAATTATCTATATCTTCTGTATTTGTACAGGTAATGGATCAACTACAGCTACAGTTACATGTTGCGGCTTACTGCTAGTATCTGAATGCTTGGAGGCTTATCTATTGAAAAATAATGGGTTATCTAACTAACATTTATCATAATTATCTAATAGTCGTACAAATCTATGTATGATAATAGTCATACACTAATGTAAATATGTATTTAAAAAAAGAAATAATTTCTTAAATGATGAAAAAAAAATTATAAAATAAGATTTTTTGTTGACAATTTTTAAAATAATTTCTTAAAATGAAATATATAAAATATTCACTATAACACACATATATATATATATATATATATCATAACCATTCAAAATTGTCATTTTATTAAAAAAAAATATATGGGGAATTTTTAAGAATATTTTATTTTAATGTAATCAATTATTTCTAGATTATAAATATATTATATGTATTCATATTTTAAATAAAGTTTGTATTTCAAATTTAATTAAAAAATTAATTATTCATAATTATTTTGCAAATATTTCTTACTATACTTCTTACTATTCTTCTCTTATAAATATATTTGTTTTCCCTTATTAATATCTTCTGTATTTGTACAGGTAATGGATCAAACTGCAGTTACAGTTACATATTGCGGCCTGCTGCTAGTATCTGAATGCTTGGATGATTATCTATTGAAAAAGTATGGGTTATCTAACTAATAATTATCATAACTATCTAACTATTATGATATGTTTATAAAAAAAATAAGGATTGAAATTAGTTGTCATTAAATTAAAAATATAAATAATATACTATTTAATATAATTATGATAGTGTATTTGATCAAACAAATATATATGTAATGTTAACACTAACAAATACAAATAAATTAAATACATTTATGATTTATCAATAAAATACACAACTGTTTTTGATAAATATTTATATATATATATTATTCATATAATAATTAATTTATACATTTTGTATAGTGAAGTTATTATTGGTGTATCTTGACAACTAAAGAAAAGTAAAATTGATTAAACAGGATTGATTCAAGTTTAGTATATTTAATTTAAAATTAAATTTACATGTAAGAATACATTATTAATTTATTATTTATTATAGCTGGATTATACGTGGAAATCTTAATGCCTAAAGAAAATGGAAAAAAATTTAATAATCTATGATTGTAATTAATATATTGAATATGCATGTAATGTTTAAAATAAAGTGTATTCATTATGTACTATTGAAATCTGTTTTATATTATATTTATAATTTTATTAAAAATAATAAATAAAGTAAGATTTAAAAAATTATTGAAATTGTATATAAATCATTAAATATTATTATTTACTATTATTATATATAATACACTTTTATCTTTTGTAAATTTAAAAAAACAAAAATACAACTTATAGTATTTAAGGCTTAAACAAATTTAAATTGTTGATAAAAGAAATAAATTTAAAATGATTTATGGTCTAATAAATATATTAAATAAATTAAAACATGCATAATTCCTACTACACATTTCAAAGTTGATTTATATTTGTAAAATAAGGATATATGAGTTCAAATTTAAAATATTCATTATGACTGTCGGCGCCATATAGGGCACATGGTAAACTAACTTAAGTATTTTCATATGTAATAAGATGTATTAGTTATTATTATTATAAATTATATAGATATAAATGTAAAATATTAAAAATGTGACCTTAGTAATCATAATCAAAACACATGGAGGCATAGTCGACATCAGAATGTCAAAGATCCCGCATTTAGTATTAGCAATTAAATATTTTATAAAAATATATTATTCTATATAATATTATTACATTTAATAGCCATTAGTGAATGCAGCCTCAATTCAGATTTACTTTAATACAAAAATATTCTTACGCAATTGGATCGATTATATGATATAATTGATATGCTTGTGTATTTAAATCAAAATTAAAAATAAATTATTAAACATTATTTTATTTTTTAATTCATTAAATTATTTATCAAAATATTTGAAGTTCTCGAGAACATGCCTAAATATGAGAGATTTGAAGTTCTCGAGAACCTGATATTTTTTAAAAGATTTGAAGTTCTCGAGAACAACCAAGTATTTGAAATTTTACAGCACTAATTCGAAGCCGCTTTCGTGTTAAAACAAATATGGTTTTTATGAGATCCGATTATGTTGTATATACACTTATATATATATATATATATATATATATATATATATATATATATATATATATAAGTCGTCAGCCACCTGGATAGTAGGAGGCGGGATAACCTTCAGCTAAATAAGAGGTCTTACGTATATGCATAGTATATAGCCTATATAATACATTTGAATCATTTCCTTTATCACCTGAAACTATTAGACAATTTCTTTGTTTTTTTACCTAACAAGTTTAATAATTCTTCAGATGGTCTACCGAAAGGGGTATTAAAAATTCTCTCATTTGAGTTATGTGAACCTTTATCCATAATTTATAGTCGTTTCCTTAAAGAAGGCTATTGCCCAGATTTATGGAAACATTCCTACATTACACCTATATATAAGAAAGGTGACCCAACACTAGCTGAAAATTATAGACCAATTAGTATCTTACCGAGTTCTTTGATACTCTTTGAAAAAATTCTATCTAACCATTTAATTTACTTCCTTCGAGATAATAATCTAATTAATGATAATCAATACGGTTTTATTTCGGGTAAATCAACTGATCTTCAGTTATTAAAATTTTATCGAGACATATTTAAAGCTAAAGATATATCTAAATCTTCGGATATTATCTATATTAATATGGTTAAGGCCTTTGACAAGGTATCGCATAAATTATTACTCCATAAACTATTTAATATTGGTATACAAGGAGATGTCCTGAAATGGATTAAATCTTACCTATTTAATAGAATTCAAAGCGTTAAAATTGATAACAATATGTCTAAACCCCAAAAGGTAATTTCAGGTGTTCCACAAGGTTCTGTATTAGGACCAATTCTATTTCTAATATACATTAATAACCTTCCCGACTGTGTGGAGAAACCTTCATATACCTGTCTATTTGCTGATGATGCAAAAATTGGCCATATTCTATAGTCATCTGATGATATACATCTTCAACTAACACTTGCCAATATTGATAAATGGATGTCAACTTGGCAACTTGAACTAGCAACGTCCAAATGTAAAGTTATGCGTATTGGTAATTGTATCAACAAATCAAATTATTATCTTAATGATAATTTATTAAAATATTGTACATATTATAAAGATCTTGGTATAATATTCACAGATAATCTAAAATTTTATACTCATATATCTGAGATATGTTCTAAAACATATAGAATATCGAATATGATATTTAGATCTTTCATAACTAACCAGTACTCTCCTTTAGTATGTGCATACTTAACATATATACGACCAATTCTAGAGTATGGTTCTTCTGTATGGAATCCTCATTCTAACTATATTGGGTATAATGACTTACTTGAAAAAGTGCAAAGAAATTGTACTAAACAATTATTTTATCGTTGTAATTTATCATATTTAAATTATTCTGATATATTAAAATTCTTAAATTTACATTCACTCTCCCAACGCAGAACTATTGTCGATCTTACTCTGGCTTATAAACTCATCAAAGGATTCGTTGATGTGCCGGTGTCGGACATTATGAGTACATACGTATCATCTAGCAGGGGCCCGTCAATAAATATAAGGAGAATGAAATCAAGGACCAAACCACTATTCAACTACTTTGGTAATAGAATATCTTCAGATTGGAACAAACTACCCGATCTGATATTACAATGTGAAACTGTTTCTTCTTTTAAAGCCTTAATGATTCGTAGTATAATTAGATGAACAGAATTCTCTAATTCACTGTATTGATAATGCTGGTTTTGATGTCAGGATATGTCAACACCACTACATTAAGGGAATGACCAACCCTTGGGGCCTGATCCACCTCATATGGGTTATCCAACCTCTAACCCGAGACCTCCGATCTTAATCGATGTTATCTTTATGGTGGAGATGAGAGTTCTGATTTTCTTTTATGTTGTTTTCATTTTAATTCATATAATATGCTCATATTTGCATATAATATTATGTTCGGCATGCATAAACCAAGGCGTTTTTTTATTAATTATAAACCTATTGTTAATTTGTGTACCATGTCGTTTTGGGTTTCAATAAATATTTGTTTTGTCTTCATTATTTTTGTTTATATATTTATTTTTTGTTTACCTAATAAACTATATATTATTATTATTATATAAGTGTGTATACAACATAATCGTATCTCATAAAAACCATATTTGTTTTAACACGAAAGCGGCTTCGAATGTATATTATAACCACTTGGTTATAAGTGAAAACGTCATCTATATTCCAGGATGGGCTGCATTCATATACAGTAAAACCTCTCTATAAGAAACCTCTTTATAAGAAAAACCTCTTTATAAGAAAATTGTTCACACATTTGGTTGGAATTCAACCTTTTCCACATTAAAAAACCTCTTTATAAGAAAATATTATAAGAAAAATATAAGAAAAACCTCTTTATAAGAAACTTATTGTATACAAAATATAAAAAATAATTATATATAAATAGAAGTATTGTATATTGATTACAATTATAGAAATTAATTATTATTTAAAGATATTTTTTTTCTTACAAATATTTTATATTACATAAATAGCTATACATGTATTAAAATTAATATATAATTGTTATTGTATATCCATAAATTTATCAAATTTATTAAAATGAATTAATAAATGTTATTATATCCTTAAATGTATTGATGATACAATTTATTATATTATACAATTAATTGTTAAATAATAGATTATTATAATTTGTAATATATACATTGTACAGATACAATTATTTTAAAACAAACAATTATTAAAAACTATTTTAAATAAATCACATTTTTAAACTATCCTTTTGATTAATACTTTTAATATATTAAATATATTTAAATAAATATAAATAAATAAATATACTATATATATAACCTATAGGTTATATAATGCAATTTCAAGTATAAATTAATTCTTAAAATCATTGGAAAAGTAAAAACCTCTTTATAAGAAAACCTCTCTATATGAAACAAAGTACTGAAAAAAAATAGTTTCTTATAGAGAGGTTTTACTGTATATATATATATATATATATATATATATATATATATTATATGGTCACGTAGAGGGGATACATGAAGGGATGATTTAAAGATAATGCCAATACCTCCTCCATAATTATTGGTATTACGTCTAGGTAAATGAGGAAAAGAGTAAGGACCAGTATTCAGAGATGATATAAGGGGTATGTCATCAGGCATAATCCATGTTTCAGTGATGAATATAAGATCAAGGTCATGTTCTGCAGCAAGTTCTATGATAAGTGGAATCTTGTTACGGATGGAGCAGGTGTTTAATAATGCATATTTAATTAGGCAGTTATGGCGTTCTGAGGAAGATGGGGACAATGGAGTTAAAAGTATAGATGGGGATTGCAGTGTGTGAATGGTCAGATTTGTGGAAGTGGTTTTGCAAAGCATATTTTATTTGTGTGGACTATGCTGGAGTACTTAAACTTATAATAATATTACAATACATATACGACCACTACTAACCCCCTATGGGGGGTAACGATAATATTAACCGATATAGGACATTGACCTACATCTCTCGATGACCAGTCACGCGTGTTTCGATATAAATTATGATATTCCTTTACTTAAAAGTATTACCTTAGAAGCATATTGTATGTATATAGCCTATAATATACTATAGTATCCATAGTTATTACCTATATATTATAATTATTTAGAATAGGAATACTTTTGAAATATTAATTCGTTTATATTAATCATTGTCGATGTATTTTATGTTCGTAAATTATACGTTACATATTGTATATATATATATATATATATATATATATATATATATATATATACCTACACGATATTTAGATAATGTAATTAGTTAAATAATAAACCATTATTACGTATTATAATAGTAAAGTATTGTATGATTGACATTATCAAGTGTAATTATATTACCGTCCAACGTATAGTATCGTACATCACATATTAATATATCAATGCCACGTTTTCATTGGGAAATCGCATTCATAAATAAACCATTTTCATTATATTATAAAGGTGTATATTCAATTATGTTATGAAGAAATGTCTCATTTTAAGTATATGCATTTTTATAAGTTATTATATATATATATATATATATATATTAATAACTTATTTATTAACAATGCATTACTTATAGTTAACGATTAGGTAATGATTATTACAAAGAATGTACATGTATACATACTATAGTATGAACAACTAATTATTACTTAGTATAACCTAAGCGAGCCGCATTAAAGTAGGCAAAACATTTTTAAATAATAAAAAATATTTAATATATATATATATATATATATTTACAGATTGATATTTTTAGGTTGTTTGATTTATTGGGTTAAGGTTATCCATATGTTTTTTAGCTGCATTACATCCCAATGTGAGCCTTAACATATTTTGCTTAGTACACGATTTTAAATTTATTTAATAACATAATTTTAAAAGTATCCCTACTTTGATGCTGAATCAACCTATAGCTCTTATAAGAGCTAAACGTACTATTATGTGTATCACTTATTGAGATTGGATCTATATAACTATAAAGATTCGATTACCGTCATCATAGAATTGTAAACACAGATGTTTTGTTATCGTTTTATATTTAACATATATTTCAATAAAATGATATATACTAAAGTGTTATAATTTGTTTAATGATATTAATGAAAATATGTTTATTATCAGTAATATAATACTATACTTATTATTTATTACGTACTTTAAAATCAGATATAATATTATACAGTTATGATTAATAAAGTGTACACTATAATATATTGATATATATATATATATATAATCATAATATTGAAGTAAAATATCAGTATATACTTCGACGTTGCCGCGGTTAATAATATTACAATATAAACTAAATATCGTACAATCTCAGTTTAAATCTTAGTTTCGTAGTCAACGAACTGATCTCATTGGTCGACGACTACGGACGGTTCTGTCACAGAATCGCACACATGACGCACAGTCGAACGCTGGTCTCACTACTCGAATGGGAGGCTGACGCGTTCATCTCGCACAGGATGCTCTTCGTGTTGTCCGGCGTGAACGCGACGCTGTCGTGGCCCAGTACGAAATACACGGCAGGCTCCCCGCCGCCGCCCGCTGTGGTAGGACTAACCAGTAGCTCTGTGACCTGTATCGCATCGACTTTGTGTCGCTGTGTAAAGTATCGGCTATACGTGTATGTTAATCTATTGCAGCGCATACGTATGTCTATGTAGGTATACCTACATTATATATAATATATAGTCATAATATAGTTAGCATGTGGTATCTTAATATATATATATATTTCCGTAAAATTAAATATCCGGAATGTAATTTAATACGCAAAATACGTTATAATATTACATTAACTAAACATTTATTATTTCAATGACATATGTAATATATCAGTATAATAAAAGTGGATTTATAAATAATTAAGAGTATATATATATATATATATATATATGAAAAAAGGTAATAATAAATAATCAAAAAAATACTTTAATAAAGTAAGTAATAAAAAAATAAAATATAATAGAAGATAATTTAATAAAGATATATAAATAGAATGAATTGTTGAAATGAAGATTGTAAGAAGAAAATTAATGACATAATATGAAAGAAAAAAAAAAGAGAAAAAAATTTATAAAGCCTGACAAAATAAGTTTTTAAAGATAAGATATAATTTAATTTATCATTTAGCAACCTGAGAATTAATATGTTCCGCGGGGAATGAATGTAGGTGTCTGTTTAATAGTTGTATTGATTTTTTGTTTATTTCAGTATCCGGGGAATTCGTGTATGGCAGTAATGGTAACTGGAAGTTAAACAGTAAGTTGTAGTGTTGTAGCATGTTGTATCCATTGTATATCTACATTTAATACATTTATAATAAATAATTAAATATTATATTTGATACCACAATATCCTGACGAATAATGATCATTTATAGAAAATATATATATATTAAATTAGTATATATTTATATATTCTTCGGTAAATTAATGGGTTAATAATATTCAATAAATATATATTCTTCATCCATGATATAAATCGTATATATAAATATATATATATATATTATATACTAATTGATAATATACGAATTCGCATATATACCAATAGGCATACAAAATAACATACATTAATTTTTAAGTTTTTACTAATTATATAGGTTCAGCAAAAATCAATCTTATATTTTTTTAAATATTTATGAAGTTAAAATATAGTGATAATATATTATAAATTATAAGATCTTTGTATAACTAGGAAGTTTATAAATGTTATAATGTTAGCATATATATATATATATATATATATATATATATATATATATATATATATATATATATATATAATGTTAATAACATTAGTATGCATACTAGACATGTCTAACTTATTGTCTTAGGTCTTATTATTGTTAACTTGCGTAATTTATGCGGCAAAACAAACGATTATAAGTTGATAAAGCGTATAGAAATAATGCTTATAATGCAATCATTTGTCTTTGAAATATAATATATAATATGTATTTTACTCGAGTAAATACCTTAAAAAAATATAAATATAATATTTATATAATATCAAAAATATAGTAAAATATATGCGTTATATTATATATTATATTTGTGAAATAATAGGATTACAGTTAACCAACACACTAGGTTAACCTCTATAACCTCTAGGTTAACCTCTAGATATGTTATCCTTATAAGAATTAAAGTTATGTCATCATTCTATGGAATATTAATAATGTATCATATAACAATTAACTTAAACACGTAATAGATAATAATGAAATGCATTTCTTATTAATAACGAAAAGTTTTCAAATAAACCTGCTTTTCTTCTCGTGTATAGATAACATCGGAATTGCAAACGTGATCTTGAATCTCAAGTATATCGACATCTTTCATGTTACTATAATTCAGAAGGAATGCATCTTTGTGGTTGAAACTAAAGATGTTATGAATGTAATCATTACATAACATATGTATAGTATAAAGTGTATACTATAAACAGTGATTTTAATAGGTCATGTATCTAATATAGTGAAAATTGTTACTGTTTAATAATTAATAGACATATTTAGATAAATGTTTAACATTCATTAGATATTTTAGACATATATTATTTTTAATTATCACATTATTTAGTATTCATTTTATTAAATTAGTGTCATAGTATGATTAGTTATTTTGTGTATATCGTATTGTTATTCATATATCTATAGGTATAATTGTAATTTTGTATGATTGTTATATTTATTATATAAGCATTTTTCGCCATAATCTCAAATGATAAATTACTATCAATCTATATATTTTCATTTATCCTAACTACCAACTATATATATATATATGTATGATAGTCGCTTCTAACTATGAAACCGTTAGTTCTATGTCAACTTCTATTGTTCTTTCGTTCTTACACAATTCGCAGTAATCTTTAGTATTTCTTTAGTTACAATTTATATTTTTAATTAGATAAAATTATAATATAAATATTAATTAT
>OZ025241.1:96923353-96985853 GCA_964019155.1 Osedax fenrisi | reverse complement strand
GCTATTTATATGTAAACATGATGAACAATTATGTTCTTATTATTTATTTATACCTACAATTAATGACATTCTATATATAGACTTCTCGAAAATGTTCGAGTATTAACAATGGCCTTATATAAGATAATCATATGACGTGTGAATTAAATATATATTGGTTATTAAATTTATGATAAATGTATTCATTAAATATTTATATTAGAAAATCAAAGTAAACTAGAGATATATATATTAAACTATAGTGCTCTGCGCATGCGCATATCATCAAGGATACTAAGATGTAGTGGACCAATGTACACGTATCAGAGCGTGTGTGTGAATTACGGAGGAGCTGTAGTTAACAGGAGGTGTGATGCGGTTTGCATAATCGAATAACTATTTATGCAATTAAGTATATATGGTAAAATGATATACACTGAATATAATGTACACTATATGAATATTAATTTATGTGTAATATATATATATATATATATATATATATATATATATAAATAGTATACTATCCTCTCTACAAGCAACCATAAACTCGTAATATTACTTACTTCAACGTTCCTAACCTACTCCTCCTATATTATACCTATATTATACTCCTATACTATACCTATATTATACCTATATTATACCTATATTATACCTATATACTCCTATAGTATACCTATACTATACCTATACTATACCTATATACTCGATAGTATACCTATATTACTGCGACCGTCTCACCATTCGTTATTCATATGAACATAGAGTGTATACATATGAACATATATGTAGCTCTATAGACCTAGAGAGAAACCGTATCTCTAGTGTTGTGTTCATATGGCATGTTCCCTTATAATTAGTAGTGAAATGTTGATTGCGTGGCTACATTGTTATTGTTATGTTCTCCTCGAACGAGCTAAAGGGTCGACATATCCTGGTTATAGCGCTAATGGGCCATTAGCGCTAATGACCCATCAATCATCATCATCGGCATGAAGAATAGTATGTGAAAGTAGACATAATATATATATATATATATATATATATATATATTATATATATAGTTGTGTGGTGATGACAACTCCCATCCACCGGCTCCCCAGATTGCGGATAAGGGAAAGGCCATTAAATATAATGGTTAACTGCGAATAACCAATAATCAGTGCCGGATAAAATCCAGGGTACCCCTTGGCAAGGCATATTACATGTTTAGCCACCCGATCAGGGTTACGCAGAGGTGTATGGAATGGCGACCGCACATTTTATACAGCTACCGAAAGTAAAATATATATATATATATATATATTGACATTGCTGTTAACTCAATTATGATATCATTATTATGCTCGCGTGTGTACATCAATATTTATTAATTAACCCGGAAACACGTGCTCGTGGAGACAATGGTCACGTCACCGGAAGTCAGCGATTGTATAACTCTGACGCAACTCTGGGCCGAATGTTCTCGGAATCTGATTGTTAAAGTGAACACGTGATACGCGCGCTTTAATGATAGATGGATCACGTGACTTCACTTCTACTGATATTACATGTGTATTGTCAAAATGTTAGGCATCACCATGGTAAACGAAGAAGCGCGATGCTTATCTAGTCGTTTACCCGTGTCACTGTCCTAAAGAACATTTATGAGGAGAAAAGTATACTTTTATAGTAAAAATAAAATAAAAATAAATATAATAAAATAAATTTTAAGATTTAAAGTTAGTAAAAGTTATATATAAAATAACAAAATTATCAATATAAATTTAATTAATTAGTTTCCTATTATAATAATATATTTATAAAAAATCACAGATATTAAATTATTAAATTTATATCCAAAATAGTCAACTATATATATATATATATATATATATATATATATATATATATATATATATATACAATTAACTCCCTCGCACTCACACTTGACAGTACTGATAAAATATATCTAGATATCGAATTTCTGAGATATCTATATTGCGCATGTATTAAAACGAATTATTATTTATTAGCCATTTTTAAACGGAATTATTGGTGTTCCACCTTAGCGGAAGTGTACTGTATATATATATATATATAAATAGTATTACAGGTTAAATCACCGTCTTTAATTGTATATGAAGAATATTTAAACAGGAATATAACACTAACTATGAGATACGGAAGTCGTACACTAACTATTCATATGTATACTGTTAACACAATATGTATACATATTGTTTACATAGCTTGGTATACTACCATGATATACGACTATAGTCACGTGATGTTTCTTCAACAGACATGGTGCCTCGATTTAGGTAACTTAAGATGACCGACCATCACATATAAAGTATTATTTAATCAAATTAAATGTATAATTATATTGCCGTATAAATATATAATATAAATAAATATACTTAATAATATACTATATACTTTTAAAGCGGCAATAGAAAAAATCAAAAATATTTAAAATTATGATGGTCGGCCATCTTAAGATACCTATATCGAGGCACCACGTATATTGAATACATTCACATTAGCGAGATACCGACCTATAGATTAGATACAACTCTACGCTAACACTAACAGTTTAAAACTGTCGCTGTCGTGTGGGGGCCTCACATCCGCCGCGTTGTTATTGTAGTTAGGGGGTTCTATCAGCACCACTGAGCGTTATGTAATGGTGTTGTGTTATGTCATCGAGGGGTGTTACGTCGTGTGTGGTATGCGGTATAGGTACCCACTCGCTAATCGGGTAAATTAGTAACTGTTACGTAATATATATATATATAGATAATTTATAATTAATTTTTTAATTCATCGTCAAAGAAATAGACATTAATTTAAAATGACACATATAGTTACGTATGTAAACGTCTACCTATGTATGTAAACGTATACATATGTATGTAAATGTGTACTTATATAACTATATAGTTATATAAGTACACATTTACATACATAAGTATACGTTTACATACATAACTATATATATAGGTATCATTTTATATTAATTTCTATTTCTTTGACGATGAATTACAAAATTAATTATAAATTATCTAAATTATATTTAAATTTAGACTTATAATAAATTATAATATTATAAGTATATATCTATATTGTATATACTTTTTAATAAGTATATATATAGTACTATTATTAGACTTACAATTATTTCATATATATACACAGTGTATATTACACACATATATATATAATTATATTAATATTATTATATTCGAAAAATACATTGAATAACTAAGATTACAAATGTTAATTTAAATATAGAATAAATCACAATTATAAAATAAATTAGTTACATATAAATAATGTAAATAAATAAAGTAATTAGTACAAGTGGTAATAGTACAGTACTATACTGTACTATAGGCTACATTATAATATAATGTACGGGCACATGACCTATGACCTATAGGTATACGTTATGACCTATGACCTATATGTATACGTTATGACCTATGACCTACGTTCGGGCTATAGTGAACCTTCGCCTATGGATTTGAGGAATTCGTATCCGGGAATATGACACATGGTTTTTTCTGCTAGCGTAATGGACTTTTCATCTTCAACATTATCTATTAATAGAAACAGATATTCATGTAAACTGTATTATTTAAATATGAGTTGTTATACATATAATAACGCTTCTTATATAAAACAATACTGATTCTGATTCCAAAAATGGAAACAGCAGTATACGTACTAATATATATATATATATATATATATATATATATATTACTTTGGTTTCAATATACTCACCTTCATTTTTGAATAACACTTTTCCCGAATAGTGCTTTTTAATTGGCGGTCCCCCGTATTGCCCCCTGGTGGGAACTCCGTACGGGGTCGACATGTAGAACGTGTCTATAAATAGTCATGCGCGTTAAACTGCAGCCGTAACACGCCTATAGGAACCATAATACTATATAATATAGTATACTATGGTATAGTATACTATAGTATAATATACAATAAGTATAGTATATCTAGTAATCGTATTCCGTCGATATCGAAATTGTAATACTACTTGTAAGTAATCGCTAATGTTTACTATCTATAGAGAATATAACGTATATATTTTAGAATTGTGAAATACATTAAATAATAGCTAAGATACATATTTGTCAAGCGCATTAAGATATCCAGGTGTTATGTACGTCGTACAGTAAATTAACGTTGTACGCTGTGTTATATGTAATTATGACGTAAGAGGTAAGCGTCATGCTTACATATGCGTCATTTCATAGTTGTAATGATTCTGAAATGATTAAAATGTTTATGTTTAACTGTATTACTGATCTCACTGAATGGTTATCTCATAACTCTCTCTCCTTAAATATGACTAAAACTGACACTATCATATTTTCGAGATCCAGTTCTCCACTATCAATCACTCATCCTTTTTTACTATCTCTACCAACTTCTGAATCTATAACTACCCTCGGTTTCACTCTAACCTCTCACCTAGACTACTCTCCACATATTAATAACATGATTCGCACTGCCAACTATTTTCTATATAATATTAGAAAATCTAGTTATAAGCTTACCTTCGCCATGACGAAATGTTTAATTCACTCGCTAGTTTTCAACAGACTTATATATTGCTGCTCATTATTATGTAATTTACCTGTCAACCTCATGTATAAACTTGAGCGTATTCAACGTCGTGCTATACGTGTATTATATAAACTAAACTGTGCTTCAATTTTTTCTATATCTGATTTAATGAGATCATTAGGCTGGCTTAAGTTTAGATATATTTGTATACATAGGCTATTGTGTATTACACATAAGGCTATTCACCGTGGATTTCCTGAATATTTTGCTCAATCCATTACTATTCAGAGTTCGAACAGATCCAGTCGGAAGTGCCACATCATGAAATTGGTGAAACAATCTACATCGTTGGCATTCTCTGAATCAGCTTTCTCGGTTATTGCTCCGAAAAGCGGGAATTCTCTTCCTTATGATATTCGTTATGTTACATCAATTTCATTGTTTAAACGTAAATTATTTGTACATTTTAAGTCATTGTAATTCGTTCTATTTTATTTTATTATTCGTTTTCTATTTATTTTTGTTTTTGTTTTTTTATTATCTAACGACGCCTATAACCACACAGTGTTTTTAGTAGTGGTATTATATATTATAAGGTTTAAAATCTGTAGTCAGGTGTTTTTAAGCAATTTTTATACTAAATGGTTTATAAACCTTTAGTTAGGAAATTTGTATACTAAAGGGTTTCAAACAAATTATTTATAATACTTCTCGTCAATTTAGTCATCCTATGAACTACGAGTAAGGGCTTTGTTAAGTGAAACCCTTTACTTATTGATATATTATAAAGTATAGGGTTTATAAAGTAATTATTTGTAACACTAGGTGTTGTACAATGCATTGTATTGTATATATTCTACCTGACATATCAATAGATATATCTATAGATAAACTAATTGCAAACAGTTTATTATTATATATATATATTCATTTTATATTATTTATTTTATATATTAATGACCTTCCGAATATATCAGATACTTTTAAATCAGTTTTATTTGCAGATGATACAACTTTAATTTTTTCAAATACGTCTATTTTAGAATTAAAAAACAATATTCAATTTAATATTAACAAACTATATGATTGGTTGAATGTAAATAAATTGTCACTCAATATTAGTAAGACAAATGTATTATTATTTAATATAAGAAATAAAAATAGAAATATTAATATGGATTTGAATATTAATAACATTAATGTTAAACAAGTCAGTGAAATAAAATTCTTAGGTGTTATTATAGATTGTAAATTGAATTGGAAATTGCAACTCAATTAGGGTGCTATGTTTCAAGTAAACTTTCTAGAACAATTGAAATTTTACACAAAGTTAAATATAAATTAAATATGAAATCTTTAATTGTATTATATAATGCTTTATTTTTATCACATCTTAATTATTGTTCAAATATTTGGGGGAATACCTTCAAATCCAGTTTAAACAATATTTTTATTTTACAAAAAAGAGCAATAAAATGTATTTATAATACTCATTCATTGTATACAAATTTCTATACTATTTCTAATTCTCTTAAATTTGACGATATTGTAAAAATTAATAGTATAACATTTATGTTTCGAGCTAGGAATAATATTTTACCTAAGAATTTCAATTATTATATAAAGCTAAATCTTATAATGGAAATCTGTTTCATAGAATAAAAGTACGAACTGACCGAAAAGCATTTTGTTTATCGAATACTGGTCCAATGCTGTGGAACAGATTACCACAAAAAATAAGAAAGATTACGAAATTGAATAATTTTAAAACAATTTTTAAATCATTTATGATATCGTCTTATTAATTTTAATTTTATATTTTTATATTCTATTTTTAATTAATGTATTATGTGATATATTAATTAATTTATTTGCTACCTTATAGGGTGTTCACACGATGCGGATTTTGCTTATCGTACGAACAAATGCTGGACCGAATGCTTCAAAATCATAGATTCGGTCCAGCATTTACTCGAATTCCTATTTTTTTCGTCGTACAGCAAAAATGGAAAATATCCTATTTTTTACTGGACCGAAATGAATGCTTGACCGAAATATATTACTATCTTTGGTAATGTTTACAATATTTTATAAAAATATTATACTGAATAATTTTTATATAATTAATCGTATTACTACAATATAAAATACAATATAAACATGCATTATATAGAATATACAAAATTAAATAATTCAAGTAAAGATATAATAAAAAGTAGTTTAATTAATGCTTTAAAGATCGAGAATCGTTTTAAATAATTATGCGCCTATAGTTCTCATTCTGATATTTTCATACGAAATATCCAGTGCAATTTCGTCAGTTATTAAACATAATACATTATTTAAATAAGTATCCAAATAAGTATCCATAATTATAATAAATGTAATTATAATAGATAAATTAAAATATTATTCGAATTTGAAATTTTTGTTTATTTACTTTATTTTTTATTTCCGCTGTCAGTTATTCGTAACTACGACAAGCAAAACACGCATCGTGTGAACACCCTATTATATTATCAGTATTTATTGTATATATTTTATTTTATAGTTTTATAGCTTTTATAGCTTTTAGTTATAGTTTTTTTTTTGAATATATTTTTATAATTTGTTATACAATTTTAATATTAGTGTTTTATTGGTTTATATTTTTGTAGGTACATATTATTCAATTATTTATTTTAAATACATGATGAGAATGATTGTGGGGTTTTTTGCAATTTTATTTTATTTTTGTTTTTATTTTTGTATTAAGTTTTTAATTGTACATATTTGTTATTACTTACTTTTAATTACTTACATATTAAATTTTATTTAAATTTTATTTAACATTCAGTATTATTTTCTATTCAGGAAGTCAATTTTTTATTTTAAATATTAAATATTAAATATAAGATATTCACGAGTACTTTGTATTGATTATTTATGTGGCCGGTAATGTTTCGTGTCGGGGGTGAGGATGCAATTGTTGTGTGGGGGCAATTGTTGCCAGTGCTCTTACTCTTGGCGAAAGTGAGTTTCTTAAGGCATTGGATATAGAAACCCCAAATCCTCCAAGTTGAATCACCTTTATCGACTTTCATTGGCAATCGATATAAAGTATTCTAGGTAGATTTTGTTTATGACTATTTTTTTACTGATATCCTGGATAGAAATGTATATTATAATCTAATATTTTATTTAATATTATTTTAATTTTATACATAATTTTTTCCCCACAATCACATTGGGTGAACAACTTGATAAGCTCTGCTTTTTCGTTCATCCAGGCTAATGCCCAAATCTGATTATTATATTATTATTATTATTATTATTATTATTATTATTATTATTATTATTATATATATATATATATATATATATATATATATATATATATATATATATATATACGTATATATACGTATGTATTAACTTTCATCATCCCTGAATATAAAGTTTCGCCTGGCAGCCGCAACTGTTGATATCATTGCATAGAGGACACGATGTCCTTCCGCCGATGTCCTTACCGATGTCCTTACCGATGTATTATTCACTATTAGTTTACTATAGTAATATATATATATATATACAACGCATCATTATGATTTACATATAAATGATATAACGTTATGTAATGTGCTATTATATAAGAGTGACTACTATGCAATTATATCTTCTTAATATTATATTTAAGTGGTGACATGTCGTTTATAAAAATTATTATTAATATTTAAAATATTATGAATATGCATAATAATATAATTGTCCTATAAATTAAAGTGTACTTATATATATATATATATATATATATATATATATATATATATATATTCTCAATATGTGTACCATAGTTCAAACAACGAATTATAAATATGCGCTGAGTTATTATAATTATATATAAATATGTATATAATATATATATATATATATATATATATATATATATTATTAAGTATAAATAAAGTAACAGTAATATACTATACTATATCAGTGGTTCTCAAATGGTGGTCCGTGGAACCCCTCTGAGTAGATTGACACTTTTTCTAGAATGGCCAATATTTATTTTGATTATGGAGTTTCTAAATTGTCTATTTAATAAAAAAAAAGTGTATGAAAATTCAATTTAATTTTATATTATGTTTTTTTTTTTTAATTTATTAATTTACTGTCTTTGTGTTTATTATTTTAAACTTTATTTTTAATTTAAATTTTAATTTTAAAAATAACTATTTTTTAATAAAAATCTTATAATGAATAATAAAAAAAGAAAATGTAATGATAATTATTTATCATTAAGCGGTGTATAAATTATTTATCATTAAGCTAGCATCAATCACAGCAATTTGTTACTGCACTTGTTACTGCACTTGATTCTCAGTATACATTATTATTTGTGTTCGGATAGCGAGCATCAAGTAGCGCGAGTGCGGCGACTTATTACTGGGTATATTATTCAAAATGGAACGTGTTGCATTTGATGTCGACTTGTTACCAGAGATCGGCGACTTGTAGTATATTATAGTATACTATAAATAACAAGAAAACATATAAGTTAATATTGTATAACTATTGTATCTAATAAAATTGCTCAGAATATTACTAAATCTAAAAAACCTCATACAATTTCTTAAGAATTAATTGTACCTTGTTCTATTGTTATAATAAATAATATGTTTCTGATTGACATCAATGTGATCATAACAAATATTCAGATACAAAAGAATCAATACCCTGTATTGGCCGAATACTCTCGTCTTTACTGCGATGTTATCGAGTTTACTCGTAACATACACATACATATATACACATATATATATATATATATATATATATATATATATATATATATATATATATATATATATATATATATATGTATACATATATGTATAAATATATATATTTGTAATTATTAAAATGATATAATGAACTAAAATATTCTGTTTGCAATTAGACGAATCTACTGATATTCAAAATATGTCCGAATTAATGGTATTCTGCCGATACATATATAAAGTAGTTAAAACAACAATAAAGGCCAAAGATATTTTTGATATTATTGATGATTTTTTTCCAATCATGATATCTAATGGGTAATGTATGTTTTTAGCACTGATATCGCAGAAGATATGATTGGGAAGAAATCTAGTCTGGTAGCATTAATGAAATAATAATCGCCAAATAGTATTGGTATCCATTGCCTTATTCATATACAAGTGTTAGCATCACACTAATTTCCTTGCTCAAACATTGGATACAATTATTAAAACAGTCAACTACATTAAAGCAAGTGCATTAAGAAATAGATTATTAAAAATCTTTGTGATGAAAATGGTTCATAATTTAACAATATTCTTCATTATAGGGGAGGGAAGGGGTAGTGGCAGAGGAGGGAGTAGTGGCCGTTTTAATTAACGCTTAAATTGTGCTTGATAGGATAAAAAGTTCTATATACAATATTTAGATAATCCAAATTTCTATAATATATAGTAATTTTTTTTTTTAATAATTAATTAATTACTCTAATTTATTATATAATCATTTTTTGTCAAATTTTGACAAAAAACATGATTGAATATATTTATGCTTATTTATATGTAAGAGTATGTGTATGTATACTGAAATCATTGAATCAAATAAGGTACGTATGCATCATAAATATAATTATTTCATATTACATAATTAAAAAAATATAAATCGAATACATTATGAGACACCTATCGCATGTTCTGGTACTAGCGGCAACTACTAGAGCATTGCCTTATTTTAGTGCTTTTTGTAATGCCTAATCAAACGTTTATATTATTAGGATAAACACTTTAAAAGTGAAATCACAGTATTCTAGAACTATATGATTTCTAGTTAATTCAAAAAAATAAGAGCCTACAATTCAGTATTTATCGATATATTAGAAATCTTCTGAGGCATATTAATTATCGGCCACTACCCCCTTCCCTCCACTACTCATATGCGTTAGTTGTCCAAGAGAAAAATACTTGACGGATTGTTTATCCTAAAGAATGAATTTATGGATTTCCTTATTAAAAATTAAATGGAAGATTTTATAACATATATTCTAGGATATCCTAGAACCTGAGTGAATTTCTGATAATGTTTGCGTATTTAGTAGATATATTTGGCAATTGAATATATTCAACCTATAGATTAAATCTGATTTTGCAATGTAAGTAATCTAATTTTATTTATAACTTACTATTTTTAATAATAATATAAATATGTATTTGGTCGCAATAAATATATTCTGAATCAATATATGATAAATATCATTAATATTATTTATTAATACTTTTATAACAAATTTATAACATTGTTGAAGGAAAGTGGAGCAAAATATATATTCAATGTTAAATAATTTATCATAGTATATTTCTGATTCTGAAGGTTTTACATCAATTATTGTATTATATCAAGTCTTAGTAACTAAGATATATCTCTAATTATTAATTAATAATGTAGTTTAATTAAGTATCGAACTAAAATAGAAATTAATATCAAACCAGTCACTCACATTTAATTTATATTAATTATTAATATTACGTTTTATATATATATAATATTTCTGATTTTGCAGGTTCTTAAAATATATCTGAGGTTACAAATAATGAAATTGTACAAAATGTAATACATTTAGAAGAGCAATTTAAAGTATTTATTCCTGAACTTAATAACCAACCTACGTTGTGTAATGTTGTTATGTACTCATTTTCGTCGAATGTAATGTATATTGATGATTATGATGATATAATCTGATTTATGCTAAGATCAAGATTTGTCTTAAGGAAGATATTGGCGAAAAGAATAATTATAATGAAATCAATTTAGGCAAATTCTGGATATTAGTTATTAATTCCTATTCTTACATTGTAAATATATTAATGAAATACTTTCTTTCATTCGTGAGTACATTTGTATGTGAACATGCCTTTTCAGATATGCTGACTCTAACAAATAAAAAACGTAATAGACTCGATGTGGAAAATGATTTAAGAGTGTGTATATCTGATATTGAACCATACATATCTCGTTTAATCTCTAATATTCAAATTCATTAATATATTATTAATAAATATGTATATTTTATTTTCTTTTCTCATTATTAATAAAAATATGTGAATCTAAAAATATAGCTTAACTCTATATCAAACGATGTTGTCAAAATATAACAATATTATGAAAATTAAAAACTCAGCGCCACATAATAATATGTAAATAAAGTGTAATATATATACAAGCCTAAGTATCTTTATTATTACGGGTCGTTTTGTATTTTTATTATTTAATAATTTTAGAAAATGGGTAACGAAACCAAAGTGTGAGAACCACTGTACAGTATAGTATAGTACTGTGCAGTAGAGTGTAGTGTAGTATACTATAGTATACTATAGTATAGTATACTATAGTGTAGATATGTAAACTAACCACTGGCGACCTAGTCACGTTACCTCCACCACCGCATCATCATCGTACGGCTTGTGTATCGAGCATCGGGAGTCAAGAGAGGGATGGGGTCCCGCTATAGCCAGGCACTACCGGTCAAGCGATGGTCAAACGGTGGTATGTTGTGGCCGAGTGTTTCGGTTGCGTACACACGCTTTACATCACGTGATTCACACATTATTAACACGTGATGCGCGACTAACAACTAATATACACGCACGCATACACACACGCATACATATATGTACGCACACACGCCCGCATAAACTCGTTTCTATATATAATATATTATATTTGGAATAATATATATATATGGAACTCTATTGTATTAATCTAAATATACATCACGGCCCTATTTTTACACGCGAATATACGCGCGTATGTTCTATTTATAGTAACGCGAACAGTGTATTACGTAATGTGGTTACCGGGACACGTGATTACGTCATCGATACGGCGAGGTATACGTCGGCTAGGACGTTATCGATACGGTGTAGGTTTTCGAGGAATGTATATCTACTGAACTTTAACCTATATGTATTATACTTATAGCGTATCGTATTAGATTTAAGGGAAAGTAACCGAATACGGACACTCTCGGTATCTCAGAAACCGTAAATACTACAAAAAAAAATTGTAATGAATAAAGCATTCATAATTATATAAATAGTCTAAAAAAAGTATTTTTTATTTTTTAATTATTCAAAAATTGCTGATATATCCAATAAACTGATTTTTTTATTACGTTTTTAAATTTATGAAAACAAATTTCAACTTAAAACCTTCTCAAGAATATACAAATGTATCTATATAAAATATAACACTATATTATTAAAAAAATAAAGCATCATACAAATTATATTTATAATTTATATATTTGTTATCAAATATTCATTAAGTTATAAGCATATATCTAGATACCATATACGTCCCTAATACGGATACTCTATAGAGTTAATACTCTATAGAGATAATCTATAGATGTCTTAATACGGACACCCTGTAACCAATCAGCGCGCAGCGTATGAACTATTCTGATTTTCATAAAAATCGCGTGCGTTATAATATTAATACACCAAATAAAGCTAAATCTAATTTGTTATTATTTAGATACTTAAATTGTATTATTAATTAAAAAATAATAAAAATAAATACATTCTAAGCTAATTAAATTAGAATAAATTATTAATAAAATTAATTATAAATAATGTAATTGTAATTTGTCTGAGTGATTCATCCTCAATAATATATAGTTATCTAGTGGTATATAGGGTGTCCGTGTTATAATACAGGGAGTCCGTATTCGGACACTGGTACCGAATACGGACACCCTCGGTATCTTAGGAATTAAAAGATTAAATAAAATTTTAAAATCACAATAATATCTATAATCATATAATATTAATATATTGTAATTTTTGAATACAAATAATGAGTCATACATTGTTAAGACAATTTATTGTTAAAGTGTCCGTATTATGTTACTTTCCCCTATAGCTTCTGAATATCCTTCCGTCTATTAATTCAATATTCAGTGTATAATAAATATTCAAAT
Source organism: Osedax fenrisi (assembly GCA_964019155.1). Taxonomy (NCBI): domain Eukaryota; kingdom Metazoa; phylum Annelida; class Polychaeta; order Sabellida; family Siboglinidae; genus Osedax; species Osedax fenrisi. Next base: position 96,972,304 of record OZ025241.1, on the reverse strand, counting down.
ATTAATCATATAGAAGTAAATGTATGCCATGAATGAAGTAAGATATTCCATATTCTAGTCTACTCAAGAATAACTTCTGCGGTTTACAAAGTATAAATGTCCATAACTCGATTTATAATCTTTGTTATATTTTCATTTCTAAATATATATATATATATTACTAATTATAATTCTAAATATAATGTAATCCACTTTATTTATAATATTAGTAGCAACTACCCACGTATATTTTCTCATTTTCGAAAAATATACAAATGTATTACAATCTATATGTATATATTATATGCACCAATTGAAGATATGGGACAGTAGTAAGACGTGTAACATGCTATAATATCATATAAATGTTATAAAGATAGTATATATATAATTACAATTATTGGAATAAATACTATATTAACTATGCATATTATATAATACTTTATAGTATGTAAACCATATATGCATAGGTATTGCGATTGTTATGTATACGCTATAGTATGCATTACCTATATGTATACCTATATATACAGGGTATATATATAGGGCATATACCTATAGCTATAGGCATAGGTATACCTAGGTATACTATAATAGGTAAATACTTACCAATTATTGCGTATAATAGTATATGACTTAAATGCGTAGGATTATCGTCCCTTTGCTTTCCACATGAATACATAGTTTCCGAAGGCATCTCGTCGTTTGGCTCGTCTCTCTATATTTAAGAGTGGCTCACCGCACTGTTCCCTTATGCCATCAGACCATCTTTTTGGCGGGCGTCCTCTTGGTCTCTTTTTTTTTAAATCTAGCTTGTAGCTGGAATGTAGTGTTGACGTATTCCTGACAACATGACCAAACCAGCGAAGTCTTCTTTTAAGAACGATGTCTTCTATCGTCTCGCTTATGTTTAGTTTATTTCGTATCATGGTGTTTCTGAGTCTGTCAGACCTAGAAATACGGAGTATAGCTCTAAGGCATTTCATTTCAAACACTAGTAGCGCATCTATTTCTTTTCGTCTTGTAGTCCATGATTCTGAACCGTATGTGGCAATCGGCAGAATGAGTGCCCCGTAAAGTCTAGTCTTAAGATGTATTGACACGTCTTTTGATGACCATATCGTTCTCAGTCGACCGAAAGCTTGTGATGCCATTGATATTCGGTGTTGAACATCTGAGGAGCAGTCTGGAACAAGACTACCCAGAAATTTGAACTTGGAAACTTTGGGAACAACGTTGTTGTCGATTTCAATTTCAGCATTGCTATCTGGTGTAATTATTGCGCATTTAAGAGGATTTATCTTCAAACCCCATTTTTGACAAGCTTGTTCAAGTTCCAATGTAGATAGTTGCAGTTTTTCGAATACAGCAGATATGAGTGTCGTATCGTCTGCGTATCTGATATCAACAGACATATTTTCGTTTAATTGAAAGTCACGGTTCAAACTTTTAACACCCTTCATTACATATTCCAGGAATATGTTGAATAAACTTGGTGACATAATACAGCCTTGTCTCACGCCAATATTAACTGGGAACCAATCAGATAGTTCTCCTCCAGCTATTATGGAGCATTCCGTTTTATCATATAGATTTTTTATTATTTCGACAAGTTTATTTGGGATACCTATCTTAAGCAGCATCTTCCAAAGTGCATCTCTCCAAATAGTGTCAAATGCTGCTTTAAAGTCAATAAAATGGAAATGGAGCGGTATTTGGTGCTCTTTTGCTTTCTCGATCAACTGCCTTATAATAAATATTGCATCCGTGGTTCCTCTACCACGCCTAAAACCGAATTGAGAGTCACTCATTGATGATTCAATTATGTGCGAGCATCTGTTCATCAATATTTTGCAGAATATTTTACCTGGTATTGGTAATAGTGCAATGGCTCTATAGTTTGCGGCATTCAGTTTGTCACCTTTTTTGTGGATTGGTGTTATTATCATCTTAGACCAGTCATTTGGTGGATTCTCTGTCACAATTATTTTATTAAACAGGTTTGTTAATGTTTTAGTCATAATTTCACCTCCAGCTTTTATCAATTCAGAAGTTATTCCATCAACCCCAGGTGACTTTCTGTTGGATAGCTGTTTTATTGAGTACTTAACTTCTTGTTCAGTTATTGGCGGTATGTTTTCATTATTAACATCTACTGAGTCAAATTCTTGCAGAGCATTTTCGTCGTGTTTGAATTGTGTGTTTAGGTGTTTCTCAAAGTGAGTTTTCCAGATATGCAATACATCTTGCTTTTTCGTCTTTAGATTACCTTGGGAGTCTTTCATAGCACATATAGATCTGTATCTCTTTCCTTCTAGTTCACGAACTTGTTTGAATAGTTTATGTGTATTATTCTTTTTAAAATTTTCTTCCATTTCAGATATTTTGTCACTTAAATTATTATTCTTTTGTTTTTTTACTTCTGCTTTTACTCTTTTATTTAATTCTCTATAGTTATTTGTATACTCTTCATTAAACTGGTTTTGTAACATCATTATTTTAGCGCTTCTTCGTTTTGCACATAAGTCTTTTACCTCGCTTGAGAGACCGGGGATTTCGTTATGTCGTTTATGTCCGATTTCTTTTTCAGCTGTTGTATGTACGATTTTTTTGAATTTAATGTAAAATTCATCTGGAGTCATCTCATCGTCTAATAGGTTAGCAAATCCTTCTCCTATTATCGAAGCAAACTTTTTGGATGTTTCCTTGCTTTGCAGTTTATCGGTGTCATAACGTTTTAGTGGTTTTTTTGCTATATGTTTCATTTTTTTTGGTTTTTTCATAACTAAGTTTGCTATGACAAGTGAGTGATCTGACCCTATTTCGGCAGAGTTATAGGTTCTGCAGTTTTTAAGAGTAGATTTTAGTTTCTTAGACATTATAATAAAATCAATTTGCATCTCTGTCTGTTTTGGTGAAGTCCATGTGTATCTTCGCCTTTCTTTGTGCTTAAATATTGTGTTTTCTATAAATAGATTGTTTATTGCACAGAATTGAAGTAGTTTAACACCTCGTTCATTGTTTTTTCCTGCACCATATCTCCCAACTACTTCTGGCCAGATGTCTTGCATTTGGCTTCCTACTGATGCGTTAAAATCACCTAGTAGTACAATATGTTCACTTGGTGGAAGGGTGTTAATCTCATCTTGTAACGTTCCAAAAAATTCTTCTACATGTGTATCTTCGTAGCTAGAGTCTGGAGCGTACACAACGAAGTATGTTATTCTATCTGATCTAATCTCTATGGTAACCTTCAATAATCTGCTTGATATACACTCATAGTTAATCATGTGCTCACTTAGTTTTTTATTCAGTATTAAAGCGACACCTTGCCTGTGTATGCCGTCTTGTCGTGTCGAGTGAATGATGACGTGTTCATCTTTCTCCCATATCGTAGGTATATCTGTTGTCCAGTGGGTCTCAGTTATGCCAATTATATCAATTTCCATTCGTTCAATTTCATTTATTAATAAGTCAATAGTATCATTATCAATTAGTGTTCTAGTGTTCCATGTAGCCGTCCTAACCGGGAGATTATTCGCACCCTCTATTTGCCCGGGACTGAGGGCCATTCTTGTATTTGTATTCATGTGTTTTTGTTGAGGCAGTTTAACCTAGACACTTGCTCAAGGACATTCTAGGTGAAAGGCGCCGGCTACTAAACAGAATGATTAGTGACCGCCTAAGAGAACCTCTCGTTCCCGGTTTCTGTCAGGGTTTTATCCCTTAGCCTTTCCCAATCCAATGGATTCCTGCAAGGCAACAGGTGTGTCGTTTTGTCCGCGGCTGTTTATTTTAGTTCGCAGCTAACCCCCTATAGAGGTCATTCCCCTATCCGCAACCTGGGGACGCGCCCTATCGGCGTCGACACTCCACCATAAAGGGTGGAGTGTCGACGCCGATAATAGTATATATATATATATATATATATATATATATATATATATATATATATATATATGTAATTATATTATCACATACTACTATAGGTTATTTAACCGTCAACAAATCTGTGCATTACTGTTGCATGTAAACCTATATTACTATTATATTTATATATCAATGTTATGTTATACATGAATTATGTTGTATGCAAATATATATTATATATAATTAAAAAAAAATATTATATAATATAACAGGAACATTGCACTATCTACTTATATTATAATTTCATTTATTTTTTAATATTTTCTAAACTGTATTTTGTATATTTTATATATAACATATATACAATTGTATAATTATATTTATACTAATTTTATTTCACTTTAATGTGACCATAATTATCTTTAAAATAATTCTCTCGAGATTAATATTATTATTATAACACTATATATATATTGTTATTGTTATTGTTATTTTTATTTGGTGGAGTCCTTTCATCCCATCCAGGAACTTAGATGAAGTTTTCACTTATAACCATATATGGCTCTAACGTCCCTTCGAAGCCGCTCTCATGTTAAGGCATCAATGGTTTTAACGAGAGCCGATCATTTATTTATACACAATTATATAAGATCACTTCTAAATAATATTTTAAGACCCATTTTATAAAATGAATTAATGGTCCGGACGAGGGTCGAACCCGTGTCCTACTGCTTGTGTGTCTGACACCTTAGCCTCTGAGCCACACAGGCAGTTAAATATATATATATATATATATATATATGTTAATATATATTATTATTATTATTATTATTATTATTATTATTTTATTTTGGTGGAGTCCTTGAAACCCATCCAGGAACTTATATGACGTTTTCACGTATAACCATATATGACTCTATAGAGCGACTTCGAAGGTACATTATAATGTACCTTCGAAGTCGCTCCGTGATTTTAACGAGATATTTATGTATACACAATTATATAATATCACTTCTACATATTATTTTAAGACCTATTTTAATGGTCCGGACGAGGCTCATTTCCGCGTCCTACTGCTTTTGTGCACACAATGCATTCCTTAGCTAATATATATATATATATATAAGTGTGTGTATGTGTATATAATATTATACTGCGTATACCTATATAAGGACACTGCCAACTCGTGTCGAGTTTAATCTTATAATTATAAGTATACGGGATTCCTTCCTAATTAACCCTGCCCTCGTCTCCTAATTACCCCGCCCCGTCTTCTGACGTAATGGTCATTGTTAAGCGACGGGATTTATCGTTAATCGATGACGACTAACAATCGATAGAGTTCTAATTGTTCTCGTGATGTAATAGTGATTACTGTGACGTCAGTGATTCTGACGTAACATCACACGTGCATTACATGTACGAATAATTATATATATATATATATATATATATATATATATATATATATATTTATAGATATGTATGTGTATATGTATATGAATATAGTAACAAATAACAGGAAAAAAAATATCCGATATGTATATATACATATATATATATATATATATATTTTTTTTAAATTAATTTTAGAGCATTTATTATATATATATATATATATATATATATATATATATATATATATATATATATATATATATATATATATATACTATTATTATATATTAGGCGCTAATGGCGATGGTACTAATACAATAGTACTTATTATATAAGTAATAACTTATATATTATAACACGTGCAGAGGAAAGTAACCTATAATGTAACCTTCCATAAGAACACTTTAAAAATAAATGGTCTTAATATTGTATGACTAAATATTTGTATTCAAAAATTACAATATATTTATATTATATGATTATAGATATTATTGTGATTTTTAAATTTTATTTAATCTTTTTATTCAATAGATATCGGGGGTGTCCTTATTCGGTGCCAATTTTTAAATAAAGACAACCTGTGTTATACTACGAACACCCTATCAATAACTAGGATAAAACATATATTATTGATGAACCAATCGGATAAATTACAATTACATTATTTATAATTAATTTTATGAATAATGTATTCTAATTTAATTAGTTAATAATTTATTTATTTTTATTATTTTTTTAATTAATAATACAATTTAAGTATCTATAGATAATAAAAAGTTTAGATTTAGCTTTATTAGTGGTATTAATATTATAACGCACGCGATTTTTATGAAAATCAGAATAGTTCAAACTCTGCGCACTGATTGGTATAGGGTGTCCGTATTAAGACATCTATAGATTATCTCTATAGAGTATTAACTCTATAGAGTATCCGTATTAGGGACGTATATGGTATCTAGATATATGCTTATAACTTAATGAATATTTGATAAAAAATATATAAATTATAAATATAATTTGTATGATGCTTTATTTTTTTAATAATATAGTGTTATATTTTATATCGATACATTTGTATATTCTTGAGAACATTTTAAGTTGACATTTTTTATCATAAATTTAAAAACGTAATAAAAAAATCAGCGGATATATCAGCAATATTTTGAATGATTAAGAATAAAAAAATACTTTTTTAGACTATTTATATAATTATGAATATTTTATCCATTATAATATTTTGTAGTATTTATTGTTTCTGTGATACCGAGAGTGTCCGTGTTCGGTTACTTTCCCCTATATATATATTTTGTTATTTTTATTATTTTTATTTGGTGGAGTCTGTCATCCCTTCCAGGAACTTAGATGAAGCTTTCATTTATAACCATATATATGGCTCTAATGTCCCTTCGAAGCCGCTCTTATGTTAAGTCATCCATTGTTTTAACGAGAGCCGATCATTTAGTTATACACAATTATATAAGATCACTTCTAAATAATATTTTAAGACCAATTTTATAAAATTAATTAATGGTCCGTATGAGGTTCGAACCCGTGACCTACTGCTTGTGTGTCTGACGCCTTAGCTACTGAGCCACACAGGTAGTTAATGGTCCGGATATATATATATATATATATATATATATATATGGGTATAACAATATATGGTATATCTAAATATCAATACATATGTTTAGTGTGTCAGTAATATGTGTAAAGGTGTCCGTATTCGATATAGTGCACATGATATGGACATCCCTTTTATCTCAGAGTTAACAAATTAAATTAAATTTTAAAATAGCTATTATATATCACCATACTAATTAAAAATCGAAATAATAGAGTTATGGTGATGTATTGTTATGGTGTCAGTATTCGTGCCTACTCTCCCCTACGAATATATAAGAACATAATACAAATAATAATGACAATGACAATGACAATATGTACCAACCCGGTGAGCTGCAGAACCAAAAGTATATTTATCTCACCGAGCGGCGTTCCTTTTATAGGTAACGAACGACACCTAATTGAGATACGATTACAAATATATAATACAAACCGAATAACAAATATATAGATGATAATAAAGTTAAATACGAAATAGAAATCTACGCATGGCTAGGCATACGCAATCAACCGAGCGTGAAGCCTAAACAATACGCGTATGCAGATATATCTATTATGTAATACCAATCGAATTCAATTCATGCACGTCAATATACATGTATACTACATTAATCGATATACGCGCAGGCTTCACTTTATAACATATATATATGTGTGTGTGTTTGTGTTTGTGTGTGATGATGATGATGATGATGATGTATTATATAAATATAATACAAGCGATATTCACGAGTGTGTTTTAAGTAGCATGTTACTTATATATATATAACAATAATAATACTAATACATAGTGCGTTAGTAATAGTATACAAGGAGAAGCATATTTACAGCATATTCTCTCGGTAAAAGAATAAAATAAAAACGAAAATAAAATGTATTATAAATTATAATATATAAGTTAAATAAATATATTATGTAGGTAATATTCGAGAGTTCAATATATGGTTGATTTGCATATATTGTCTGGAAGATAGTTCAACGTAGATGAGGTCATCATATACCGAAAAGCTCTTCCAGCATGTCGTTTTCTGTTGATGGTAAGTAGCATAATAATCTTAAAGTTCGAGTATATTAGTGGTAGTAGGTATACCTACATATATATATACGTATGCCAGTTTAGTATGTTGGAGTATTTTTATTGAGGACAGTACCTATGTATTAATTAAGTAAGTCGTGTTTTAATTCGTAAATTAATTGATAACGTTTTTAAGAAGATATTAGCGATGAAATAAAGCATCTATCAAATTTCGTTTATTAAAAATAAGTCGAGTAGTTGATTTTATAATTCGGTCTAGTTGTAATAGTTTTATTTTAGTTGAGTTAGTAAGTAAATTAGAGCAGTAGTTGATTCTAGAACAAATTAAGGCATTCGTTAATAAGTAGGGGAGAGTGCTATAATATCGACATGCACTACGTGCAATGCACGTAATATCGACATCCTAGAGATCTCCTAAAATATAATTCTAATCACAAAATAAGTAATGTATAAAATGTTAATCAATATAATTCTATTTTATATAAGTATCATTTTTTTTTTAAATATTTATATTTATTTAATTATAAACAAAAAACTGATTTTTTCGTTACAATTTTAAATCTATGAAATTTTTGAAGTACAATATCGATTCTTAATCATTTGAAAATTTATATATTTTAAATATTTTAAATACATCGTATAGATCTAATTATATTTTACAATGTGCCGTAAATATTTTGTATTTTTGATAATTGTATACAGAGTTGTTGACGTTTAACTAAGCAACATACATTTTCATAATACCGACACCCTAATTGCACGTAATATCGACACCCTTTAACCAATCAGCGTTATTTGTTTATAATGTGCGTGCGTTATGATAACATTAATTGTAGGACAAAAATGTATGAATTGCGTGTGTTAACTAAAAGTAACGCGCATACAATTCTGATTGGATAGTAGATATTAAATAAAATATGGTATATCTAAATATCGATATATTTAGGGTGTCGATATTATGTGACAAGGTGTCGGTATTCGAGGCAGTGCCTGTAATATCTACACCCCTATTATCTAAGGACGCTGGAACTATTTTTTCTCAGGGGGGTTTTAAGAAATAAGTATAATGTATCAACATAATACTAGCATGTAATTATTGTAAAATATATCTTGTAACATATAATAGAGTACACATTATGATTTATTTTAAATGTTAGAACATCTAATTATAATTATAATTAGTTAACAAAATATGAATCCTGTAATCAACATATCTGGAATATTATAAAGAAATAGGTATGTTATAACAAGAATAAATCCCAAAATAGTATATATATATATTTATTATGTTATACTTATAAAATGTCTTCTAAAATTATTTCTTTGGCAAAATTCTTTTATCAATTTATTGTCATCAATATAATCTAATATATCCTGATGTTCATCGCATATATCCATTATTTTTATTTATTATGTGACCTTAACCACGTCTTCAGTCTTCTTAACATAGACAAGCTTCTCCCCTAGGACACTGACATACTTAGTTGTACCATCAATAATTTGATTAATTTTATTGTTTCTAAAAAAACAATTAATATTAAATTAATAAATCTATAAGATATTATTCTTCCAGATTCTTTTAAAATATAGTATAAATAAATTTGATAATTTGTTCGTTTGTTCTGTACTATATCGATTAACATATTAATGAGTAAAATAACATCTTCATAGAGAGTAGACTTTGATCCTATTACACTTATCTAAGGAAATATATTTTAAAAATGATACTTTTAATATATTTATAAATATATATTTCTGTAATCAATAATAATTATTATAAACTATAGGTAAAACTAACCAATTTATCTAATAAATTGAATATAGAAAATGCTATATTTAATGAAATATATGTAGTTATATATTTCGTAGTAGAGTATCCTTACATGAATATGCTTTGGCGATTTATTCAGAACTATTTACGCTTGCCATTGTAAAATGTTCTAATGCATTTATAATATCTAAATATTTATGCAATACTGCTGATATAGTATTACATCTGTCTTTCCAGTGGAGAGTTGACAGTGTCCACCTTATAGGACACATTGATTTGAATCTGTTTTATCATTATTAATAGATTGGTATAAACATCTAAATTTTCCAGATTTTCTAAAAACATTTTTGAACACCAATATCATTCATTATGGATGTTTCACAAGAACAGCATATGTAGCTTTACATTGAGCAACAACTTTACAAACATAATTTAGTGAACTATAATATGTGTAAAGGTCACATCCCACTACCAGTATTTCAGAAAATATTGTTCGGAAATGTTTGCTATAAAGTGATTTTCTATCAAGTTGTAGCGGTATACCCCCATTAAATTACTATATTTCCGGCAAGTTTCCGGAAAGCAATGGGGTATCTCACTATAAATGTAGTTAACTTGCTAGATTATAACTTTCTAGTAAACATTTCCGGAAATACTGGTAATGGGATACCCCCTTAATATGCCAAAATGTGTTATTTTTGTATAAAGGACTGCGTTTATATAAGCTGACATATTGATGCTTAAATTATAACATTGTCCGCGTAAATTAGACATGGATAGACCGAGACGTATAATGATGTTTTCAAATTATTTGAAATAGTTTCGCCAGTGATGGGATATATAAAATCCTAGATGAATAAAATTCTATATGGATGTGAATTATGGACTATACTAGAATCAATGGAGAAGAAAATAGTTGCATTTGAAAACAAATCTCACAGACGTCTCTTAGGTATCACTTACCGACAAAAAATAACAAACGTTATCCTAAAAGAGAAAAATGTGTCACTGGTTGGAGACTATAGTCGTTGATATATCTATTAAAGTAATACGTGTATTCATAGTTAAGTCGTTTGTTAGTGTTACTCGTAAATGTTGTTTAGAGTATTGGGGAGATATTATAGTATCATCTAAATATATTGTGTGAAAGTGAGATAATTTATTAGAAATGCTTAACAGTTTAGTTTTGTTTGAGTTAAGAAATAAGTAATTATAATTATATAACAACTATTATTGTTATCCAATTGCGTAAATCAATGATACTTTTTGGTGACATAATAATAATATCATCAGATATAAATAATATATGATTTCAGTGTAATTATGAAATATTCTAGATATTAAAGTGATATATAAGGAATACAGTGAGGGATCTAGAAAAATACATTGTGGTACTCCAAATGAAATGAGTTTATTGGGATATATATATATATATATATTAAGTAGTTGTATCAGCATTCTAAATTATAAATATAATAAAATATTAAAAATTGATATATTAAAATAATAATGATGTATGAGTAATATATTAAAATATTATTAATTGATATATTTAATGTAAATATTAATAATTAGTTGGATCTCGACTGGATCACTCTACTACAACATCTCATCAATCATCTCGTATGTGGCTACCCTTCTCCCTCAGGTGTAAATTACGTATACTATCTATAATCCATAAATCAATATATTCTTTCACCCCTAGCTATATCTCTGATCTAATTAAAAAACGTACTATATTATCTTCTCTTCGTTATCAAAATGCTCCTCTACTTATCTCCCAGAACTCTAGTAAAACTTCCCTAAATTCTAGAGCTTTTAAAAATTCCGGTCCAACCCTATGGAATTCCCTCCCTCCTACCATTCGTTCTATTAGATCCCACAACAGATTTATAAATCTTACTTCTTCTTTTCTCTCTACCCATAATCATTAAATCATCCAACTAATATTTGTATCCGTGTTATATTAAATTTATATCATTATTAAATTGTTATTGTATTATTATTATCTTATTATTATATAACACTATATCAATGCAGTCTGTAGTATATACAACTATACCATATCAATGCAGACTGTAGTATATAATAGTCCTTTATATTGTTTATTATTGTTGTCCGTTGTATATTGAATGTATATTATTATCAAATTATTATCGTATTACTATTATTTTATTATTATTTTCTTCCCGCACGAGCAAAGGGGTCTACATGACCCTATTTTAGTGCAAATAAACTCAATATCATCATCATCATCATCATCATCATATATTCCTATTAATATTTCATAACATGTTAATCTAATTAATGTTGTAAATACAATTGTATTACTTTGCAAGATTATTATTTAGATACTTCATTCATTAATTAATTATAAATAATATTAAAATGAAAATAAAAATTAATAAATTAATTATTAGACCTAAACCTAAATCCTAATAAATTATATTAAATTATTCATAAAAATTGATTATAGGTAACGTAAGTTCAATGTATCTGATTGGTTCATTAATAAGATATAGTATATAATTGTGATATATAGGGTGTCCGTATTATAACACATGGTGTCCTTATTTGATAATGAGTAACGTAAACGAAAACCTACTAGTTAGGCTACAGTTTAACCCTACCTATTGAATAACAATATTAAATAAAAATTTAAAATTACAATAATATCTAGGGGAAAGTAACCTAACAATAAACTGTATTAACATTTGATGACTCATTATTTGTATTCAAATTACAATATATTAATATTATATGATTATAGATATTATAGTGATTTTAAAATTTTATTTAATCTTTTAATTCCATAGATAACCGGGGTGTCCGTATTAAGGTACCCATGTCCGAATACGGACACCCTGTGTTATAATACGGACACCTTATATATCACTAGATAAACTATATATTATTGATGAATCAGATAAATCACAATTACATTATTTATAATTAATGTTATGAATAATTTATTCTAATTTACTTAGTTAATAATTTATTTATTTTTGTGATTTTTTAATTAATAATACAATTTAAGTATCTAAATAATACAAATTTTAGCTTTATTGGTGGTATTAATATTATAACGCACGCGATTTTTATGAAAATCAGAATAGTTCATACGCTGCGCGATGATTGGTTATAGGGTGTCCGTATTAAGACATCTAGAGTGTTCGTAGTATGGACTTATATGACCTTTAGATATATGTTTATAACTTAATGAATATTTGATAACAAATATAGAAATTATATATATAATTTTTAGAATGCTTTTTTAATAATATAGTGTTATAATTTATATCGATACATTTGTATATTTTGGAGAAGGTTTTAAGTTGAAATTTGATTTCATAAATTTAAAAACGTAATAAAAAAAATCAGTTTATTGGATATATCGGTAATATTTTGAATAATAAAAAAATAAAAAATACTTTTATAGACTATTTATATGATTATGAATATTTTATTGATTAAACATTTTGTTGTATGATTTATGGTTTCTGAGATACCGAATATATGGATAGCTGGCAATCTATAGATTGCTATAGCGCATCTACTAATCTTACAATATCAAATTCTATTGATGCCTTTCTCGAGAGTAAACCTGTCATTTGTTTTTCTAAAATGAATATGTCCTCTTTTATTATTTTACCTTTATGTGTAATCAATGTTTCTAAGTATCCCTTAGCATTAATTTCAGTATTATTTGGTCCTCTTAGTATTATATTAGTCTTCTTTAAAGTTGGTAATAACTTATTATATGGCATTACGGATACGCTTGCGCCTTTGCGCCTTTGCGCCTATCTATCTTAAACTTAATAACTTTTTCGAATTTTTCATAATTTACTATTAAATCTTTTATCCATTTATTTTGTTCTATGTTAGTTTTTATTTCGCCTAAAAATATAATATTCTCGTCTATTTTTGAACAACAAATTTCATTTGTTTCGTATGTTCGCTGATTGTAGTTATCACTCCTTGATTTACAACACTTTGCCCAGTGTCTTAACTTGTTACAGATATTGCATTTTGTATTGAATGCTTTACATGACCTTGGTTCATGTATTCGATCACATCTGCCGAATTTTTTTTTATTAAACTTTTGGTTTGGTTTATTATAAGTTTCGTTATTCTTATATTTATTGATTTTTTTGTTAATATAATCAATATTTTTGTATTCTTTATTATTGATTTTCTGCATTTGGTTATTACTTGTTTCTTTTATTTATGTATCTTGGACTACCACTTCGGCTGTAATTTCTTTACCTTTAACTTCTTGTAGGAATCTATGGCGTAAATTATTGTAAATAATGCCTATGATGATTCTATCTTTGATTAATGAATCTTTCAAATCTTTGAATTCGCAAGTCCTAGCCAGTTTTCGTAATTCAGCACATTAGCATTAAATATTATCGCTTTCAAATTGAACACGTTTAAAAATAGGTATATAATATAATAACCTACATATCTTTTCTTTTATCCACTCTAAGTTTTTCTTACCAGAGGATTTTGTTTTTTTTTCATCTATCGTTACTTCGATAGTTTCGTCTTCAAATGAGTTGTATATATCTACGCCATCTGATCCTATTGTATTTAGAAATATGCCGACTTGTGACTTTTCTGATTTTGTTTCCAATTCTCTAGCATTTTCGTAAATTTCATAAGATTGTATCCATCTTTTATATATTTCGGCCCCTCGGATTTTATCTACAATTAATATTTCTGGGATTCTACATTCACTCATTTTTATAATAAATGTACTAATATTATATTATTTCTGTAAATTCTGTGTGAATATAAATATTTTTATATATTTATTAAACAAACTATTATATGACATTAAATACCCATGATATAGTTATAATAAGATAGTTATACACACTATAGTGTTTAATATATTAAAATAAACAATTAATATTATCCAGTAAAAACTTATTATGTAATAAATATACAATGTATAGGTTTATTTATACAATAGGCCATACAATCGGTATACATATCCATATGTATACCTACCTATGTTTATTTATTTAATTACTTTTTAATTAGTTTTTTTTTTTTCTAATTAATTTTTAATTAATTTACAATAACAACTTATTATGTAATAATCTAAGTACACTGTACTTAATGTATGTCGAATCTAATAATAATAAGCTTACCTTATAATTATGATTTTAATCCCAAATCTTAATTTCACGTAAACTAATATCACAATTTAACTATCTAGTTAAAGAACAACCGCTGTCACCATGTAATTCTTCGTGGTTTGGGGTATATTGTATTATCTATTATAGAGTAACTTAAGTGTTATTGGTTTGACTGCTAAGATACAAGTTAAGTGTTTATCACTAATAATGTGGGTGTGTCTAATTATATATTGTATTACATATTATATTACACTGATGTCAAAGATTCTAAAATAGAAGAGAGGTCAGCTAATAAACTCCATAGGCTAGATGAAGGTGGAATGTAGATAAGTATAATTATAATAGTAAATAATGAAGGAAACTGAATATTACAGATCATAATTTCATATGAAGAGAAACATGGGGTGGATGACGAAATAAGCTTAAGTTCCGATGATAAAAACAGAGCTAGGCCGCCACGAATATGTGATGTATACATATTAGCAAGCAATGTTTAAACCATCAGGGTCAGTTGGGAAGCTAGAGCAGAATCATCAATAGTTAGCCAAGTCTCAGTAATAGCAGATATAGAATAATCAGAATCAATACTTAATTGAGTAATCAAATCAACTTTATTTCGTACTGATCTAGCATTGAGGGGTTGAAAATAATAGTTTTAGGAGAGTGCACTGATAGTCAATCAACAGTTGGATCTTTGTATGCGATTCATAGAAGAAATTACATGATTGGAACCATTAATCAAACCATTTTCTTTTTCCATTGCGGAATTCCAATTGTACCCACTTACTGTGAAAGTACTATAATCTACAAATGAATATAAATTAAATGTGCGTTATTTTAAAATACAATTGTATATATATATATATATTATATATAATATATATATATATATATATATATATAATATATATTATATACTTATACATATTATCGGTAAATCTTCTTATTTTATTTCGAAAAGATGCTCTACCACTTGTACATTTAGGACAAACATTTCCGAGATCAGATGAAATTAAATTATTAAAATTTATTTTTAATATTTAATATAATTTAAGAACATATTTTATAAAACCATAAATACTGAATTGGATCCACTATAATGTCTATGATTAAAATACATACATTATAATAAATAAATATAATATAAATAAAATAAAAATATAAATATAATTGAATATCTAGTAAATACTATATGAACAAACTTAATGTGAAACAAGTTCTAGGGGACTACATAATCTCAGGGGGGCCCATGCCCTCACAGCCACGACCCACCCCCGTGGCTACGGTCCTGCAACCAGAACTCACTTTTATATTAATTATACTACGCATTCTCAGGATATGCGAATACAATAACAAATTAATATTAACCCTTAAGAAAATCATACCTTAGGTATATAATACCTTAATAATAAACTATAAGTATACTTATATTTTCTTTCAAATTTAAATATTTAATATTTTAATGATGTGAAATTATATTAAATTTATTAGAATATTATATTAGAAAATAATGTGTTATAATTATAAAAGAAATTTATTTAAATAACATTAATATTTAATATAAATTAAACTAATTTATACATATCCAGAAATATTAAAATAACATAGAACATGGTATTTTATATATTATATAGTTTAGGTTATAATTCTAAATATATATATATATATCTAACATTATCCCTTAATGTATGTCCTAAAATAGTGATTTTTTTTTCAAATTTAAATAAATATAATAACTATTGTTTGAAGTTTGTAATCTGTTGTATAAATGCAATAACAATATATTTTATTGTTACATGTTTACAGGTTAAGGGGATCCTGCACATTTAAAGTGATGATCATTTTTTTTTATATATTTTGTTTGATTACATAATAATACTTATTGTAGTGTTTTTTAGTATCTGTAAAAAAAATTAGACATGAATTCAGTCAAGAAATGGCATAAAAATGTGTTTCATGACGATAAGTTAATGCTATATTATATACTATTCAATATTACATTTTTATGCTGTCAAAGTTCAAACGCTGTTTTATCATAATAATTATTTCGCGCTAGGTATGTGCATTCAAAAATATAGAACATAAAAACTATTATAATTATATATTTTTTTTGTGCTTTATATAGAATTTAATTATGTAAATAGTAAAATAGAGAGATAATTAATAAAATGTATAGAATTCATTGTATGAAATGATAATTTCTATAGAAATACCATCATTTTAGTATCGCTAATTTTTAATTTAGATATATTTAATATAATAAATAATAATATTAAAAATAACTTTCTATTTTACTATGCATGTATATGTTATGAATACATTACAAAAAAATTAGGTCAACTGAATGAATAGAATATCAGTTCTATTTTTTTTAGTGGACCTATATTTTACCTATCTAGTTATACACGAAATTGGCAAATTGCGTGTTATGTGCTGGATCCCCTTAACCTAATGGATATGTTAATATATATTATACATGGATAAAATATGATATCTCATTATTAATTGTAAGCCTATTTGAATATCATTATATCCCATATTAATTTATTGTTCCTAGTATATTGTTTATTAATGTTAAATTTATAAATATAATAAGAAAAGAAACCATTTCGGATATTTTATTAAAATTTATTAAACATTAAAAAGTATATGGTGATAATGACATATACAATATATAATAAAGATTCAAATAAAGTGTAGACGTAAGGATAATGGTATATTCTGTAGGGATATAACTACAGCTTTGATATAAAATAATATAATCGCCCTAGAAAAATGATTAAAAGAATTATTGTAATTAAAACAATGATAATACGTTATAAAAGATTATTAAGAAAGAATACAGTAGCAGCAGAATCAGATGAAATTAGAAAACATCTTCTTCATCTGGCTGAGCAGATCTGCGTAACATTCCCCGTCAGAGTCTCGATTGCCCTCGAGCCAAGTGATCGTGGACGAGCACTTGTCCAGTATCTTGTGGCGGGCGTCATGCGTGACATTGTAGTAGTTGTCGTTGATGGAGGTGCGAATTTCATAGGCATAGTTCTCGAGTTTGTTCATGGAGTCGATGCGCTTCAGAAACGCCGCGTCGTCTTCTTTGTATCGTTCCGCTTCGGCGACCATTCTCTTAATTTGGTCTTCAGTGAAACGATCTGTGTAGACATATTATGCAGTGTGTTAAGCGGTGCATTAATAGTGTACACATTATAATTATATATCCTAGATGATGGATATGCATAATATTACATATATTTAATATTTTATAAATGATAAACTATAATATATAATGGTTATACTTAGAAATGTAATAGAATATGTAGATAAACTAATGATATAGATGTAATAATTGTTCAAACATAAATATATATTAGTCACTTAATCATTAATTCACTGAATACCGAAGTTGGCGCAGATAATTTTTTTTAAATTGATGTAAAATATATAAAATTATCAATAAATGTATCTAAAAAAAGCATCATTTCGGCTCGGTTATATTTTGTCTCAACTCGGCTTTTTTAGCTCGTTTGGCTGAAATTGAAATTCTCGGCTCGGCATCAATTATATCACTAATGAGAACTAATAAATATACGATATAACAACTATCAATGGTGGTTTAAGTTTAAATTTGATAAAACCAACTCATTTAAATCATTGAAAACAAAATATTAGTATATAAATATATACATTATTAGAAAATACAATAAATGTAAAAATGAAATTATGGGTATCTGAATATAATTAGTATAATATTACACGATATAGATACTATTTAACAATAGATTAATAATGATATTTTAATAATACTAATAATGTACAAATATAATTAGTTCATATTTTTATTAAGAATAAATGATAAATATTAGATAACGATATTTCTTTCAAATACTATAAACACAACTTGTTGTATACTTAAAATTAATATAGATACTATTCTAAATGTAATATTACAAAATAGGTTAGACCTGAACACATAATTATAATGTACACTAAATTATATATGATATGTATACAGAATAAAATATAAATACTCTTGTATATATTATTGTTGATAATTAAACTAATTAAATATGTTATTTATTATAATTTTAATTTAATTTAATTTAATTTAATTTAACTTATTAGATTTTTAATATCTTAATGTCAATGTTTGATGAATGATGTAAAGATAAATTTACTCAAACAGAAAATGTCATAAAATATGCATTATAAGCTGCGGGATTAGTCCGTATTATTAGTAGTTTTATTGTATGCTAATAATACAAATTAATCTATTTTTGATATCTATAATTATCTAAATTATTTAATCTATTTATATTTATTAAATTTATTATTTATTTAAAGTATTAATTATTAGAATAATCTACTCTTTAATATTTCAATGAGAATTAGTATTGAACATTTTAAAATATTAATAAAGCATATACAATAATATATAATAAACGACTACATATTTAGACATACAAAATTAAGTATATAACTATTTAAATAATAATAAACCTTTATTAGTTATGGTAATTGAATCAACTTTGCCAGTGGAATTTAGAAGGGCCGCAACATTCAAAATTCCATTGGAGTCAATCTCATAAGTCACAGAAATATCTTGAATACCCCTTAATGAAGAAGGTATATTATCGACCTTGAATTCACCCAATAGATTATTGTTGGAAGCCTTCGCTCGTTCTCCTTCATATACCTTAATTAGGTGATACATTTATTATCACTAATAATACATAATAGGTAAAGTTAAACCGGAAAATATTGTATATTTATAAGATAATATATTAATATCTAGTGTTATACAATACATATTATTTAATTTATTCCTAATTACTATATTTAAATTAATACTTATTTATATTTTAAATTATTTATACATTTAGTAATATTTAATTATTAATTTTCAAGTTTTTGTTATTTTTAGCAAAAAAATTATTTAAAATTATTAAATTATATTAAAATATAATATATAAAGTATGTTGGTGAATATTTATGAATACCTTAAAAAGAATTTTGGTTTGATAATCAGCAGAAGTTGCAAATGTAGCAGTTTTTTTAGCTGGTATCGTTGTATTTCTTTTAATGATATGACATATTTTATCACCGACAACACCAGTTCCCAGTGACAACGGTATCACATCGAGCAGCAGAATGTTAGATAGATCTCTCGGGATTAGGCCGTGTAATATAGCGGCCTGAATAGAAGCTCCGTAAGCTACTGCCTCGTCTGGGTTGATAGATTTATTTAATAATTGAGCAGGAAAGAGATCTTGCAATAGTTTCCTAATTCTCGGAATACGAGTAGAACCACCGATCAGAATGATATCCTCGATGTCGTACTTCTCCAGGTTGGCGTCCTTCAGAGCCTGCTCAACCGAATCCAGCGTAGCGAGGAACAGATCTTCGTTGAGCTCTTCAAAACGAGTCCGACTAATAGAAGCATCGTAGTCAATTCCCTTAAACAAGCAGGGCACCTCTATGGTAGCCGACGACGATGTAGACAGACAACGTTTAGCCTTCTCGCAGGCCTTTCGTAGCCGCGTCATCGAGCGTTTATCTCCGGTGATATCGTGGCCGTATTTACGATGGAACTCCTCCGTAAAGTGTTCAACGAGACGGGTGTCAAAGTCCTCGCCCCCCAGGTGGGTGTTACCGGCGGTGGACTTCACCTCAAAGATGCTGTCCTCGATGGTAAGGATGGACACGTCGAAGGTGCCCCCGCCGAGGTCAAAGATAAGTACGTTCACCTCGTCTCGAACCCTCTTGTCGATACCGTAGGCGATGGCGGCTGCGGTTGGCTCGTTGATGATGCGTAGGACCCGTAGACCAGCGATAGTGCCCGCGTCTTTAGTTGCTTGACGCTGCGAGTTGTTGAAGTAAGCCGGAACGGTGATCACCGCGTTGGTGATGCTCTGCGAACGGACGAGGAAATGTTCGTACGCAAATGTGTTTATTAATTATTAGATGTAATATTGTTCTAAATTAATATAACTTCGATACAACTTAAACACTAACACAAATAATTATTTCATTATATATATTTATCAGGATTGGTGGTTTTTTCGGTATTTACGTAAAAACCAAAAAACCCGTTTTTTAGCAGTTTTTTCAATACAAACAAGTACAAATTATAATTTTTTCATAACAAAATATTAACTAAATTGTATTATTTTCATTATACTTTTTAAATATATAGACTTAACATAATAGAAGAGTTGGAATCGATGAATATATTATTTTTGATTGTAATGAATATATTATATAATATATTAAAAAAAAAATATCAAATATTATTTAATAATATTATATTATTGATATAATAAAATAGATTATTAGCTTTATGTAATTAAAGTGGTATTGAATCAATAATATTTGTTATGAATATATATATACATACTATACATTTGACAATAGGTGAAAATATTATTATTTAAATCATAATAAAAATATCATATGATTTATAATAAAATTAAGATATTAAGAAAATTATTATTTATTATATTTTATTTGTGTTAATAAAAATAATTATATATTTTAAATTAAATTTATATAGAACAATTAAGAGTAAATATTTATATATCTTTATTTATAGAAATAATATAAATCGTATAAATAAATTTTGTAATCCAAAATATAAAATGTGTATGATGAATACTTTTCATTGACAAATATTATTCCATACACATCTATTTATATATCGCAATGTGAAATTGACATTCATTATTATTCAAAATTATAATAATTTTAATAAGTTCCTCCTTTAAAAAACATTATTGTGAAATAATTATAAATGAATAGATATCATTTTAATAACCATTTAAATAAAAATATAATATCAAATTTAATTAAATAATATTATTACATTTGATATTATATTTTTGATTCATATTTATAACATTTATATAATATTATAATAATAAATTTGATATTAATAAAAATAATTTGTTTTGAAAATATAATTTTAAATCATAAAATATTATGATAAATGGATAATATTTTGTTAGGATAAGTTACAATATACTAAAATAGTACTTTACTTTATATTATTTAGTAAAATGATTAAGTTTGGTAATATTTGGCTATTACATATAAATAATTATTATTAATAATAATGTATTACCATAAAAACGATATATTTTTACATTTCAATATATAAACAATTCATAATTGTAATATTCTGCCTAATGGTGGCATAATTAAATTTGTAATCACATAATCATTGTATCGTAAGCATATAAGTGTAATTAGACATGAGTGTCCTACCCGCTCCCTGATAAAAAATATAATGTAAGCAAGTATAACTTATAATTTAAAAGTTAAATTAATTTGTATATATAATTTGTATAATATTAATAACCATAAAAACAGTAAAAACCATGGTTTTTTCAACTTGAAATAACCGTAAAAATCGACGAAAAAACCCATTTGAAAAAACCAATTTTAAAAACCGAATCAACCCTGATTTATATAATTATATATATATATATAATAGTTAAGAGAATATTTTGTAAATGAAACCATTCCTAAGTATGTTTCAGCAATTTGTTTCATCTTTACTAGTATCATCGCCGAAATTTCTTCGGGGAACATACTTTTCTTCACACCTCTGTAGGTGGTATTGATTTTCAACTTTTCCGATTCTTCGACAACCGAATACGGAAAGTGTTTGATATCGTATTGTACGGATTTGTCATTCAGGCTTAGACCAATCAGGCGCTTCACTCCGTAGAAAGTGTTTTCCACGTTCATCGCAGACTAAACGAAACATAAATCACGTTACGATTACTAACATATACTGATAACGGTATAAGCTGTTAGCTATGTATCTGACTACAGAATATGGTATTATGGCGAAATGGTAGTTGATCAGTAACCTGATTCCTGGCAGTCTCTCCGATTAATCGCTCGCTTTCAGTGAACGCAACAAACGAAGGCGTGGTTTTATTGCCCGCCTCGTTGGGGATGATCTCCACTTTACCGTTCATGTATACTCCTACGCAAGAGTACGTGGTTCCTAGATCTATGCCGATAGCCGGTGCTACTAGTGACGGGGGGCGGGGGAGGGGGGTTACGTTGCGGATGATACGTTATCGTGATAGAAGTAGGTATACACGCGTTGTATATCATATATATTAATTGAAACATATAATATATAATAAACATATATATATTTAATAATTATGATCATAGATAATGTAATTAAATATAGGGGTTAGTAGACTAGTTTAAC
The DNA here is from genome assembly GCA_964019155.1 of Osedax fenrisi. Lineage (NCBI taxonomy): Eukaryota > Metazoa > Annelida > Polychaeta > Sabellida > Siboglinidae > Osedax > Osedax fenrisi. Next base: position 96,949,250 of record OZ025241.1, on the reverse strand, counting down.
AGACTGGACAATGATATGTTGTTATAATTCAAAATTACTTCTCATATCAAGACTATGACATATGAACTTTAAATACTTAATCATGTATTTTTAGTTAGGATTACAATAAATTATTGTGTAAATTGAAACGTTCGAATTAGAACAGATTGTAATTATTGATAAAAAAAAACTTATATAATTTTAGGATGGCGTGCGTATTGCATGACAAGTTAACCTAATTGTGAAGTGTTTATATATGATTAACTTAATAACAATAATAAAATTAATTTATTAAGGTAGATTTTCTATTATTGTTATAATAAAATAAAATTAAAATAAATATTATTTCTTTAAATGAAGTATTTATTAAAATACTTGTTATAAAGTAATTTAACTATATATATATATATATATATATATATATATATATATATATATATATATATATATATATATATATATATATATATATATATATTTTCTACAATACTTTAGATTTGTAAAATATATGAATATAATGTATCATATATTAGAATTTGGAAATATATAAAAACAAAGTTGAACTATTAAGATAAATATGCTATATGTAGGTTATAATTATATACCAACCCATATTATCATTACTTTGAATATTTCCTTTTCCACCTATAATATTATTTAATAGTCAAAATCAACAAGCATAATGCAGACATTATATAGGATCACTCATTGAAGTAAATATATATATATATCTATTGATTATTATTGTTTTTTTTGGTGGAGTCCTTTCATACTATCCAGGAACTTATATGAAGTTTTTACATATAATCAACTGGCTAATTAAGGCAATAGTGGTTTTAACGATCATACGCATTTATAAAAGATCACTTCTAAATATTATTTGTTGAGCTATGTTATTGGTCCGGACGGGGCTTGATCCCGTGCTTGATGTCCTGTGTGTCTGAGGCCTTAACTAACACAGGCAGTTTATTATAATATAATACACATACATCTTAAATATTTAATATAGTAGTTAATAAAGAGAAATAGAAATGATTCATGTAGTATGCATTATCATCGAAACACCCATTACTATACAATGACCATACCAACAGTCCTATATAATGCAGGCAGCCTATTCATTTTGAAGGGAGACAATCAAAAATGATGAGTAGAGGGTTAGAGGTTTGAAATACGAGTTAATAGTATATGTACATATATTGTATTGGTATTTGTGGGTTATTTGGTTTAATTGGCTTATTTTTGTCCTATGAGCCTATATAAATTTATTATATTTAAAATGTAACCTTTGCTACTCAACTCGTCCTTTTTGATAGTAACCCCATTTTGAATATATACACTGTTTCCACAATATTCAAATATTGACTTGTGACTCATGGTATATCAAGCCCAAAGGAAATAATTTGATTATATCGCTTAAAATATGTTTTTCATTACCAACAACATGGTAATATGTATATACAATGCTAATTATTTAATATACACTATTATAATATGCTATTAAGTACAAAATCTGCTACAAAATATATCTATTATATCAATATGTAAAATAATAACAAATATATAATTATTTAATATAATTATAAAATGTTAATTTTAATTTATACAATTAATTAATTAATCAATAAAACCTTTATTAATGTTCGGATAAATCTTTGTACATTCCATCTGTATAATAATAAATTATTAATTCAATATATATATATATATTAATGATATTAATGATATTAAAATCAAACAAGTAACAAATTGAAAATTTTTAGGAATAATAATTGATGACAAATTAGATTGGAAATCACAAATTAATTATGTATCTACGAAATTATCTAGAGCTATTGGTATTTTAAATAAAGTGAAATTTAAATTGAAATCTTTAGTATTGGTATATAATTCATTTTTTTATTCTCACCTTACATACTGTTGTCATATTTGGGGTAATACATTTTTTTCAAATTTAAATAAAATATGTATATTACAAAAAAGAGCTTTGAAAATTATAAATAATGATTCTAATTATTCAACTTTTTATATTATTCATAAGTCATTACAATTTCATGATATCGTAAAAATGAATACCATAAAGTTTATGTTTAGGGCCAGGAATAATTTATTACCTATTAATTTTCAAAAATTATATTCAATTAAATTACATAATACCTATTTATTTCATAGATTAAAAGTTAGAACAGATAGAAAATCTTTCTGCTTATCTATCACAGGTCCTAGACTATGGAATAATTTAGATTATTCCATAAGAAAAATTTTAAATTTCAATTTATTTAAAAGAACTTTAAAAAAATATTTATTGAATAGTTATCATTAAATTTTTAATTGTCCTTTTAATTTATATTTTTAACTTTTAATTTGACTTATGAAAATATTAATATTATTAATTTTTAAATAACTTTATAAAACTATGACTTTAACTATTAGCTGACTCATGACATCATTTTATTTAACTTTTATCCGACTTATAATATAATTTACTTTTAAAATGACTTATTGAAAATTTTAATTGACTAATTTGTTATATTATTATTATTATTATTATTATTATTCTAATTTTTACTTTTATTTTTTTTTTTAATCTAAGTTTTTAATGTTTATTATAATTCAGTTGTATAGTTTGTTACTATTTGTTTTTGTTCCTACTTTTTAATATATTTTTATTATAATTTTATTATATGTTTATATATATTTATATATTTTATTATAATGATGATTAGATTACGAGGAGTTTTTAATAATATTATTGTATTTTTATTATTTTATTTAAATCATGTTCTACTATTTATAAAGAATATAAACTTATACATTTTTTACTATTTATAATTGTATTATTTTTAATTATTTTTTTCTTTTATTACATTTATATATTTATATTAAGATGTAGTAGAATAATTATGGAATTTGTTTTTTTTGTTGTATTTGTTGACTCTTAATTCATAAATTTGTCATATTTTATATCGGGTAGTATGGATGCATTTGCTGGCTCCAAATGTTACCAGTGTATATACTATTGGCGAAAGTATATTCCCTAAGGTTTTGGACTTGATGAACCCACATTCGGAAAGTTGATATATTATGGTGGTTTATGCTTTATGAGTTGATGATTTATTTTAATAATTTAATTTGTCACTCTATTTTTTGTTCTACTATTTCTTGATTCTAATTATATTCCTATATAATTTGTTCTCCTCGTAATCATAAAAGGGTGAAATACTTGATAAGCTATGCTTCTTCCTTCACCCAGGCAATTGCCAAATCTGATTTTATTATTATTATTATTATTATTATATGAGAAATTAAATATGTTAAATAGATTACTAATAGGTACATTTTCAAAACTATTATGTTATTTTTCCCAACATGTATTATTTTAATATGTAATAATCAGTTTATATTGTTTTTAATTATCAGTGAATAACACGATAACCAAGAATAAATATCATATATGATATATATATATATCAGATATTATGTGGGATGTTTTTAAGATTGAATATAAATTAAGAAAGGGTGGTGAAATATTCAAACTCTAAATACACATGTATACATAAAACATAATAGGATATGCCATTGATTAGCCCAATGAGTATAGAATTGATGTGAACAAATGCTTTGCGAATAAGCTAAAAGATTATTTAAACTCTAATTAACTGTTTCACTATTATTTAGATTATTTTTATATAATGTAATATTATGTTTACGATTCTATACTTTTTTTGTTGTGTTATTTATTTTATTGTTCCACCAGCGGTATTCTTTCTTTTACTGTATTGTTTCTTTTACTGTATTGGTGTTTTTTAAATAATAAATACTATCATATAGTCATTAATATGTCTATTCATATGACCTCATGTTATGTTATGCCTAGATATATAAGTTTAAGTAGTTGTTCGTTGTTCTAAAATATATCGAAATCTATAGAGAATACCATGCACTCTATATTTAACATTAATATATAATTAATTGTTTCAATACATGGTATTATAAAAACATGATTTATACATATTAATATGACAAAATAATAAATACTTATTATACTCATTTATGCAGATTAATAATCAATTATTAATAATATTATATATATAATATATAATATTATAATACCAGTAACTTCAATAATATCATATATTATATATAATATCATATATACCAAATAGATTAATAATTATTGCAATTCTATGTAAACTAATGTTTAATGTACATAGTACAATTACGAAGTCAATATCTATTTTTAAATATAACTTTTCATCTATAACATATAAAATTAATTAAATAATTATTATGTATAAATATATATCAATATTAATATAAATATATAAATATAATGTATATATATATTTAACTTCACAACAATTTAATGGGGTATTATCTACTATGTAAATATAGAACTTATTTGCATTATGAGTAATGGCTATCCTTATTATATAAGCGTACAATTAATTATTATTATTATGATATTAAATGAAGTATAATGTTAATATTAATTGAAGAAGTTCAGTAAATATTCACATTATAATATTTATATTGTGAATTTATAATAATTGATAAATACATATGAAGTAAAACAATTCTGGCCTATATAGGTGTCCTATAAGGTCACATTGATATTAGTGTACAATATACATGTACACAAGCTAGGTGTTTAGGTTAGGGTTTAGTATGCATAATATAAGATTTGTATTTTAGGTTATGAATACTAAATGTTGAAAATAATTGTCTATTTGAGTACATATTAATTCTGATTTGTCATATATTGTGATTTTAGATAACAACTTATACACATAGATATTATTTATATATATAGGTATTTATAAATTTATTAAAAATTTAATTTAATATAAGAATTTGATTATATAATATGTATATATATATATATTATAGTATAAATATATTATGTATATAAATAGTACTACATTATATTTAAATACAATAGTATATTATTAATTATATACTTTGGGCTATATTTATATCTTATATAAGTATGAATTATTATTAATTTTAATTTAATATAAAATCAATTAACATATTCTTTTATCAATTATTATATAATAACAACAAAGATTTTGTGAAGCAAAGATATAACACTCCCTATGCATGCAACGTAATTTAGTAATATCCCCAGCCGCTGCTTGCAGCAGTATCGAAATCACTGAAATAGATTTAGGTTCGGCTCTGTTTGCAGGTTACTACCAACCATGGCAGTATTCTAATTTTAATAAGGTGAATTTACATTGTAATTTATAAATGGGCGTATGTATAGGCGTATATAGGCGTGGTGATATATACAAGAGTGGTGATATATTTACCAATTGATTATATAACCATTTATTTTTTATTATAAAGTTGTAAAGAAAAACTAAATTAAACTATTAAATCAATTCATCCTTTGTTAATAATTGTAAAGTAATGATTATAATATAAATCAATTTTAATAAATTATTCTATGTAAAACTAAACATATTATGTATTGAATAGAGTATTTAATATATATATTATATATAGTATATATTATATACCATGTGCAATACATAGTATGTTTAGTTTTACATATATATATATATATATATATATATGTATATATATATATTGTTTAGTTTTACATATATATATATATATATATATATATATATATATTTATTGGTTCACTTTAGATGTAATGCAGCTAAAAAAACTGCCAATATTAAAACTAAACCCAATAAAACCAAACCAAACCAAACCAAACTAAACCAGTGAAATCAACTTATTAATTACCATATATTATATGTAAATAAAAGTATATATACCATATATGTTATATATAACATATATGGTATATATACTTATATTTATTCACTTGGGATGTAATGCAGCTAAAAAAATATAGCAATATCAAAACTTAACCCAACCCAACCCAACCCAACCCAACCAAACCAAACCAAACTAAACCAGTGAAACTAATTAGTATATTTAATTCCATTCAATTAAATTTAATATATACATATTACTTAGGTTATATAATCAATTAGTGTGTCTGCATCGAGAACATGCAATCACGCGTCAATCATTATCTTAAAAACATAAACACACCTCCTACAACGTACGCAAATTACGAGTACTGCCACGGTTGGTAATCACCCTGTTTGCATACAACAATGTTTTCATTGCTCTATTAAATTACATGCAATATAAATTAACTTTTACTTACTAAATATATACTTATAGCATTTAAAACATAAATATCATATTTGTTTGTTATATATTAGTAATGAACACTTAGTTTTCATCATATAAATATTAATTTAAAGCATATTATTTAACATTTTAAAAGTGTATAGTTAAATACGAATTTACATTATAAACAACGCATAGTTCCTAAAAGTAACCCGCTATAGGTGGCACCAGAGTATTTTGTATACAAATTCGAATTACCCGATTTCGCGTAAGTGTTATATCTTTACTTCGAAAATCTTTGATAACAATAAAGAATATTAATTTTATAAATTATTCAATATAAAATACAGTGTATATAATCTATAAATAATTTACACAATTTTTATTATGGATACATTTGACATACTAAACATTTATAAATTATTGTATATATCTTAATTCCATGTTATTGTATATAAAAGTTCATTTTTAAATGTTGTTGTATTCCTCTATAATGAAAGACTATATTTTAAGAAAATTTGAAGTTTATATTATTTAGGGTTTATTAAAAGAGTTAAAAAAGTTAAAACCCTAATATGTTCAGGGTTGGCAAAAACCCCAAAAATCTAAGAAATATATGTGAGGTTTTTGGGTTATTGGGTTTTTGGGATTTTTTCAGGGGTTTTTGGGGTTTTTCATTATCTTAAATTTAAAAATAAAAAAACAAGAAAAAATATAAAAGAAAAATATATATATTATATAAATTATATAATATAACTAGCCGTACCCGACCCGGCGTTGCTCGGTTTTTGAATATTTGCCTATTATCTATTATTTATTAATTATAGATATATTATATACCTATTCATGATTATGCATTGCTATATATACAATAAAATAAATGTTAGCTAAAATACAAACAAAATATAGAAAAATATTTAAAAAATTAGTGGAAATATATTAAAAAATGCAACAAATATTACAAAATATGTTTTAAAAAATGTCTAAAACCCAAACTTAAACCCAAACCGTACCCAAACCGGCGTTGCTCGGATATTGATTGTTTGCCTATCTATTATTTATTAATTATAGCTGTTCCTGATTCTTCATTGTTATATATACAATTAAATAAATGTTAGCTGAAATACAAACAAATGTAGAAAAATATTTTAATAATTAAAAAATTAGTAGAAAAATATTTCAAAAAATATATTAAAAAATACAATAAATATTTTGAATATTACAAAATATGTTTTAAAAAGATGTCGAAAACCCAAACCTAAACCCAAACCGTACCCGACCTGGCGTTGCTCGGTTTTTGATTTTTTGCCAATTATTATTTATTAATTATAGCTATTACTAATTCTAATAATATATAACAACTAATATTTCAATTATTATAAAATATGTTTTAAAAAAATGTCTAAAACCAAAACCCACACCGTCCTGACACGGCGTTGCTAGGTTTTTGATTGTTTTCCTATCTATTATTTATTAATTATAACAATTCCTGATTTTAAATTTTTTGCCTTACCCAACACGACGTTTCTCGGTTTTTAATTATTTGCCTATCAATTATTAATTATAGCTATTCCTAATTATGCATAGCTAATCTTTAATTGTTAGTCTTCTAACTAATATTTAATAAATCTAACTGTATCCGATGTATATCTAGCGTTGTTCTTTTTTAGATTTATTCGTAAAATATTTTGTAAAAATACAAAAAATAATTTAAAATATTATAAAATATATTTTTAAAAAGTGTCTAAAAATATTTTTTAAATATAAAAAATATTTCAACATATTAGTAGCCATACCCTACCCGGCGTTGCTAGGTTTTTGATTGTTTGACTATTTTTATTAATTATAGCTATTCCTGATTATTCTAAAATATATAATTGCTAAAAAATACAAAAAATATTTAAAATATTATAAAATATGTTTTAAAAAAATGTCGAAAACTCAAACCTAAACCCAAATCCAAACAGTATCCGACTCGATATTTATCGGTTTTTGATTATTTGCCTATTTATTATTTATTAATTAGAGCTATTTCTGATCCTACATTTCTAGTATATACAATTAAATAAAGTTTATCTAAAATACAAACAAATGTGGAAACATATTTTTTTTAATATTTAAAAAATTAGTGACAAAATATTTCAAAAAATACAACAGATATTTCAAATAATCCAAAATATGTTGAAAACCTGAACCCAAACAGTTCCAAATCGTCGTTGCTCGTTTTTTTATTATTTGTCTATCTATCATTTATTAATTATAACTATTCCTTATTTGGAATTTCTTGCCGTACCCAACTTTGCTTTACTTGTTGTTTGATAGTTTACCTATCTATTATTTATTAATTATGGCTATTCAAAATTCTGCTTTTCATATACACTAACATAAATTGTTGCTAAAATTCAAACAAATTTATACAAATATTAATATCTCAAAAATTAGTGGAAAAATATTTCAAAAATATTTCACAAAATATTTTTAAAAATACAACACATATTTCCAATATTACAAAATATTACTTAAAAAATGTCGAAAACTCAAACTGCACCCTGCATTGCTCGATTTTTGATTTTTGATTGTTGTTGCCCATTTATTATTTATTAATTATAGCTATTTCTGATTCTGTATTTCTGTATTGCTACAAAATATATTTTTTATAAATTTTCTACAAATATTTTAAAAAGTATAATATTTATATCTTATAATATTTATATATTTATTATATAATTATAATATTTTAATTATATCTTAAAATAATAATATTTCAAAGATTAGTTGAAAAATATAAAAAAATATTTCAAAAAAATGTCCACAAAAATGTTTACAAATATTTCAAAAAATAGCCGTACCCGACCCGGCGTTGCTCGGTTTTGATTATTTTCCTATATATTATATATTAATTATAGCTATTCCTGATTCTTAATTGATATATATAATAAAATAAATGTTAGCTGACATACAAAACAAAGTAGAAAACATTTTCAAATAATATGTTAAAAAATACAACAAATATTTCAAATATTAAAAAATATGTTTTAAAAAAATGTCTAAAACCCAAACCTAAACCCAAACACAAACCGTACACTACCCTGCGTTGCTAGGTTTTTGATTATTTGCCTATTAATTGTAGCTATTCCTGATTATACTTAGCTAATATTTAATTGTTTTCTTCTAACTAATATTTACTAATTCTAACTGTATCCGATGTAGACTCAGCGTTGTTCGTTTTTAAGATATTTGTAAAATATTTGGTAAGATTACAAATAATAATTTAAAATATTACAAAATATATTTTTAAAAAGTGTCTAAAAATATTTTAAGAAATATAAAAAATATTTCAACATATTAGTAGCCATACCTGATTTTTAATGCCTATTAATTTTTTTTATTAATTATAGCTATTCCTGATTATTCTAAAATATATAATTGCTAAAAATTGCAAAAAAATATATAAAATATTACAAAATATGTTTTAAAAACAAACCATACCCGACCCGGCATTTCTTGGTTTTTGTTTGTTTGCCTATCTATTATTTATTATTTATTAATTAGGGCAATTTCTGATTCTATATTTCTAGTATATACAATTAAATAAAGTTTATTTAAAATACAAACAAATATTGAAAAATATTGTTTATAATATTTCAAAAAATATTTTAAAAAATACAACAAATATTTCAAATATTACAAAATATGTTGAAAACCCAAACCGTCCCAAAACGGCGTTGATCGGTTTTTAATTATATGCCTATCTATACTTTATTAATTATAACTATTCCTGATTTAGAATTGTTTGCCGAACCCAACCCGACGTTGCTCGTTTTTTTATTATTTGCCTATCAATTATTAATTATAGTTATTCCTAATTATGCATAGCTATTCTTTAATTGTTGTCTTCTAACTAATATTTAATAAATCTAACTGTATCCGATGTAGATCTAGCGTTGTTCTTTTTAAGACTTATTCGTAAAATATTTTGTAAAAATACAAAAATACAAAAATACTTTAAAATATTATAAAATATATTTTTAAAAAGTGTCTAAAAATATTTTTTAAATATAAAAAATATTTCAACATATTAGCAGTCATACCCTACCCGGCGTTGCTAGGTTTTTGATTGTTTGACTATTTATTTTTATTAATTATAGCTATTCCTGATTATTCTAAAATATATAATTGCTAACAAATACAAAAAATATTTAAAATATTACAAAATATGTTTTAAAAAAATGTCGAAAACTCAAACCTAAACCCAAATCCAAACAGTACTCGACTCGACATTTATCGGTTTTTGATTTTTTGCCTATTTATTATTTATTAATTAGAGCTATTCCTGATCCTAGATTTCTAGTATATACAATTAAATAAAATTAAACATATGTAGAAACATATTTTTTTTAATATTTAAAAAATTAGATAAAAAATATTTCAAAAAATACAACAGATATTTCAAATATTCCAAAATATGTTGAAAACCTAAACCCAAACAGTTCCAAATCGGCGTTGCTCGGTTTTTTATTAATTATAACTATTCCTGATTTGGAATTTCTTGCCGTACCCAACTTTGCTTTACTCGTTGTTTGATAGCTTACCTATCTATTATTTATTATTTATGGCTATTCATGATTCTGCTTTTCATATACAATAACATAAATTGTTGCTAAAATTCAAACAAATTTATACAAATATTAATATCTCAAAAATTAGTGGAAAAATATTTCAAAAATATTTCAAATAATATTTAAAAAAATACAACACATATTTCCAATATTACAAAATAGTACTTAATAAATATCGAAAACCCAAACCGCACCCTGCGTTGATCGATTTTTGATTGTTTGCCTATCTATTATTTATTAATTATAGCTATTCCTGATTCTGTATTCCTAGTATACAACAAATATTTCCAAATATTACAAAATATATTTTTTATAAATGTTCTACAAATATTTTAAAAAGTATATTATTATATCTTATAATATTTATATATTTATTATATAATTATAATATTTTAATTATATCTTAAAATAATAATATTTCAACGAATAGTTGAAAAATATAAAAAATTATTTCAAATAATATTTTTTAAAATACAAAAAATATAAATAATATTACAAAATATATTTTAAAAAAATTTCAAAAAAATGTTTAAAAATATTTAAAAAAAACTTCAAAAATATTTCAAAAAATGTCAAAAATATTTCAAAAATATTTCAAAAAATTTCCAAAATTTCCAAAAATTTCAAAAAAAAATCAAAAAAAATTCAAAAAAATAGTTCGAAAAAATGTAAAAAAAATATTTCAAAAATGCGACGCCGAAGATTTTGGACGACAAAAAATCATTTTAATGGCAAAAAGTCAATTTTTCAGGTTTTTCTGGGGTACGCGGTATAAAATTCAAAAAATTTTCCGGACCAAGACCATACTGTTGCAAATTTATTAAGATCGGGTATAAAATATTTTCGCGACGTACCCCGGTTCTCGAGTTACCTCACCAGATACACACACACACACACACATATATATATATAATTAAATAGACTTTCTTTTATATAATAGACTAGCCGTACCCGACCCGGCGTTGCTCGGTTTTGATTATTTTCCTATATATTATATATTAATTATAGCTATTCCTGATTCTTAATTGATATATATAATAAAATAAATGTTAGCTGACATACAAAACAAAGTAGAAAACATTTTCAAATAATATGTTAAAAAATACAACAAATATTTCAAATATTAAAAAATATGTTTTAAAAAAATGTATAAAACCCAAACCTAAACCCAAACACAAACCGTACACTACCCTGCGTTGCTAGGTTTTTGATTATTTGCCTATTAATTGTAGCTATTCCTGATTATACTTAGCTAATATTTAATTGTTTTCTTCTAACTAATATTTACTAATTCTAACTGTATCCGATGTAGACTCAGCGTTGTTCGTTTTTAAGATTATTTGTAAAATATTTGGTAAGATTACAAATAATAATTTAAAATATTACAAAATATATTTTTAAAAAGTGTTTAAAAATATTTTAAGAAATATAAAAAATATTTCAACATATAAATGTAGCCATACCTGATTTTTAATGCCTATTAATTTTTTTTATTAATTATAGCTATTCCTGATTATTCTAAAATATATAATTGCTAAAAATTGCAAAAAAATATATAAAATATTACAAAATATGTTTTAAAAACAAACCATACCCGACCCGGCATTTCTTGGTTTTTGTTTGTTTGCCTATCTATTATTTATTATTTATTAATTAGGGCAATTTCTGATTCTATATTTCTAGTATATACAATTAAATAAAGTTTATTTAAAATACAAACAAATATAGAAAAATATTGTTTATAATATTTAAAAAATTAGTGAACAAATATTTCAAAAAATATTTTAAAAAATACAACAAATATTTCAAATATTACAAAATATGTTGAAAACCAAAACCCAAACCGTCCCAAAACGGCGTTGATCGGTTTTTAATTATATGCCTATCTATACTTTATTAATTATAACTATTCCTGATTTAGAATTGTTTGCCGAACCCAACCCGACGTTGCTCGTTTTTTTATTATTTGCCTATCAATTATTAATTATAGTTATTCCTAATTATGCATAACTATTCTTTAATTGTTGTCTTCTAACTAATATTTAATAAATCTAACTGTATCCGATGTAGATCTAGCGTTGTTCTTTTTAAGACTTATTCGTAAAATATTTTGTAAAAATACAAAAATACAAAAATACTTTAAAATATTATAAAATATATTTTTAAAAAGTGTCTAAAAATATTTTTTAAATATAAAAAATATTTCAACATATTAGCAGTCATACCCTACCCGGCGTTGCTAGGTTTTTGATTGTTTGACTATTTATTTTTATTAATTATAGCTATTCCTGATTATTCTAAAATATATAATTGCTAACAAATACAAAAAATATTTAAAATATTACAAAATATGTTTTAAAAAAATGTCGAAAACTCAAACCTAAACCCAAATCCAAACAGTACTCGACTCGACATTTATCGGTTTTTGATTGTTTGCTTATTTATTATTTATTAATTAGAGCTATTCCTGATCCTACATTTCTAGTATATACAATTAAATAAAATTAAACATATGTAGAAACATATTTTTTTTAATATTTAAAAAATTAGATAAAAAATATTTCAAAAAATACAACAGATATTTCAAATATTCCAAAATATGTTGAAAACCTAAACCCAAACAGTTCCAAATCAGCGTTGCTCGGTTTTTTATTATTTGCCTATCTATCATTTATTAATTATAACTATTCCTGATTTGGAATTTCTTGCCGTACCCAACTTTGCTTTACTCGTTTTTTGATAGCTTACCTATCTATTATTTATTATTTATGGCTATTCATGATTCTGCTTTTCATATACAATAACATAAATTGTTGCTAAAATTCAAACAAATTTATACAAATATTAATATCTCAAAAATTAGTGGAAAAATATTTCAAAAATATTTCAAATAATATATAAAAAAATACAACACATATTTCCAATATTACAAAATAGTACTTAATAAATATCGAAAACCCAAACCGCACCCTGCGTTGATCGATTTTTGATTGTTTGCCTATCTATTATTTATTAATTATAGTCATTCCTGATTCTGTATTCCTAGTATACAACAAATATTTCCAAATATTACAAAATATATTTTTTATAAATGTTCTACAAATATTTTAAAAAGTATATTATTATATCTTATAATATTTATATATTTATTATATAATTATAATATTTTAATTATATCTTAAAATAATAATATTTCAACGAATAGTTGAAAAATATAAAAAATTATTTCAAATAATATTTTTTAAAATACAAAAAATATAAATAATATTACAAAATATATTTTAAAAAAATTTCAAAAAAATGTTTAAAAATATTTAAAAAAAACTTCAAAAATATTTCAAAAAATGTCAAAAATATTTCAAAAATATTTCAAAAAATTTCCAAAATTTCCAAAAATTTCAAAAAAAAATCAAAAAAAATTCAAAAAAATAGTTCGAAAAAATGTAAAAAAAATATTTTAAAAATGCGACGCCGAAGATTTTGGACGACAAAAAATCATTTTAATGGCAAAAAGTCAATTTTTCAGGTTTTTCTGGGGTACGCGGTATAAAATTCAAAAAATTTTCCGGACCAAGACCATACTGTTGCAAATTTATTAAGATCGGGTATAAAATATTTTCGCGACGTACCCCGGTTCTCGAGTTACCTCACCAGATACACACACACACACACACATATATATATATAATTAAATAGACTTTCTTTTATATAATAGATAGTGTCGTAATATATATTAATATAATACTATAAAGGTTAATGACATTGTAAATTGTAAAATGGCAAGTATTCTAATAAATGATTTATATTATTATAAATAAATATAAATAATTAATATATATTTGAAATATAATTATATTTATATACTTAATAATAACATTTATTTATTGAATCACATATAATAATAGCAGATATAAATAGACTCCTCAGTATAAATATATATATATATATATATATATATATATATATATATATATCATTATTAACTTACTTGTAAATTAATTGAAATGTGATAATTAAATAATAATAATTAATTATATACTAAAACCCAGAAATAATAATGAAAACAAAAATGAAAAACCCCAAAAAACCCCTACAATTATCAAAATGTTTAAACCCAAAAACCTCTACTTCTGCCAACCCTGAATATGTATCACAAATGTATATATATATATATATATATATATATATATCATTATTAACTTACTTGTAAATTAATTGAAATGTGATAATTAAATAATAATAATTAATTATATACTAAAACCCAGAAATAATAATGAAAACAAAAATGAAAAACCCCTACAATTATCAAAATGTTTAAACCCAAAAACCTCTACTTTTGCCAACCCGTAACGTTTGCGTGGTATATTGTTTATTGTGAGGCTAAACTATGATATATAAATATATAGTCTTACCTTATAACGTCGGTTGTTTATATAATTAATAATTAGGGTTTAACTGTTTGTGATCGTAAATATTGGGTTAATGTTTATTTGTGTCTTTATCAATGATCATTATCAAATATCATTAAACACAGATGGATATCGTTACATCCTCTTTTCTTTATCTGGAAAGACTATATACATATCTATAGTATTAGCCTCTTACATGGTATTTATTTGTGTGGTTTGTGGCTTGTGTAATATGTGTATTTTGTAATAATAATAAAATAATAATACTTTTCCTGCACTGACTAATTGTACTAATAATAAAGAGTATTTAATAATAATAACATAATAATAAAATAATAATATAATCAATTCGTCTAACGATATAAAAATGGTTGAAACGAAAACACAAAATCGAATTGATTACCCCAAAGTGCTTTACTTTGTTATCAGGCCACCACCTAATTTGTTTGGTAGCCATCTCTTCCTTTGTGGTCTTTGATAATCAATATTCGTCTTGATTTCATGATTATTTTTCTTACTTTCATTATCACTGCCTTCTTGTCTTATTTCTTCGTTTTCTTCTTCATTTAGTTTCTTTATGTCTTTTCTATTCCTTATGTATTCTGTATCTTTCACTTCCACTTTGTATTTTCTGTTGTCTAATGACTCTATGCATCTTCCTTTCGTCCATGTTTTCTGATTCGGCAATTTGATTTGTATGCTGTCTTCCACTTCAATCTTGTTGTACTCTCTTATTGATCTGTCGTAGTACTCGCGTTGTTTATTTTTCTTTTCCTTCATGGTTTCTATTTCTTCGCGCCTGTTATCTCGTGGTTTAAGCTTGTTTTTGTGTATTGGTAGTAAGGTTCTAGCTTTCCTACCGAACAATTTTTCGCTTGGTGATACTTTTTCTCCTTCACTTATGGTGTTGTTCCAATCCAGTATTGACAGTTGTTCGCTTCTTTTTGCATCTTTGCATTTCTTAAATAAACTCTTTACTATCTTTACTGCACTTTCTGCTTTACCATTACTTTTTGGGTATAAGGGACTTGAGTGTATGATTTCGATGTCTAATTCTCTGGCAAACTTCTCATATTCGCTTCTAAATTGTGGTCCATTGTCCGATACTATTTTCTGCGGGATACCATGTATTGCGAATAGGTTCATTAATTGTTGATTTGTTTCAGTTGTTGATGTTTTCTTTAGTCTTGCTACCGATATGTAGCTAGAATAATAATCGATCACAACTAATAGTTGCCGTCCATCGACCTCACATAAATCTATTCCCAATTTTTCCCATGGTGTTTCTCCTATTTCATGTTGTATCATTGGTTGGTTTCCTTTGTTGTTAATTGCAAATTTTCTGCAAGTTTCGCACCTTTTTACGGTGTTGTACATCTCCTTGCTCATACCCGGCCAGTACATGACTTCACGTATTCTTCTAAGGCATGCTCCAATTCCGCCATGATATGCATGTGCTACATTTAACATTTCATTACGTAGTCGAAGTGGTACTATTAATTTGTCTTCTTTGAATATGAGATTATCGTTTGAGGTGATGATTGATCTGATTGAGTAGTAGTCTTTTGCTTCTTCTGGTGTCATATTTAATTTTGGCCATCCATTTCTGCATAGTTCCTTGATTGTGTGGCTGGTGTTGTCATTTATCGTTACTTCTTGAATTCTCTTTAATCTATCTGGAGATATTGCTAGCGTTGATAAATCTATCTCTTCTTCGATCGTGTTGATATCCGCGTTATCTTCTGGAGCTCTACTTAATGTGTCGGCGATGTACATTGTTTTCCCTGGCGTGTATTTTACCTTTATGTCGTATCTTTGTAATGACATCATCATGCGTTGTAATCTTGTCGTTATCTCGTTGATTGGTTTTGTCGTTAATACTTCTAATGGTTTATGGTCAGATTGTATGTTAATATTTGGTTTCCCATAGATGTAGAAATCGAATTTGCTGCATGCAAATAGTACTGCTAATAATTCTTTTTCTATTATTGCGTATCTTTGTTGTGTTTCGTTCAGTGCTTTTGAAGCGTATGCTATGGGTTGTCCTTCTTGCATTAGTGTTGCTCCTAAACCATATTGTGATGCATCGCATTGAATAGTTACTTCTTTGTTGACATCGTAATACTTCAGTGTGTCTGACGCTGCTACAATTTTCTTCAGTTCTTTGAATTCTTCATCTTCTGATTTTCCCCAATTCCACTTTGTAGATTTTTTTGTCAGTAATCTCATTCTGTTGGTTTTATTGGCTAATCTTGGTAAGAATTTCTCCAAATATTGAATCATCCCTAAGATTCTTCTCACCCCGGATTTGTCTTCTGGTGTGGGCATATTTTCTATTGCCGAAATTTTTCCTTCACCTGGTTTCAACCCCCTAGATGTGGTTGTATGCCCAATATATTGTACTTCTTTCTTTTTCCATCTTATTTTGTTTCTGTTCAGCTTTATGTTGTTTTTCTTGCACGTTTCTAAAAACTGTATTACATTGTTGTCGTGATTTTCTGAAGCTTCTTCTTCTGTGTCTCCATATCCTATTATTAGAAAATCATCCGCTATCACCTCCACTCCCTTCAGTCCTTCTACCATGTCGGTCATCCGTCTTTGAAAGACTTCCGGTGCTGAACATATACCAAACGGTAATCTTTTCCACATATATCTTCCCCATGGTGTATTGAATGTCGTTAGTTCTTGTGATTTTCTGTCGAGTTCTATATGCCAGAATCCATCCTTTACGTCCATGACTGTGAAAAATTTTGCTTTGTTCAGTTTTGGTGTTATACTCTCTATGGTTGGTAGTGGAAAATGTTCTCTTTGTATGACTAGATTCAGTTCTTTTGGGTCTAAACAGATTCTTACGGTATTATCTTTCTTTCTCGTAACTACCATTGATGATATCCATTCTGTGGGCTTTGTGACTTGTTTTATGATTTTTCTCTCTTCTAGTTCTTTTATTTTCTCTAATACTTTTTCTTGCAACGGTGCTGCCACTGTTCTCTGACAGTGTTTTACTGGGTTGCATTTTTCGTTTAGTTTTATAGTGTATTTTCCTTTTATAACTCCTAGTTCTTCGTTGAATATTTCATGATATTTTTCTAAGATTTTATTTTGTTTTTCTTCGACCTGACATATTCTTGCGTCACTGTCTAGTATCTTTATTAATTGTAGTGCCAAACATGCTCTTCGACCTAATATGGAGTGAAATTTTCCACCTTCTACTATCAGCAATCTCAGTTTTATTTTGTTTTCTCTTCTTTGTACTTCAATGATTCTTTCACCTATTATTGGCCATTTCTTGTTACCAAATGCTGTTATGTTTTTGAATTTGTTCTTTTCTATCTTCTGCCCATTTACGTCTCCTGATATTCTTTTGTACTCAGTGAGTGTTATTACATTTACATTCGCCCCTGTATCTATCTGTAATCTCAATTTGGTGTTCCATTGTGTATTTAACGTTATTGTTTCCTCCTTCATGAGTGTTGTCGTTGAATATATTTCGGGTTCATCTTCTTGGATTTGATATACTGTGTTCGTTGTATGTGTTTCTTTTTGTGTGTGATAGTTTTTCTGTGCTGCATTCGCTGTATGATAGCCTTTTTGTGTATTGTAATTTTTCTGTGCTGTGCACATTTTTGCATAGTGATTGCTTCTTTTGCATAGATAACAAGTTTTTCCGTATGCCGGACAGCTTCTTTTTTCGTGTGTTTCTCCACATTTCTTGCATTTATATTTCTCGCTACTGTTCGGTCTTGTGTTTACCTGTTTCTTTTTGTATATCGCATTAATTTGATTTTTGCTCTCGAAGGCTTCTGCCTGTGATGCTGCCGTTTCTAATACTTTGCATAATTTTATAACTGTATCGAGATTAACATCAGCCCTAGATAGAATCCTCTTTCGTAATTCGTTGTCTTTCATGCCGCTTATTATACGATCTCGTAATATTTCTTCCGGTGTAATATTTTCAAATTCACATTTCTTGCTGAGTATTCTCAGCTCTGTTATATAGTTCGTCAGTGTCTCTGCTGTTTCCTGATCTCTTCTTTGGAATAGACATCTCTCAAATATTGTACTATTTTGTGGTTCTATTCTTTCATTGAATTTGTCTAATACTTTCTGCGTATTTATATCTTCTTGGTCAATATTGAATGTCTCGAAAATCCTCCGACAGTCTTCTCCCATTATTGTTAATAGGGTTGCAACTTGTACTTTTGGTTTCTTTTCATCCAGTTCTGATGCACACACATAATACTCCCAGCTCTTTTTCCAGTGTTTCCACTGCGTCTCGGCGTCATGTGCTTCAATGTCGAACGTTTGTGGTATCGGCAAATGTGTCATCATGTGTCGAAATAAAAATACTATATTTTATTTTTTTTTTTATTTTCACACTACCAAAATAATATAACTTTGAATTTAACGTTACTTTCTATATATCAATTTACATGACTTTATATATTCATGTAATAAAAATATAACAAATGATTTCATTAAATACAATTTAAAAAATAAAAAACTTTTCAGATAAATAAATAAATAAATTTTTATTTTTATTTTTTTTTATAAATAATTTTGCATATAAAACAACTTTTTTTTGCGTTAGTTATTAACCGTAGATGCCATGTAACGTTTGCGTGGTATATTGTTTATTGTGAGGCTAAACTATGATATATAAATATATAGTCTTACCTTATAACGTCGGTTGTTTATATAATTAATAATTAGGGTTTAACTGTTTGTGATCGTAAATATTGGGTTAATGTTTATTTGTGTCTTTATCAATGATCATTATCAAAGATCATTAAACACAGATGGATATCGTTACATATATCATTATTAACTTACTTGTAAATTAATTGAAATGTGATAATTAAATAATAATAATTAATTATATACTAAAACCCAGAAATAATAATGAAAACAAAAATGAAAAACCCCTACAATTATCAAAATGTTTAAACCCAAAAACCTCTACTTTTGCCAACCCTGAATATGTGTCACAAATTTATATATTAAAAACAATGTAAATATATATCTAAAATCAATTGATGATGTAGTTTATTCAGACTTATTTTAGTATGTGATATAAATATGTTCCTAAAGTATTGCTAGCAAGTATGTGGATAACTTATTATTAATTTAAATAAAATACTTGTGTAAACTAGCAAAAAGCTATTAGAAACAAAACAAGATTTAATAAATAATTTTAAATCATATCAATGAATGATATCTAAATATTGTTATATAAAATAGGTATTTAATATAATCTAGGGTTATTTAGATATAAATATATTCTCTACATATTGTGAGATATCATTGATAAAATATTAAAATAGGTCTTAAAATAATATTAGAAATAGTGTTCTATAGGTTTTGCCCACTATGGTAATAACAAAGATTTTGCGAAGCAAAGATATAACACTCCCTATGCATGCAACGTAATTTAGTAATATCCCCTGCCGCTGCTAGAAGTAGTATCGAAATCACTGAAATAGATTTAGGTTCGGCTCTGTTTGCATACAACAATGTTTTCATTGCTCTATTAAATTACATGCAACTTAAATTAGCTTTTACTTACTAAATATATACTTATAGCATTTAAAACATAAATATCATATTTGTTTGTTATATATTAGTAATGAACACTTAGTTTTCATCATATAAATATTAATTTAAAGCATATTATTTAACATTTTAAAAGTGTATAGTTAAATACGAATTTACATTATAAACAACACATAGTTCCTAAAAGTAACCCGCTATAGGTGGCACTGGGGTATTTTGTATACAAATTCGAATTACACGATTTCGCGTAAGTTTTATATCTTTCCTTCGGAAAATCTTTGGTAATAACCTATATGGTAAAAACAGGTTTTTTCCATGGTAAAAACCTATTATTGTCTATATAATTAAATCTAATATTACCTATATATTATCTATAGATTTGTTATGTGATAGATTATATACAATTATAAAGTTACATATAAACAATACTACATTAAAATCATAATTATACGATTTTTCATATCTTTTAGAAACATCCTTTATTAATTTAGACTTTATTTAAATAAATAAGTCAATCATTTATATATATATATATATATATATATAAAATACAGAATAGAATAATATATTAAACAATAGAACTAACAATATGAATTACTAATAATAGTAAATATTGAAATTGTATATATGAAAATTTTGAAAATCAATACAGATACATTTAATCATACATTTAATTTATAATTATATTGAAAATCTACACAATTATTAAAAAATAGTGTTTAAAGATTAGCATTATATTTTAATACTAATATAACAATCTTAATTTTTAAAATCGATATAATAGTGAATTAGTAGTATGAATTATAATAGGATTAAATATTATAATGTAGTTTTCGTTGTATTTCAAAGTGTATATTAATAGAAGTTTTTTCAATTATAAATACAATAAATGTCATTTATACTACAGTCAACTCCCGATAAGTCGGACACGCAAGGGACCGGGAAAAGTGTCCAACTTAGCGAGATGTCCGACTTATCCGAGATTCAGAATATCATGCAAATACGACATGAGATGCGCAGCGTGAGTTAAAGGGTTACCGAAATGTGGAATTATGCAACAATCAATAACATAACATGTTGTATTCAATAATATTACTTACTAAAATTATAATATACATTATTTAAAGTAAATATTCCTGAGTTTGAAATATAAATTATTATTTTTAAATAAAATGTATAATATTCCATGTATAATAGTAATGATGCCATCTTATTATCTTTGATGTTTACAAATATTTAAATTAATATTTAAAATTAATTATGTATTTGTATTATATTTAATGAATTAATATAATATATACAATTATTTATATTTATTGATAATATAATATCTATATTTCATTTTTATATCTACAAATTACCAATATTAATGACTCCTAAAACTCGAGAAAATACACCATTTTACAAAGTATTTATTTCAAAATAATTCAAAAAAATAATTAATTTTTTAAAATTAATATATATAATTATACTCTACATACATTTGAGTGATCAGATTGTATTGAATTGTGGATATAAGTTAGATATAAATGTCCTTTATACAAATAAAATTTAAAAAATTAAAAAATATGTAAACTTATTTTGTATTTAATATTTCAAAAAATAATCCAAAAAAATTTACAAATGATGTTAATTTTTTTTCTAAAAATAATTTTTAATTTTTTAATAATTAATTTGAATTGTATTATTATTATCTATAAATTATATATTTTAATTTATTAAATTAAATTGTAATAATTTATTTATATTAAATTATACGATTTTTAGACATTTTTTTTTACTAAAATTATTTTATAAAATTTGGGCATCTAGATTGTTATGAAAAATATTTTGTATTGTTTATACTACTTGTAATATATGTTTCTAGGATATATCCATAGTTGGCTTAACAAAAATCATTCAATTTGATAAAAATTGAATAACAATTATTTCTATATATCCCCAATGTTAAATTTTATATGTATTCAATGTTAAAATAAAAAGGTCTTGTGACATAAAACTATTTAAGATATAGGTCTACAATTGTAAACACTTATTCATCATAGCATACATAATTGTTATAGATGTGAAGGTTTATAAAATTCTAAAAAAAAAATTAGTACGAACCGGTCTACTGTATATAGTATATACTAATATTCAAAATATTATAATTTTACATTTATAAATAATTTAAAATAATTTTTTTCTGAAAAAAATGTCCCCTCAATGAATTATATAATTGCGTACATGATTTAATTTGATTAAATATACAATATTTAATTAACTGATAATATATTATGTAATTATAAAATCAATTATAGTAAATATATATAGGACAAAGATATGTCACTGAGGGTATATTTTTTGTAACAATCAATATCTATGGGCCATAGTACAATGGGGCTTGGTCAAAACCTGGTCAAAATCTTCTAAATTTGTTTTTAATATTCTACAATTTAAATTTTAATATTTAAATATATACTTTATATGAGATAATATACTATATATATATATATATATATATATATATATATATATATATATATATATATATATATATATTATATATATATATATATATAAACTATATTTATTATTCATTATAAATACATATATATATATATATATATATATATATATATATATAATATATATATATATATAAACTATATTTTTTATTAATTAAAAATGTATATATATATATATTGTTATTGCTATTTTGGTGGAGTCTTTCATCCAATCCATGAATTTAGTTGATGTATTCATTTATAATCATATGGCTCTAATATCCATTATATGCCACTCTCATGTTAATACATCAATGGTTTAACGAGAACAGATCATTTATTTATTAACAATTATATAATATAACTTCCAAATATTATTTTAAGATATATTGTAATGTTCTGGACGAACTTGAATCATTGTCCTACTGTTTGTAATATATATATAATATATATTATATATATCAGATATATTATGTGTGATATATCATAATATTAAGTATCCAATTAGTATACAACATTTGACTTTATCATATTGTATATGTCATATAATATGATGTTAAATGTTATATACTATTCTTATGAGTATATGATATCACGATTACGCATGACTCATAGTCGCATGATTGCTGGGTATATGTGTCAAGTTACGCCTCCTATATGTATTTACGTGTATTATAATATTAACTCACTAATTCGAATAAAAAATATTTGACTATAAACTTTGAACCCTAGTCCTAAAAACTTTGTTTATATACCTATATAATATAGTATATTTTACAACACGTATATAATGTATAATACATGATTGTTATTGAATTAAACGTATAATAAGTATTCTTAAAATATGTATGTGTAATGATTATGTAATAATGACGTATAGTAAGTAACTACTAGGAAACGTTAATAACCTAAGTTACGTAATCATGTTTTAGTTTATTTACTAAATAATTTAGTATTATTAATTTAAAATTATTATTGTTAGTTATGTTTAATATATCTATATAATAAGAATATAACACACACGTTGTGTATAATATATATATTTGTTACAAAATATATACGCATTAATTTGTAATAATAAAGCACTATTAATTAAAAAAACCTTTACATTTATTTGTTGTTATTTCATATATTCAAATGGCAGGCGATGACAACATCTGATTGGAAGGCACCCTATATTTTATAAATAAGGAAATGAAAATATAGTAATAGAAATCCAACCACTAGATCCAAGGCACTAGATGTTATATTATAAATCATGTGATATTAACCCAAAAGCCAAAAAATATTATCAAAAGCGGATCAAAAGGGGATCAAAAGGAAAATTTTCTTTTGAAAATCCTTGCTATTTATAAATATTGTTCATCCTGTGGCCATAGATTTATAGTTAATTTATAGATAACATATAAATCTATGCCTGTGGCTTCATATTTAATATGTGTATGTTTTGTTAATTTATTTTATAAATACGCAATTATATACACATCACCTCATTTAGCTTCTTGAATCTTAATGAATCCAAGATATACCACTCCATATCATTTAAAAGTATGTTCATACGAGCAATATATATAGAAACATATATTGTATAATTTGTATAAACTTATGATTATTTTATATAATTTTATTTTTTTTATATAATGATTATAATAATATTCATAAACGCTTACATTAAATATAAAGTATATAATGCATTTCACGGCGTACTTACACTATGTATATGAACTTGTAATATTATAAATAAAGTATTATATTATATTATATATATTTTTAAAATATAAAATTTGGAAAAATATACAATATATAATATATTATATATATATATATATATATATATATATATGAACTTATATTAACATATATAACCAATACCTACTATAACCTCGAGGATATAGGAGTTATAGGAGTTCTTGATATAACTTATATCAATTTATATAATTATATAAACGTATATCAAAGATTTTGCGAAGCATTTGGAAAATCTTTGTGTTAAATATAATAATATCATATATAATCACTGATTATAATAGTTTATCGTAAAATGTGTATTCGAGATATACGTAGTACCGGGAAGTACTTCCATGAAGTACATCGTAATTTGTTACGTTTTGCATAGATTTGCATAGTATTACTCCAATGATTTTGCGAAGCTTTACCTTCGGAAAATATTTGACCACTCTAAATCTATGCGTTTTTGTAAACTTCACAAAATCGTTGATATATATATATAAAAGTCAGTGTATTAAATCAATAATATTTTCAGAAAATTTTATTCAATTTTATTGAATAGATAATATATAAATTCAAGTATGAAAATTATTATTTATATATATATTATATAGATCATTATTTAAAATTAAACGAACGTGTTTATAATGGATAACGAAAAAATGGAAGTAGATTACGAAGACAGATCCCTTTTGATGCAACAAGCACTGGGTTCAGAAGAATGTATATCTTCTACAGATATTAATTTAAATAAACCACCTACTTCGGGTGCCGAATATTTATTTCGTGTAAGGTAATCAATGTGTTATGATATAACTTAAAATAACCCTTGTTATATATATTTTATTTTAAATTAATTTTATTAATATGAAATGGTATCTGGTCAAAATCTTCGCGATTGATGCGCGATTTTAACGCCCGTAAAATTGTTTATTCAAATTAATGATTTTTAAAATCATTTTAC
>OZ025241.1:96810853-96918353 GCA_964019155.1 Osedax fenrisi | reverse complement strand
TTTTATCGATAAATTAACAAAACGGCACCATTGATTTTGATTGGATATTAGTCATATTATATATGTCAAATATTTAAACTGTAGGCTCTTCGTCGAAATAGATTAAAGTGACTTCTATCTATATCAATTGATTTAGATTATAAATATCAATAAAATATTATGATATCTTCAATTTAAATACACAAAATTACGAGAAATATTGATATGCTGTATTTCGAATATATAATTTTATTTTTAGTATAGATAATACATTGGTATTAATTATGGATATATATATGTATAAATAAATAATATTAATTTAACATATAGTAGGTATTTAGTAGTGGGCTGCGATTGAAACGCCTCTATCGCAAAGTGCCATACACTACATTCAATAGCACATGTCCACTTTCTCACTTTATCGATGATATAATCTTACATTGGATAACTGGTGTATTGTAAATAATATGTTGAGGGTGTGTTTAGGAATGTCCGATACCTGAGGTGTCCTTGTAGTAATTCATTGACTACATCATTTAAAATAGATGTATAATACTATTGATATTATGTTATTAATATATAAATCATCGACTATTGTATATAACTATAAAACTCATATATAACGAATGTGTTTTTCACAGAAAATTATTACTTTACTTTAACGATATTTTTTTTTAATATGAATATTTATTAAAATTATGATTTAATATAATCTTCGATTATCAATAATAATATCCATTTCTTATATTTTATAAATAAGTAAGCATATATTTTCTATATTTATGAATATAATGACTTTTAAAATATTATTCGATTTGCATAAATATAAAAAACATGTATATAATTTTCATTTATATATTATATTTTAAATTAATTAATATGATTAATAATTTAAATGACATGTTTACTTGAGGTATCCCATAATGAATATATTTTTTTAATTTAGTTAACGATATGAATTGTTATTTTATAATTTAAACTACAATATTGTCCTCTAATGCCCTCTAAATGCCCTATACAGTGTCCAATACAGTGCACAATTAATCAATATTTCTTTACATTTACCTATATTTCATACTCATTATATTTCACTACATTTCTGATATATCACCCACTATATCGCCTCCCACATTTCTTACTGCGCCATTTATACTCCGATCAATGATTAAACATGTCACCTTCATACCGTGTATTGCCATCAATATACACTGAATCACGCACCGTTGTTATAGAGTTCATTGCCACGGTAACCACTGTAACAATGAAACCTACAATAAACCTATCACCTCTACACTAAACATATGACCTCTACACTAAACCTATGACCTCTACACTAAACCTATCACCTGTATACATAGAGTAAACACTGAACTGACTATATGAAACAAGTAATAAATATATGTGCAGTAACATTGTAAATTATCAAATTAAATCTATTTACTATATAATATACGAAATCTATGACCTCTACACGAAATATATGACTTCTACACTAAACCTATGACCTCTACACTAAACATATGACCTCTACACTAAACCTATCACCTCTACATTAAACCTATGACCTCTACACTACGCGTGCTACACAGACAGGAGGCTATCCGAGAACCCGACATAGTGGTGGCGACGGATCTCATAGTATCGCCCCCTAGGGGTAAGTCCGACGCGACACATCGCAAGCAGCACACTCACTACGCCCACGACGAAGTCGCGGAAGTTTCCGATGATTACCGGCCTACTTACGAGTGGCAGCTACAGTGTCAGACACATTTCTCCGACGTTCGATTGGTTAGAGTTTACGAATGTGGTATGATTTTATATATGTGTGCATGAATGAATTTATTTACCGAATGTTGGCTATAGTAATCGGAGGGATACCCAGAAGCTATGTTTAGCTTATACTGAGGATACACGTGTAAGTGTGTATGTGTGTATGTGTGTGTGTGTGTGTATGTGTGTGTATATGTATGTATGCATATAATCTAGGTCACCATTTGTAAGTTGCATAACTAAGTTCTACACGAGCCTATTTTATCTCGCAGATATTTTGAGTAATACTTCATAATTACTCTACTTAACAATACGTATATCATAATATATGTATCTATCTATTTATCTTTATTTCCATGTATTTATATATTTAATATAAGTGCAGAATTGTAGTCTAAGCGGTGTAGATTATATATAAACGAATTGAAAAATCTATGGAATATATATTATAGTATACAGATAGTTATTATAGTTATAGTATAGTTATAGACTATACTATACTATAACATATAGTATAGTTATAGTATACAGAACCAGGGTACGCCCAGGGACGATATAGAAATTAAAAGCTTAGCGGGATTACGTCCCTGTTATTAATACAACACATGCAATGTTATCAAGTAATACTAAATAAGATGTCCAGCTCATGCGGTATTGTATGCTCGGGGTATGAATCTCACGCCTACAAAGTTTGTAGTATAATTACTAGTAATAACAAAACACATGTTATATAATAGAAATAAAGTAATAATGAACCTGACGAGGTTATGTATTCATACATTTCATAATAACTTAGTTATATATATATATATATATATATATATATATATATATTTAGTCAGCTAGTTGTACAATTAAAGTATCATACATTATTTTATTTATTTTAAAATATTTTATTGATTACAAAATCACGTGGTGGTTATGGGCGTCATGAGAAGGAAACAAAAATAAAATAAATAAAGTACAATAAAAATAAAGGAAAAGGTAGGTTACAATGTTAATAGGTGCGATTATATCTACTGTTGTGTTATTATTCTAAACTTAACCGAATAATATCGTAAATCAATTATAAGATGAATTCATATACTACATAAACTTGTGGAAATATATTCTTATTAATTTTAATATAATTATCTAGTCGAATTATATATAGTTTAACATATTTTATTTCATTTTCTAGTTATTATAAAATTTTAATTTTTTGTAATATAATATGAATAAATATTAAATTTGTTATAATAATTAATATGTTTATATAATTTATGTAAATGAATTAAAAATTGTAATAATATATATTAAAAACAACTATTATATACTATATTACTATACTATATAATATTAATTATATTTTATAGAGAATTGCCCAGAAAATCCATAAGGATAAACAGAATATCAAGAAATTAAATCTGGTTTGTTATCGATCGTGTATCAGTAATTATCAGATATGTCGCTGTACTTCTAATGTAGGATTATAGAATATTTCCTTTAGTTACAATAGCCTAATGTAGATTCCAATGTTATTTCAAATACAAATTGTAACGTTAATCATAATGTTATACCTAATAGTATACCTATTGTTATTTCTAACGCTAATACTGCGCGCGGTGATCACGCTGCTAATACACCCTCCACCCTTCCCCCCGCCCCTCCCATCAGCCCCAGGTTCACGACAAGCTAGGCTGGTGTCGATACTGCCTCGGTAGCGATGCGGTGAATACCATGACCGCCGAGGGGGCTGAACTACGCGCTCAGGCCACGCCCACCGAAGCCACGCCCACCGAAGCCACGCCCCCTTTCACTAGTACCTTCTCGCACATGCATCAGTCTCAGGTGATCATCCTACTGAAGTGGCACTTCGAGTGGATGCAAGCACTCGGTTTCTCTACGCAACAGGTAAACAGATGTAGTTGAGCGTGTGTGTGTGTGTGTGTGCGTGCGTGTGTGTACGTGTGTTAAGGGCTTCCTAGTGTCACCAAGTTTTGAACAAAAATTAAATTCACATATTTTTATTATTACTAATTTACAAGTACTATTAGGCAGTGATGGGCATAGATCCTTATTTTTTTTCCTTACTATTAAATAGACATGTCAAGTTAATATTCTGAAATGTTCCTATAATTGTATGCATTAGAAGTTAGCGAACAATAATTATTTATAGATTTACAGTAACGCGAAATAATTAAATTAAAATAATCGTGCTAAATATAAATATTACATTTTAATTTTGATTTATAAATAACGAATGTTATCGCTTATTTGTGAGCGATTATTTAAAGTTACTGTTTACATTCTAATATCTTTATATAAAGTAATCTATCATACAATGATAAATTAATGTTATTCATTTTTGCTTATTATTTATACCTTATATTTTCCAATTATATTTATATTAAATACACAATATAATTATAGTCTCTAATAACAGTTATGCATCACAAAGTATGATTAAAGGAATATTAAAATTATTATTACTATATCAATTGTATACAATTATATTACTAATAAATTATATTATAATATATCAAATGTATACTACCTAGTGATTTTCTAGTAGTAATATATATATATACTTATATTTATAAATAGTATATGATTTATAAATTAAATATGATATGCCAATACAATTCTGTATAAATTATAGTAATATACAAACCCATTTTACTCAGAATAATTAATATTATAATTAATATGTACATATGTTAAAATTCTTATACATAGTTCAATATTTTATATTATATCCTAAAATGTCTAGTATATAAAGATTATATACCATAAAACAACAACCATTTTTATATTTCTATTATGATGAATTAATTTTATGTATGCGTATTTATTTTATTAATTACTAATTTTACAATAAATTATATATAGAAATATATAATTATATTTAAAAAAAAATATATATATATATATACATATATATAATCTAAATATGAGCAGTAAAAATTTTGGCAATCGGCCGAATAATGAATGAGAAGATGTGTATTTATTATGAAATACAGTTCTTCTATTCACATGCACATTTCATGTGACACTAGCACGCCCTCAAGATGATCAGGCCACATTTGCAAACATTCGCGACCTCTCATAGTTCTAACCTATTTGATATGTGTAATTAGAAGTTATTGATAAAATATATATGAATATATTTATTATGATATTTGATATATATATAACATAATTGAAAAAATATTTATTGTAGTCATGAGTAAGAAAAACTTCATAAAACTATCCCTTATATAAATATGTGCAAATATTCGCAATCTATGTGAATATATGAATATGTAAATATATGTTTAAAATTTGTTTAAAAAAATGGGGCCTCCCATTTAGTGCTGTTGTGTCTACGTGTGTATATATGTAGGCTAATGTGTAAGGTGTACGGTGTTGTATTTAGGCATAGTAATGTATCCTATCAGGATCAACACATAACAATACTAATTATAACAATACAAATAATAATAGTAATAATAATAATAGTAATATATATATATATATAATCAGTAGGATAAAATATAACATACTTTGAAATAATCAATATTACATATAAAACATGACATATGGATAGAGTGTTTGAATAAACGCCATAATGCCATGCAAAGTTTAAAGTTTATAACCCGGTAGCTGATTAATAAGATTAAAGTTGTATAAGTAGTGGATATTAAAGTGTAGTGTTCAAGAATTTCCGTATTTTTATAAAGTTCTATTATTTATGCAAGAGTTTTTCTTCGATTAGGGCAGATATTGAACTACAGGAATTAGTGGAGTATTTTAGTTTTTAAGAATCGTAGAATTTGTTGTTTATACGTAGTGAGATAAAGGTGATATATGTATATAATGGTGTGCTATAGTAAACATAGTATTGATAAGAATCACTATTTGTATTGACGCTCTGAATTTAAAGGGTAGTCACAAAAGTTTGATAAGGAAAAGAGGTGTATGATTTGATGCGTGTATATGTTATATGATAACAATAACATCAAATTATGACTGTATCACTTATATCATGTTTTCATTGCATGTACAATTGTTGTATACATATATAAAGGGGGTATCTCACTACAAGTTGCCGGCAAGTTGCAGGAAATACTGTCCGGAAATATTATTTCCTCCATAATTTTGCTGGAAGTGTATCCCACTACAAGATTATCTAGTGCCAGTATTGCTCGAAATCGTATGATTGGCTATATAACCAATCAACTGTGTTATTGTTTTAAATCTTTTAATTCAAATTAAAATCATTTTATTTTTAATATGAATTAAAATAGAACAAAACGTATTAGATTAAAACGATATGGGTATATACTAATATTGGCATTATTAAAATCTAATAAGTTTATATATATATATATATATATATATATTAAATAATTAATAATAATTATTATTACAAAATTTGAATTTATAACAAAATAAATTAAAATAAACAATAATCATCATAAGATATATAGTAATATCTTTGTTTTCAAGCAGGTATTTCTGGAAAGTATTGGCTAAATATTTCCGGCAAGTTGCTAGGAAGTAATATGGTATATCCCATCACAATTTGCTAGACAATCGTTTTTTAGCAAGACTTTCTAGACATTATTTCCGGAAATACTTGTAGTGGGATACCCATTTTAGAAATACATAAACAAGCATTTTATTCTGAATATTATAGTTTTTAATTTATATAAATCGATCATATAAGTTCAAATTCATTATTTCAAATGATATTAAATTAAATTCAAATATTGATAAATAAATACATTAAACCTTTTATTTTTATATTTTCACTTGGTATCTCTTAAAATATCATTTTCGGAAACTTATAATCAATATATTTATCATTTGAAAATTGTAAAAGTTATTGATAAAATATATATGATTTATATTTATTATATTTGATAAATATATAACATAATTGTAAAAATATTTATTGTAGTCATGTGTAAGAAAAATACATCAAGATATCCCTTTATATAAATATATATATATGTATTTTTAAATAAAACCTTTAAACCTTGTAATTATACTTATTATATATTTCCGATATATAACATATTCTTTATTAATATCGACACTGTGATAACTATTACCCTAACCTTCTCCCACACACACATACACATTGCGGTTGTTTCTATGGAATTATACACTATTATATATATAATAATTGTATTCACTATTTGTAAATGATATATATGTAATATATATTATATAATTATTATTATTAATGATGTAACTAAATAAATACTTTCAACAACAACACACACACCTACACACACACTTACACACACATACACACACTTACACACACCTATACACACACACACACACACACACACACAGGGACAATGGATATACGCCCTACTCGTGATACTAAAGAAACCCATCCTGCCTGAGATATATTCTGTGTTGAGAAGCTTCGCTAGGAAATGTAGAACTCTACGCAATAATCTCGTTCGTATCCAACGTGTATGTGTGTGTGTGTACTTGTGTATGTATGTGTGTATGATTGCAAGTTTGTATGTTGGTATGTATGTATGCAGGTGTGTGTGTAGGTGTATGTATGTTGGTGTGTATGTATGTGTGTATGTATGTAGGTGTGTGTATGTATACATGTATTTATGTGTTGATGTATGTATGTATACATGTTACATTCTTAATTATGTAAAACCTAATTATTTTACATTCAATATTATTATCAACTACAAATTATTATAAAATAAAAAAATTGCAAACTGAATTACGTAGATTTATCATACAAAGATAAAAGTTATATTATAAAAAGATTTATTGTACAATTTTTATAAAATATGTATATCAATAGTAAACAAATATTGAATATTATTAATATATATATATATATATATATATATATATTACTTATATATAACTCCAAATTGTGATGAGATAATATAACAATGTTGTCAACTTTTTTTTAAATTGTATTTCTAAGTAAATTATATATTTAATAATGTGAAATATTTAAAG
Organism: Osedax fenrisi; assembly: GCA_964019155.1. Lineage (NCBI taxonomy): Eukaryota > Metazoa > Annelida > Polychaeta > Sabellida > Siboglinidae > Osedax > Osedax fenrisi. Next base: position 96,910,631 of record OZ025241.1, on the reverse strand, counting down.
TTATGTATTGTTCTTAGTAACAATGCAATATAGCTGACTTTGTCTGATATATGTGTATTCACGTTTCTATTTATGTACTGTAATAATCAATTATATTATTGTTATATTAGTGTTATGATTTTAAAAACACAAATGAAATAATTTGATATTATATTAGCATCGAAGCTAAATTATACATAAGGAAATGTGATTTCTTTAAAATCGACTACATTCTGTTAGGCTAGTGTATCTATAACTAGCATGTGATCTTTATGAGCTAATGTATGACATCATATTAGATGTACGAATATTCTTCAATACATTTATATGTAATTTAATTTTATTATATATTATTATAGTTATATTATTATCATATTTCTTTTGTTTTTGTTCTTTAATTCTTATATATTTGTGTGTGGAATCCTTTCTCGAAAGCATATTGCTATTAAAGGGTTCCTTTTTTACTCATTATATAACTATATTATATTTATACAAATGCTATGTATATTAATTATTTATTTATATTATACAAGTAAAATAAATATTATTCATTCATACATTCAATCACACATTCCCATGAATTTGTATTTTAATCAAACATCATATTTATATTCAATAATTAAATATTACTAATTATCATAACTTGTAATCGGCTAAATATTCTTAAATATACTTGAATATTAAAAATAAATGTTACCTTTAATAACGATGTTTTCGAATAAAATGTCAGATAATTTTAATAAATCACAATATTCATACGATGCCGTATTATAAATGTGATGGTCATTCCTCATTATGTTCTAAATGTAATTATAATGTATATAAAACGTCTTCTAATTATTCAAAACATTAATCAAACACCTACCACCGATGATGATGATGATATGCTAATCTCTCGTCGATGACCCACGCAGCCGAACAAAGATCATCAACACCTGAAGCAGTTCAACATCTTCATCTGCATCGTGGGCTTGTATTTCAATCAAACCGATCTATCGGATAAATAGCGCATCATGTCTTTTCGTGTTTCTCAAGTCTCATATGTACGACGTACTCGTTAAGTATGTATAACCGTTGTACGATACGATTGTAGTGTGCATACTTATACATCTGTCATTTCATTATGCAACGCGTGCATACAATGTAGGAATTTTAATAAATTTTATAAAAATATAAAAACGTTTTATTTAATAATATTTTTATACAACGCTTAAATAATTTATACGGTAAATAATAGTAATTGAATATTATGGTTATACTTTATAGTTTGTTTATACTGTAGTATACTATATTTAAAACATATTTTTTTTAAATAGTTATCTTTTAAATTTATTTAACATATATTGAAATTATAAGCGTATTATAATTTAAAAAAATGAATCAATTTGTTAAAAACTTAATATATGCACGTTTTATTATAATGTTTTATTATAATTAATAGTTTATAAATGAATATATTTATAGTTTATTTGTATATATAAAATGAATGCATATTTATATACAAAAATTAATACATTTTCATTGACTATATAATAATTCCCAAAATGTATTATACTATATGGAAGTATATGTTACAATATTATTTACACCGATAGTACAGAATTATAGTGTTAATTTTTATTTTTAATTTAAAATCTAATAATAGATAAAATATGTTAAATTATCTGTGAGCTATTACTTGTAAATTATTCAATAATGACTCGATTTATATAATTTCTTCAGTTTATTATGGTTTATATATTTTCCCATTTTATAAGATTAGTCTAAATGCATATACAAAATATTAGTATTATATACTTAATTTAGGTTAAAGGGGTTTCACACCAACTCGAACGCAACTATTAACTCGAATTATTAGAGGTTAAAGTTTAACTATATTTTTTTAAAGGGGTTTTACACCTACTTTTTTAGAGTTAATAATTGCGTTTGAGTTGGTGTGGAACCCCTTTTAGAAATATAATTATTTTATTTAAAAAAATTAATTGTAATCGTTACTTTTTAATTGATTATAATATTTTGAATGTTAATTAATTACTCATTTTTTTTCATAATAATAAACTATGTTATATACTAAACCAAAAAATTATAACTTGTAATAGAACATTTTTTAAATGTATATCCTCATTAATTAAAAACATGCATATTTATTTTTTAAAAAAACACAAACTTTTTATATTTATGAATTGGAAATTAAAATCTTATACTAAATCAATATATAATAATATAGAGTTACTATCTATATAATTAATATTATATATATAAACTAATCGAATTTATCTTTAAACACATGTATATCTTAAGCTGAGTTCCACCAGGAATCCGTATGGATATCCCGCACGGATAGATATTTAAAGCATTCATAAATCCGGACAGAAAATCTGCCGTGTTTCGTGCATATCATAATAAGTCTAATAAGATCTTTGATGTAAACATAAACATAAAAATATAATATGAATAAATATATTTTAAATAAATTAATTTAATTATAATTACATTAAAATTACGTTCAAATTCCTCATAATTCCATTCAGTACTCGGATTTTATAGAACATGTCGTAAATAAATCCGTACGGATTTATCCGAACATTTAAAATTAACTTCATACCTAATATTCTCGGATTTTCAATCCGTTCGGATAATCCATACGTATTCTTGGTGTGAAGACAGCTTTACTCTCTAATAATAAATGTAGGTTCTCAACTCACATTTACTTTTCAATCAATCAATTAATTTCTAAAAGAATCTACTTTATTTATAATTGTATATAATTACTTTTTATTAAATTATAATATTTTATGTCTTATCAAACATGTATATATTTATTTAAAATAAAAAAATATTTTGTAATTTTTATTATTATATAATCACTTTATGAAATGGGGACCCATAACTTATTTTGCATGCGTTTGGATTTGTATTCATTAATTAATATATATTTCAGAAAATATTATTTTAAATAGATCTAAAAAGTATTATTTTATTAAACCGAATTAAATTTCATAAAATTATTATATATATATATATATATATCATAGATTTTTAAATTGCTATATGATTATATATTGATGAAAAATTACTATACTATATATAGTATATATATATACTTAAGTTAAAGTTAAAAGCAAGTTTTAAATATTTATGAAATATAATATGAGCCTATATGTTATATTTGCTGATCTATTTATTACTCTTTCATAACTAACACTTTATTTTACCTACCACTATTGTATTATTTATATTGTTAAATTTCGATAGAAATTAAAGATATCAAAAGTTTTTATAAAAAAGAACTCCTATTAAAATATGTATAAATAATGTAATTTAATATAAACGATAAAATCGTATAATACTATATTTTTTATTAAAATAAATAAATAATATTCAAAATATTAATATAAATACATGCGTGTATGTATATATATATATATGCATGCACATATAACGAAGGATAAAAGTATGTATGTATGTATGTATATTAACATTAATCACCATGTATGAATCACAGGAACAGTATAACACGGGTGTATACCAACATAACAGTAAAACATGACAAAGTGAATCGGCACGCCCCCTAGGAGAGAGAGAGCGCGCCGCTTAAAAACCTGATTTGGGTAATGACTATAAATAAAATAAATGAACATCGTCGTCCGAGATGTCTAGTATCGCCATCTAGTGGCGATGGAGGTGGAGGATTTAATCGATCAGTATACCAGTGTTAATTTGGGGCGCGACATTCTGCGGCGCGTACATGCCTAGTTGCATTATGTTCCTAGATCGGGGCTTGCTTTTCTGTCGACACGGAAACGGGTTGAAGAGTTTATTCTTTGTTCCATTCAGTGACTGTTTCGCCTATTGTAATTAATAGAATTTATGATGTTATTATAGTTTCTAGTTAGTTTTACTACTAATTTCTATTTAATTGTTTAAGAGTCCCACTTATATATGTTAAACAATAAGCTAAAAATATTAATTGAAGATACAGTATTTTTATAAAGTTGTAAAACTTATTAATTAACACTAGACTAAAGAATTAATAATATACTGAATATTGTTATAAAATGTATTCTGCATTTTTGAATATAATATATTATAATTTTGTAATGTTATCTTAAAAAAGAATAACAATTATTTATATACTAGTTAATACTGTTATTTAATATATCAATGTAATCAAATAAGTACAAAATATAATTTTATAATGATCAATAATATTATATAAATTTAATAAACATTTAAAATTATAAAATTACTTATTAATTTTTTTTTGTAATTTTCAAAATAATAAATTTAAAAATAAGATTAATTATAGTTATATACAATAGGTAGCGTTATATAATTGATGTAGATATGATATAATTTCATATAAATTACATGATTTCAACCTTTTTATATTGTTCATTCTCAATCCTTCTGAATGTCTGCTTTCGACTTTCTTCATCTCTAAGGGTTTTAGGATGAAGGGTGGGTATCATACCCTGCGCCACTTCCAGTAGCGTAGGTGGTGCTGCGATAACTAGGTCACCACCAGATGGAGACGTTGACCCACATGAGTCATCGGTAGCGTACAGGAAGTCGTTGATATCACGAATAGTCGAACAGTTTGAACTAGTGTCGTCGACTGTAAGGGAAGACAAACTAGACAGAGAATCGCAGTTATCGTCATCATCATCGCCCTCTTCAGAGTCTGCAGAGGTCATCGGTTGTACGCTAGAGGTCGTACTGATATCGCTACAGACAGAGGATAATCTTCTGAAAGCGTCTCCGGGAGCAACGGGTACCACAACTCTATTGGCTAGTGTAATTAGAAGATTGTGGTTAACTATAGTATACGGGGGCGTGGTTAAGTAGTAAATGGGTGTGACTACCTAATTGTAAGAGGTATTATTTAGTAGAACAATGGGCGTGTTTAACTAGTAAGGGGGCGTGACTAAATAATCTGGGGCATGGTTAAGGTGGAGTGTACCTGATGTTACGTAATTGACTTGGGTACAAGTGGGTTCAGAGAACGGATAGGACAGCAGTAGCTGTGGACCTGCGGTGAATGTTCTGTTCCTCTTGCACTCCTTACCATCTATAGAGCGATACAGATACATTGAAATACAGTTAATACTATCAGTACAGACTCGTAATAGGCCAGCATATAACTAGTCGGTAGTAATGGTTTAAAAGGGCCGTAGTACAAACTATATCACATAATTATTATCTAATCATTCGACCACATTACAAGTATACACACACACTTTGAATAAGAGATGTATTGATAGAACCACAGTATACACACTGACAACAACAACGAACCATTATTCACAGGTTTCTTAGTGAACAGATGATTCTCAGGCGAAGGAGACTTGATGGTGATGCTACCCTGTACGGGTCTTCCCCCGAGAGTTCCGTCTGTAGGGGGAAACGGGTGTTATTAGTAAGCCATACAGGAGAGAGAGAAGCAGTAGTGGTAGTGGTAGTATGTGTAGTAATGTATAATAAGAAGTGATGGATGTATGGATAATAGTTAGTATTCATATTTTACCCATAATAAATAAAACGAGAAGTCGAGAAGTATATTTGGCAGTATATATATAGCCTTCACGAATTGTGTATTGATGCGCGACCACTACTACAGGAATGTATGTGTACGTCAATCGGATAGCATAGTCTAGCTTGTTCTTATTAGCGGCGGGGAGGAGGGGGTTGCGTAATACTGACTCGTTAGTACGACGTGAGCTTGGCTTTGACGCAGACGTAATCGACGATATTGTTTACGAAGCATAGAGAGGTCGAGGGTCATACGCTCGACTAGTACAGTCTGTACGGGGTCGAGTGGGGGACAGTCGAATGAATCTATCGAGCAATCGGCGAGAGAGGGTCTTCTAGCTTCTGTGTGATCGATGCAGATATGATATGATTATATTGTTTATATTGTGAATACTATACACTCTTTATGAGTCATTTTAATAGTGTACTTTAACCTATTATATGTAATCACATTTAAATTTTACATTTATATTAAATTATCTAAATTAAATTAAAACATTTTTGTTTCCATTTGGATAGAAAGTTCAGCATATTCATATTATTAATATAAAGTTCATTAACAATCAATTCTGTCATGAAAATCGCATTTCATTGATGAAAATACAGTTATTTGAAAATGTATACAAAGCGTCCGCGTGAAAATTATATTAAAACAGTACGATATATACTAAAATGACGTGGATGCTATTGTAATGTATCGTGGCAGTGCGAGAACCTATAGCTTTAGTGTTTGTGGGGAACATGCCACTGAAACAGGTAAGAGTTTGAATAGCAGCATCTTCATCGAATTCATCAGAATCATCCGATGATCTGTATAGTGCATGTTGTAGATGTCACATATACGGTTTATATAGTTATGTATAATGGAATGCACTACCTGTACCATTATGAACTAATGTAAATTATTCGTATTTTAAATCTAATGTATTGTTATTAATTCGTAAAAATTAATTTTATTATTTTCAACTGATTTATATATTTTGTGTGTGTAATTTTATATTTTGTATACAATAGAGAACGGTTAACGTTATTTTTGTTTCTAAATATACATTCATTGATTCATATATATATATATATATATATGATGATGAGAATTTGGTTTATTGGCACTTATCATAGGTATGACTATCTCTCAATATACATGTTTGAATTGGCTTGATTATAATCCTATATATTAGAAGAGTATTTCGTGTAGTAAATGTGATTTATACATTGTACATGGTTATATATCAAGGTTTGTATTTACTTACTTGTAATCATATATATATATATATTAAATAAGCCTCACATATTTATCACACAAATAATCAAAGACACTAGTATACCCTGTATATTGGGTATTAAAATCAAGACCTCCATTAACCTCGAGGTTATAGGAGGTATTGTTAATATACATACCTAAAGTAATTTATACTAATATATATATTTATAAAATTATTATAACATTAATATGAAATGGTATAATACTACTTCTATTATTGAATATTTTAATTTACATATTTATTTTGAAAAACTATATGTTAATTATATTCTATATCATTTGTTGTAGTGCATAATAATTAATTTTAACCTATAATATTAGTTAATATACTATTAATTATATTTTTTAAATTAACATTGTTAATAGATATTGGTGTTGCTAGAATATTCAATACAAAATTAATTTATTTTACAAATTTAAATTGGTATAATTATATATATTATATAATATAACCTATATGACATTTATTAGTATAACAATATATACAAAATATATACTGATATTTTGAAATTATTTAAAAATCACTGAATATTATTTACCTTGTCCCATTTTTATCATTCATATTATTAGAGAAAGGCGTAATATTATAAGTAAATCTTTCTCTCAATTCAGTGATGTTATCAAAGAGTGTAGGTTTCATATTATACATAGTCTGTAAAAATGTAATCAATTATTAGTATATACAAATAAAAAATTTTGTAATAAATTGTTAATATATACAAATAAAAAATTAAAAAATAATTATAAAAAATAAATAATAGACATTTTTAAATATGATATAACAGTTTAGCCGTAATGATGTAACAGTGATGTAATAATGATGTAACAATGATGTAATAATGATGTAACAGTTGTGTAATAATGATGTAACCTTGATAAGTTCATCTCCATTGACTAGATTACTTTGTAGGAGATCTTGGCTTAGTTTGCCCATCACAGTGTAGAATTCATCTGCAGTTTCCACTTTACTTATTTGTCTAGTGGATATATTCACTTCGTTATACAGTGTACATTGTACAATCTACAGTGTACAATTCACCATTCAGAGTGTACATACTCTATATCATATAAATAAAGGATTTGTTCATAATACAATACAGATCTATATATAATACAGATATATATGTAATATATATATATATATATATATATATATATATGCTCTGAATATATTTAATATGATGTAATTATACAAAGGTGCAATATTATGTAATATAATGCAAACATTATATCATCAGAAATGATGTAATCATATCCATTATATATATTTATTATTCTAATACTGATAATTTATAAAATCATTGCATAATATATATATATATATATTTATATATGTGTGTTATGTAATATAATATATTATGTAATATTATTTTTCATCTTATGAATATTGATATATATATATATATAAAATATAATAAAAGCATACGAAAAGGTGAACAGTTGTGCCTACTTTTTAAGTTTAGCCCAGATAGCAATGGCAGTCCTTATAAGAGTGTCCACCCCATCCAAGAGGATACAGTCCCAGACTCTGAGGGCCGTCTCCTTCTTTAGACAGGTACCGAACATAGTGAGGAACCATTGCATGGTGAATACATTGGTCAGGGGTGGTTCGTAGTTTGCCCCTGTATAAGAGGTAGTGGTGTGTGTTAGGTAGTGTGTGTGTGGGGGTGTGGGTGTGTGGGTGTGGGTATGTGTGTGTGGGGGTGTGTGTGTGTGGGTGTGTATGTGGGTGTGTGGGTGTGGGTGTGTGTGTGTGGGTATGTGTATGTATATATATCTGTATGATTGTATGTATGTCTGTATGTATGTGTGTATGTTTGTGTGTATGTCTGTCTGTGTGTATGTATATGTGTGTGTTTGTGTGTGTGTGGGTGTGTATGTGTGTGGGGAATATATAGATATATATATTTATTTTATTTTAACATTTGATAATTTAATACATTTTAAGTATGCCAGTTACAATAATAGTATTAATCCATAATAAAACATAAAACTAGACAAAAAGATCTAGAAGGAAAAAATGAAATTAAAAAAACTCGAATAGATACTAGTAACATTATGAGGAATAGTGAAATGGGGAACTACAGTTTGTGGGGTGGAAGAATAGGTTATTATTATGGTGATAAGAGATAATCTGTTAACAGATTATTAACAATTGTTAAGTCATCAGAAGTGATAAGATAGATATATGTGTATAGTTAATATCATGCTGGGATATCATCTGTACAGTACTAATAATACCTATATAAAGTAATATAATTGTATTTAAAATGAACATACATCCTCAGTATAATATAATGTGTGTTATATGTATGTCCTTTAGTAAATGCATCACACAATAATTGTATTTACACATTAGATGAGTCACTATCTCTCTATCTCACTAACACATACACACACTAACATTAGGTGCGCTGCAACAGGGGGGGACGGGGGTTATGCCCCCCCCCCCACTTTAAAATCGAGGGGGACCTCCTATGTATTGGTACCCCCCACTTTTACCACAACATTTATTTTGATTGGTTGGTCCCCCCTACATACACACCATCGTTCCAGCGCCCCTACCTACCACACTACCTAGGAGGTGGGTGTACAAACCTGTATTCTGGTCCCTGGCATTGTTCTGCAGGCGGTCAAGATGACCACTCAGACGTGGCAGTTGTACCTTCAGAAGCTGACGGAACACAGCCATGTCTACGGACAGACTGCGCAGGTTGTCAACGAAGTAACGCTCGGGCAGCACGTAGTCTATTAGGTAGATCATCACCTGCGTGGGGGTGTGAGGGTGAGGGTGAGGGTGAGGGTGGGGGTGTAAACAGAGCTAGGCAGAACGTAGTCTATTAGGTAGATCATCACCTGAGTGAGGGTGTGGGTGTGGGTGGGGGTGAGGGTGAGGGAGGGGTGTAAACAGAGCTAGGCAGAACGTAGTCTATTAGGTAGATCATCACCTGAGTGAGGGTGAGGGTGAGGGTGAGGGTGAGGGTGGGGGTGTAAACAGAGCTAGGCAGAACGTAGTCTATTAGGTAGATCATCACCTGCGTGAGGGTGAGGGTGAGGGAGGGGTGTAAGCAGAGCTGGGCAGAACGTAGTCTATTAGGTAGATCATCACCTGCATGAGGGTGAGGGTGGGGTGAGGGTGAGGGTGTAAGCATAGCTAGGCAGAACGTAGTCTATTAGGTATTTCATCACCTGCGTGAGGGTGTGGGTGAGGGTGAGGGAGGGGTGTAAGCAGAGCTAGGCAGAACGTAGTCTATTAGGTAGATCATCACCTGCGTGAGGGTGGTGGTGAGGGAGGGGTTTAAGCAGAGCTAGGCAGAACGTAGTCTATTAGGTAGATCATCACCTGCGTGAGGGTGAGGGTGAGGGTGAGGGTGAGGGAGGGGTGTAAGCAGAGCTAGGCAGAACGTAGTCTATTAGGTAGATCATCACCTGCGTGAGGGTGAGGGTGAGGGTGAGGGTGAGGGAGGGGTGTAAGCAGAGCTAGGCAGAACGTAGTCTATTAGGTATTTCATCACCTGCGTGAGGGTGAGGGTGAGGGTGAGGGTGGGGTGTAACCAGAGCTAGGCAGAACGTTGTCTATTAGGTAGATCATCACCTGCGTGAGGGTGAGGGTGAGGGTGAGGGTGGGGTGTAAGCAGAGCTAGGCAGAACGTAGTCTATTAGGTAAATCATCACCTGCGTGATGGTGAGGGTGAGGGTGAGGGTGGGGGTGTAAGCAGAGCTAGGCAGAACGTAGTCTATTAGGTAGATCATCACCTGCGTGAGGGTGAGGGTGAGGGTGAGGGTGAGGGAGGGGTGTAAGCAGAGCTAGGTAGAACGTAGTCTATTAGGTAGATCATCACCTGCGTGAGGGTGGGGTGAGGGTGAGGGTGAGGGTGTAAGCAGAGCTAGGCAGAACGTAGTCTATTAGGTAGATCATCACCTGCGTGAGGGTGAGGGTGAGGGAGGGGTGTAAGCAGAGCTAGGCAGAACGTAGTCTATTAGGTAGATCATCACCTGTGTGAGGGTGGGGGTGAGGGTGAGGGTGAGGGAGGGGTGTAAGCAGAGCTAGGCAGAACGTAGTCTATTAGGTAGATCATCACCTGTGTAGGGGTGTGAGGGTAAGGGTGAGGGTGAGGGTGGGGGTGTAAACAGAGCTAGGCAGAACGTAGTCTATTAGGTAGATCATCACATGAGTGAGGGTGTGGGTGTGGGTGGGGGTGAGGGTGAGGGAGGGGTGTAAACAGAGCTAGGCAGAACGTAGTCTATTAGGTAGATCATCACCTGAGTGAGGGTGAGGGTGAGGGTGAGGGTGAGGGTGGGGGTGTAAACAGAGCTAGGCAGAACGTAGTCTATTAGGTAGATCATCACCTGCGTGAGGGTGAGGGTGAGGGAGGGGTGTAAGCAGAGCTGGGCAGAACGTAGTCTATTAGGTAGATCATCACCTGCATGAGGGTGAGGGTGGGGTGAGGGTGAGGGTGTAAGCATAGCTAGGCAGAACGTAGTCTATTAGGTATTTCATCACCTGCGTGAGGGTGTGGGTGAGGGTGAGGGAGGGGTGTAAGCAGAGCTAGGCAGAACGTAGTCTATTAGGTAGATCATCACCTGCGTGAGGGTGGTGGTGAGGGAGGGGTTTAAGCAGAGCTAGGCAGAACGTAGTCTATTAGGTAGATCATCACCTGCGTGAGGGTGAGGGTGAGGGTGAGGGTGAGGGAGGGGTGTAAGCAGAGCTAGGCAGAACGTAGTCTATTAGGTAGATCATCACCTGCGTGAGGGTGAGGGTGAGGGTGAGGGTGAGGGTGAGGGTGAGGGAGGGGTGTAAGCAGAGCTAGGCAGAACGTAGTCTATTAGGTATTTCATCACCTGCGTGAGGGTGAGGGTGAGGGTGAGGGTGGGGTGTAACCAGAGCTAGGCAGAACGTTGTCTATTAGGTAGATCATCACCTGCGTGAGGGTGAGGGTGAGGGTGAGGGTGGGGTGTAAGCAGAGCTAGGCAGAACGTAGTCTATTAGGTAAATCATCACCTGCGTGATGGTGAGGGTGAGGGTGAGGGTGGGGGTGTAAGCAGAGCTAGGCAGAACGTAGTCTATTAGGTAGATCATCACCTGCGTGAGGGTGAGGGTGAGGGTGAGGGTGAGGGAGGGGTGTAAGCAGAGCTAGGTAGAACGTAGTCTATTAGGTAGATCATCACCTGCGTGAGGGTGGGGTGAGGGTGAGGGTGAGGGTGTAAGCAGAGCTAGGCAGAACGTAGTCTATTAGGTAGATCATCACCTGCGTGAGGGTGAGGGTGAGGGAGGGGTGTAAGCAGAGCTAGGCAGAACGTAGTCTATTAGGTAGATCATCACCTGTGTGAGGGTGGGGGTGAGGGTGAGGGTGAGGGAGGGGTGTAAGCAGAGCTAGGCAGAACGTAGTCTATTAGGTAGATCATCACCTGTGTAGGGGTGTGAGGGTAAGGGTGAGGGTGAGGGTGAGGGTGTAAGCAGAGTTAGGCAGAACGTAGTCTATTAGGTAGATCATCACCTGCGTGAGGGTGAGGGTGAGGGTGAGGGAGGGGTGTAAGCAGAGCTAGGCAGAACGTAGTCTATTAGGTAGATCATCACCTGCGTGAGGGTGAGGGTGAGGGTGAGGGAGGGGTGTAAGCAGAGCTAGGCAGAACGTAGTCTATTATGTAGATCATCACCTGTGTAGGGGTGTGAGGGTAAGGGTGAGGGTGAGGGTGAGGGTGTAAGCAGAGCTAGGCAGAACGTAGTCTATTAGGTAGAGTATCACCTGCATGAGGGTGTGAGGGTGAGGGTGAGGGAGGGGTGTAAGCAGAGCTAGGCAGAACGTAGTCTATTAGGTAGATCATCACCTGCGTGAGGGTGAGGGTGAGGGTGAGGGTGAGGGAGGGGTGTAAGCAGAGCTAGGCAGAACGTAGTCTATTAGGTAGATCATCACCTGCGTGAGGGTGAGGGTGAGGGTGAGGGTGAGGGAGGGGTGTAAGCAGAGCTAGGCAGAACGTAGTCTATTAGGTAGCTCATCACCTGCGTGAGGGTGAGGGTGTGGGAGGGGTGTAAGAAGAGCTAGGCAGAACGTAGTCTATTAGGTAGATCATCACCTGTGTAGGGGTGTGAGGGTAAGGGTGAGGGTGAGGGTGAGGGTGTAAGCAGAGCTAGGCAGAACGTAGTCTATTAGGTAGATCATCACCTGCATGAGGGTGTGAGGGTGAGGGAGGGGTGTATGTAAGTATGTATGTGTGTGTGTATAATGTGAACACATACACACACGAACACACATATACATATTATACATATTTAAATGTTATTACCTAATCTCTAGTCCCATCAAGGTGATTATCTTTATTATAATACGTATACGTAATACTATGTGTCTTGTTAAAAATACACACATATTATATTTATATATATATATATATATATATATATATATATTAGAATGGCCTATATGCGTACTATATGTGTCTACCTCTATATGTCATGTAATAACAGAAGTAATACCACATTAGTAATATACAATATTATGATGAACAGTGTATATTGTGCACATGTATAGTAAGATACCTAATTAACGTCAGTTTTTCTATAAATAATAAATTAGTACGTATATGTCATACAACATCATTACCATTATAATGATAATCTATAATGCCATCGTTAGTCATATGTCAAGTATAACTAGCATATAGATTACCGATACTACATTGCCACCTATGTACGCATAATTCATTACATAAAGGTCACGCAACCGATTAGAGGTCAACAGTGCTATAGATAATGACCTTGAGAGCGTCCTCCTCACACCTATCCACGACGTCAAGGATGAGGGCGGCGATTATGTTGAAGCCCTGGCAGTAGCCTATTCGCTTGTTCCACCTAGCGTACGCCAGTAGAACTCGTTTAAGACACGCCCTCTCGTTCTCGCTATTGTCGCCGTTAAAGCCTTGACATCCGGTTCGGTGTAAATCCTAAACATCACGTGATATTAGTGTATAGTATAACGCCGCGTTCACACCAATAAATCTGTTCCGATTTCCCCCAATTTGTATAGCCAGATATCGGCAGCTGTTTCATATTTTATTTTTTAAATTTACTAAATATCGGAAGAAGAATGTTATGCAAATCTATATATTAATTTTAAAGAAATATTTAAAGCAGCCGATATCTGTATAATAAAATGCGGATAACAAAATGGCCGATTTGTAAGTGAGCGTGATGTTACTACACGCGCTTTAATGCGTTGTTTGTGTTGGTAGTTTGTTTCAAACAAATTATTTTATTAAAATATCCAAACATAATTATTTATCTTAAAATAATATATTATTATATGTCATTCAAAAGTTACTTTTAGTGTCTCAAATATGAATTATAAAAATTCACCTGTAAAAAATTGGTGTGAAATATTTGAAATAAAAATAAAGTTTAATAATGTATACATTATACTTATTATTAGAGCTAAGAAAGTTAGTGATTGTGATAGATGTAAATGATATATATATATATATATATATATATATATATATATATAGTACATAACAAATTATTATTTCATAATCAATTGTAAATGTATCCACGTTTTAGTATAACACTTTTGTAACATTTAATACATAACAAAGACAAATAATACTGGGCAATATAAACTTATACTCAGGGACTTTCTTTTCCACATGTATTCTATATCTAAAACTCAATAGATTGTATTCCCTTTGTAATCGCGTTGTCCTACGTCTCCAGCGACAAGTCTACTAAGCTGCCCTGCGCCTCCAGCGCTTAATGAATGTTTATAACATATTCAGAGTATAACTAAATATATAGATAATACAATATTCGGCTATGAGATAATGTAATGCAATCATATGTACGCATGTTTCGTACATACGGCACAGTGACGTATGGATACCATTATGTTTAACACATAAACAACAAATAGGGGAAAGTATCCGATTACCGACCAACTCCTAATACCGACCCCCTCTCGTATCTCAGAAAATATAAGATAAATATCAAAAAATAATATATAGGTACTACTTACCTACTTGAACTGTTAGTAATTTAATGATAAATATGAATACGTATTTTGTTTAATAAAATATGTAATCCTACAATTGTTATTTGATCAAATGTAATATTCTGTTTTTGCTTTTTAAATATTTGAATAATAATATTTTTTAAATCATTGTAAATACTATTTTAATTAAAAGAAAACTTGATTTTGTGCATAATATTGTAGATCAATAAAATTGTTATAACTATTATAAAAATAATTTAATTTGAATAAATATTAACCAATATATCATAATTATAGTAACCCATATGAATTTCCTATTACCGACGCGCTAAATTACCATAATACGGACCCCATGTGATTTATAATATCCAATCAAAATAGATTTGTATTTTAATTTAGGTTGTTTGTGTATCATTGATATAGTTTTATGATTCATGATTCCAGTTGATTATATAAATACTGATTAATAAGTAAATAGTAAATAATAATATACATTATTTTAATATAATTACAATAAAGTTTAAATTTAAATTTAATATTACTATTAAAACATAATTTTAATAAAAAATAAATTGAGTGCATGTTATAATTAATTATATTTATGTATATCTACTATTTTAATTGGATATTATAATACTACAATTATTTATACCACGATTATTTTAGGGGTCGGTAGGAGAAGGGGTCGGTATTATGCACATGTATCCGATTACCGACCACCCTGTTTATTCTTGTAAATATAATCATATCAAAAATTTAAAATAGCTACATTATTCATTACAATAATATTACACTAATTAAAAAATTTCAAATAAATATATTTAATATTGAATAAGTTATTACAAATAATCATTTAGGGGTCGGTAATAGGAGACTTTCCCCTATATGTTTTTGTCAGTAACAATATATTAGATCTAATGTTATTAACTTATACTTGATATACGATAATCGTCTGAGAATAATATTAATATATATATGAATGTTTTATACGTAATACAAAAATGAAAAAAATGAACAATTATGTTATACACAATCTAAAGTTATCGATATTCTAGTAGACAGCTTTATTGCATTTTTATTTTAAATATAGTGGCGAACGTATCTCGACCCATAAAGCAGTATTATGTTGGATAGTACCGCTAGGGGTCGTGTACATATACAACCCCTAGTGGTAGAGGACAACCCTATAGGGTTTGTTGTTAACTGCGAACAGTATTATATAATCACGTTTAATGCAAATAAGCAATACTGTAACGACTGGATTAACGAATCTGCATATATTAGATAATACAAAGGATATGTCCTTGGTAATAAATAGCGATGAGCTAAACATATTTAAATAATAATGTGTACTGTATATAAATATATATATATATATACATGCATTGTATTATATATTTATATATATATATACATGCATTGTATTATATATTTATATAAATAAAATAGTTTGTGTCCCATTATTATACGATAACAAAGATTTTAAACACAAGAAATAAGTAGTGACCTTGACTATTTGAATTCCTAGTTTTCCATCGTCTGGGTTGGAGCGTTCGTTGAAGGCAAAACGTTTAGTTTTCTCCCAATCAATGTTTATCTCAGACAGGAAGTGGTCGGCTAAAGATAACCACACCTAGTGAGAGAAATGGGCAATATTATGTATGGCAACATTAATTATTTACCATACCATATATGGTATACCCTGCAGGGTATTTACGGTAATAAATTATACTATATATAGTATATAAACTATAATATATTATTGTATTAACATCATTTATGATATATTTAATGAGGATATATGATTAATATTAAATAATTATAGTTATATGTATATATATAGTAAATATTATATACTATAATAGAATAGCTAAACAAATAAATATTTCAGGAAGTGGCCTTACTTTACAATGCCTTTAATTATTAATATAACATATACATACGTGTCACCACGTTTTAATGAAATTATATAATATCTGTATAGTGTAATATATTATAGTATAACTCTAGTTCTATGTTCAATTATTAATGTAAACATACACCCACATGCGACGCCACATACACCCACATACATACACGTACGAATACATATATATATATATATATATATATATATATATATATATATATATATATATGCATGTTTGTATAAATCCATATAGATATTTATATTTATAGATTTTCAATAGTCAATAATATTATAATTATATTCGCAATAAATTGAATTATAATTATGTATTATTATTTGTATTTACTATCTATAGAATCGACTAAGAATCGATTATAATAAGCTAGCGGGTTACAACCAGTGTTATTGTCAATAATGTCATTGTTCTAATCGATAACTCTATTCCATTGTATTAATATCAAATAAATTCTATATAGCATAATTTGTCATCACGAGTAGCGATTTCCCCCTTTGAAATCTGCAGCGGAAAATAATATAATATACTATCACTATATAATTACATTATAATACAGTAAACTCCCGATAAGTCGAACTCGCAAGGACCGGGAAAATTATCCCACTTAGCGAGATGTCCGACTTATCCTAGATTAATAAGATCATGCTAATAAGACATGCAAAGCACAGCCTGAGTTAAAGGGTTACCAAAATGTGGAATTATGCCAACATCAATAACATAAAATGTGGTATTCAATAATATTACTTACTAAAATTATAATATACATTATTCAAACTAAACATTTCTTACATTTTATAAAAAGTCCTACTTATCAGGTATAAAAATCATAAATTTGATATAATATGTCCAACATATCCGATTAATTTAACATGGATCTAGATACAAATCCAACCAAACCAACTAAATGTGTCCGACTTATCGAGAAGTCCGACCTATCCATAGTCCGACTTATCGAGAGTTGACTGTGTATATATATATTAGTACTGTGAAATTTCAAATCTCAAATATCAAATCGCAAATCTTTTTTTTTCGGTTCGGTTCAAATCTTTAATTTTCGGGTATTTGGAAAGATTCGATTGTCTCAAATCTATTTAAATTGTAGTCTCGGTTCGGGAATCATTTTGGGTAATTGTTCGGGTATCGATCAATTAACGTAATTACAGCAACTTAAGTTTGTTTCAACTATTTTAAAATATCCTTTAAGATGTAGGTTTAAGATGTAAGATTTAAGATTTAAGATGTTCTTCCTATCCTATTAATTTGATTATCAGTTATGCCTCCTGTATGCTAACATATTTAAAATAGAATCATATTATCAAGGATACTGTAGGACATCTATCTTTGATTTATTATTCATTATTAACAATATTTAAAAATGAATACGTATATTCTGAATACTTCTGAAGTAATATCAAAGATTTCCCGAAGGATTACTAGTAGGTGGGATCCCCTCCCTTCCCCTCCCTTCCCCTTCAGGTTACCTATAGTACTAGTAATAATAACCTACAGTTCCCCAGATTACCTATAGTGTATATACAGAGATAAATAAGTATTAGAATAGTAAAGTATTCAATAAGTAATTAATAATTATTAACCGTTAATTATTCAATTATAATTTATTCATTAATAATTATTTATCAATTATTATTATTAATTAATAATAATTAATGATATATATTATTTAAATAATAATAATTATTATTAATTAATAATAATTAATTATATATGATTAATTATTAATTATATATTATTTAAATAATTAATTATCAATTATTATTAATTAATAATTATTAATTATATATTATTTTAATAATTACTAATTATTCAATTCTTATTTATTAATTAATAATTATTTATAAATTAATTATTATTATTATTAATTATTTATTAATTTAGTTATTATTAATATTTAATTAATTAATATCTCATTTTTTCTTTGTTAAATTATTTTAAAATATTATTAAAATATTTGAAGTTCTCGAGAACAACAAAGTATTTGAAATTTTACAGCACTGTATATATAATATATACATATATACGAATATTTATAAGTATAAAAATAATAGTATCAATTATTATACTATAAATTATTTTTAAATTGGTTTTAAAAAAAAAATAATGAAATGTGAGGAATATAAGTATAATATAAAATAAACAAATATAATCATGATACAAATATTGTTAGTTACTAGGAGTACAACATTAGATATTTGTATATATATATATATATATATATATATATATATTAAATATATAGCTTGAATGAGCATATCAAGACGATAAACAATGATAATACCCGCGCGTAATAAAGGCACGCTTGTTTAGTTCATACTGACGTCATCAAGTACTACGTAATGGCTAACCACACACACTCGCGCACTCGCACACACTCGCACACACACGCGTCAACACACCGCATAGATAGCTAGGCTCTCGAGTGACGAATATGACGTCATAGTGGCCTAGATACGAGACGCGGGCGGCGGAGATGAGCTAATTAGACTGGCGGCGAGGACACGACGCTGATCGATACGACGGCTGTAGAAACGCATTACGTAACGAAACGCAAACCTATTACATCACATCCGTCAAACACCACCACCGTCGCCGGTGGTCCATCATAATACTACTGGTCTTAATTTACCATATACGCATATATGCATATTATATATATAAATGGTTTCTGATCTAATTGTAGGATTTCTTGATCAAGATAGTGCTTATTGGTAATGAGTATTTTTATAATATATATATATATATATATATATATATATGAAAATTGTATACTATAGTAACTATAGTAACTATAGTGTTTACTATAGTAACCACTATAGTCTGTTATATATAACATTATAAGTATACGTTATTATAAAGTTAATATCTGAAGGTATTATAAAATATCGAAAACCGGAGTTGATGCGAACACTCTTTATACACTGAATAATAGTCATCATTATACATATAAATGGTTTGTATACAATATACAATGTACATAGTACAATATACGATTTAGGGACCTTTACTCATAGGAAAAAAGGTGTTTACACTGTACATAGAATTTATATTTTAGACGTATTTACCAATTATTTTTATAAATACATGTTAACATTAAATAATATTATTATAATATATATACCCAATAAATAAAGTAATCCGTGATAGTGTTAGATTATAGTTTGATCACCGTCATGATTTGTGCTTAACTGATCATCATATGATTATAATCATATTATAATCATTGATAAGCAACTATGCTTTGATTATTAACTAGAATTCTAAATCAATAATATTAATATGATTGTAATCAATGATTGTTAACTGATCACTAACATGATGTATGATCAATTGGTAATCATTGATCGTCAACTTAATAGAACAAATTTACATCAATTACATTAATATGATTGTAATCAATGATAGTTAACTGATCACAAATTTAAATCGATGTTCGTAATCGAATGAATATCAATGATTGTAATCGAATGGCAATATGTGATCGTAATCAACACATAGCCCCATGATAGTCATATGATTACTTGTTGGATTGTTATCTGATTACGAACTTTGATAACTTTAGTTACTGGCTAAGTATATATGACACATATGACAAATATTAAATTGTTATATTAGTTGTAATACCAAGAACAAATATAAATAGAATATCTGATATATAAGAGTCATGTTGTATACTGGTTTGTATTCAAAATGTATACATTATTGTAGGCATAAATCGATAATATAAAAAGAGCGACCATATGTAGACCAATATCACAAATACGCGTACAGTATTGCAATTTATTATGTGCAATGTTCATCTATTAATCACCATATTTATACATGTTAACTTGTGTAGAGATTTTGCTCCATATTTGTTATTTATTTATTATAAAAAATATATAAGTTAAATTAATATAAAATACAATAAATAACTATTATGGTTCCTCCATAAGGTTCCCATATAAATATGTGTATAGATACATGTGTCTGATATTAATGTATATTCTATATATCTAAATATCATATATTTTATAATATATATATATATATATATGTATTCATGTATATGTAGGGGAAAGTAACCTAATACGGACACTTTAACAATAAATGGTCTTAACTTTGTATGACTCATTATTTGTATTCAAAAATTACAAAATATTAATATTATATGATTATAGATATTATTGTAATTTTAAAATTGTATTTAATCTTTTAATTCCATAGATAACGGGGGTGTCCGTATTCGGTACCCGTGTCCGGATACGGACAAACTGTGTTATAATACGGACACCCTATATACCACTAGATAAACTATATATTATTGATGAATCAATCATTAAAATTACAATTACGTTATTTATAATTAATTTTATAAAAAATATATTGTAATTTAATTAGTTAATAATTTATTTATTTTTATTATTTTTTAATTAATAATACAATTTAAGTATCTAAATAATAATTTTTGTAGAATTAGCTTTATTTGTAGTATTAATATTATAACGCACGCGATTTTTATGAAAATCAGAATTGTTCATACGCTGCGCGCTGATTGGTTATAGGGTGTCCGTATTTAAGACATTTAGAGTGTCCATATTAGGAACTTATATGACCTATAGATATATGCTTATAACTTAATGAATATTTGATAAAAAATATATAAATTAAAAATACAGTTTTTTGTTTATAGAATTTATGGTTTCTGAGATACTGAGAGTGTCCGTATTCGGGCACTATCCATATTCGGTTACTTTCCACTATGTATGATTAAATAAATAGATGGCGTTATCAACTTTCTTGATTACGTTAACATAGTTGCATCTACATCTTAAAAGCCATCGATCATGTGTTTTGCCGTTTGTAATAAAAAAATCACCATTATTACAAAAATAATAATTACTAAATATTTCATAATTTAATGTCTAATAAAATTTGATATATTTTATATTATTGAATAATTTAAAAAGTATTATAAAATATAAAAGTTACTGTGCTGATAATTCATGTACGGTGATACTTTATTATATAAATAAGTATTACTTTTTATGATTTATATAAATCTATCTCAATATGGAATTTACTATAGGTATTTTACTATCCTATATTTTATTTTAAATAAATTGTTATCTTTAATTATACTAAAACTAACTAAAAAATTCAATTTCTTCAAGAAAGAATTATTCATTATGCATAGAAAAAATTTGGTTTGAGTTAGTATTATTTATAATACTAACTGGTATTAACTACTAGTATATATTATAGTATAGTAATACTATATAATATTATATATATAAATACAAATTAAACCAACAAAATATAATTAAAATAAAATGTTGTAAAAGAAAAAGCGATAAGCTATAATATTATACATATATGCATTATCTCATGAGATAATATAACATTTAGAATAATTAGTTAGGCATATTTAGTAGGTTTTTACTGACTATTTCATTTTATTAATGGATTTTAACATATAAGTTGAATGTATATGTATATAGGTCAGTATGTATATACATATATGATATATGATATATGAATATATATATATATATATATATATATATATATTACGGCTACAACAACAGAAAATATGATATATTATTTAGAAGCCGTTTAGGAGTAAACAGTATATTAGTATTATAAACTAGAAAACTAACAGAAAACAAACTACAATTAATCTAATAAATATTATTATTATTTATTTTATTTTATTATCTATAGAGTATTAATATGTACATTGTACACATATGTATGAGTATTAGGATATATATATATATATATATATATATATATATATATATATATATGTGTTTATGTATGCGTTTGCGTATATGTATATTTATATAGCTATAGCTTGTGTGGGTGTTTTAATTAAAATGTAGGTATATTAATAATCTATTGATAATATTTACACGATGTTATAATAGATAACAAAACAGGTAACTACTATTATACAACTCGTACAATTCTATTGCATAATGTATTAAACATAAACTGGCTCAATAATAAAATAAACGGTGTCGTTGTCATAACAGTCGCAAGCAATACCGTACATTGTACACTGTACACTGTATATTGTACGCATACTCCCATAGATGCACATATACGAATTACAAACTATGCATGTGTGCGTGTCGTATGAATATATAAATACGTATATATATAACGATATGTGTAGATACACGTATACATACACACATATACGTATGTATGTATACGTGTATCTACGCATATCGTTATATATATACGTAAACTATCACCTGCAGCCTGACCACATGACCACCTGACCAGTGGTCACTATAGGGTGTTCATTGTGTAGCATGAACATGTGTCATTTAGCATTGGCCACGTGACTAGATGTCAACGTGACCACCTGACCAATGTTCCTGCTACAAAATGCACACCGTATAGTGTATACAGGTCACATAGAGCCTATAGGGTATACACGATAGAAGTGATAGTACATCGTATATAATACTATAGTAAGTAACTATAGTATGTACTATAGTATGCACTATAGTATGGCAATTGTATACACGGTATAGTCACCATGTTATTGATATATAGTATATTCATCGTGGGATACTATACTATCCACTATAGTGGGAGGACAGCATTACCTTCTTGCGGAACTCTGTGGGAATACCGTTAGAGAGTTTAGCCACAGCGGCCATAGCCCCACGCCACTGGGAGTAGGTGTCCAGAGACTGTGTGGAGTCGCCGCACTGGTCAATAGAGGACGACGACGGCTTTATGCTGAACCGAAGCCGCGAATCTATTCCTGTAGGAGATGGCAAACGATAATGTATAGATAGATATATAGATAGATATATCTATAGGTAGATCAAAAGTGTATTGAATTACGGTTATATAAAAAAAAAAAAAAAAAAAAAATAACATATAATTATATAAAATATATAAACAAAATATATAAATGTGATAACAGTAACACAAAACGACACGATACAAAAAACAAGAAATAAACGGAGAAGTAAAATAAAAAAAAATCATTGAATTATACGAGCCGTTGACAAATGCCACATAATGGGTAATCGTAATAAATATGACACGTGGTCTCTATTGTAGACATTTCGTGCAGTTATTGTTATTTATTTGTTATTTTTTATTTCGTGGAATCCTTTCATCCCATCCAGGAACTTAGATGAAGTTTTCACTTATAACCATATATGGCTCTAATGTCCCTTCGAAGCCGCTATCGTGTTAAGGCATCTATGGTTTAACGAGAGCCGATCATTCATTTATACACAATTATATAATATCACTTCTAAATAATATTTTAAGACCCATTTTATAAAATTAATTAATGGTTCAGACGAGGTTCGAACCCGTGTCCTACTGCTTGTGTGTCTGACGCCTTAACCACTGAGCCACACAGGCAGTTGTGTATACACATCACATTATGGTATACCATATATATACCATGGCGATGAAGTGAGGAGGACAGTATAATTTAATACAAACGTAAACAACAAATTATATATTTGATTTGATTTATTTTCGAAGCAAATATAGTTCACTCCATATATAAGATATAGGATTATTTTAATATAGTTATCTTTCCAACCACGAGGTGGATACCCATGTATTATTATAAGCTATATTTACTATTAATAATTCATAAGATAATTAATCTAAAATACTTTTGATATTAATAGAAATATATTTTTTTTAATATATTTTCAAATTACGACATTTTTACATTATTGAAAGTTTACATGTAAATAACAATGAATCTATCAACTTTTGATCTTGAAAAAGTATAATTTTTATGAATACACTTTTGATATCTCCAAATAATATTTTTATAAAAATATATACGGAATATATAAATAACTAATAAACTACATATACGGAACACTTAAATTTTGATATTAAACGATTATTTATATATATATATATCTTAATTATGGATTATATTATGGTATTTTTTCGAATTTACATGTAAATATATATTGAA
The DNA here is from genome assembly GCA_964019155.1 of Osedax fenrisi. NCBI lineage: Eukaryota > Metazoa > Annelida > Polychaeta > Sabellida > Siboglinidae > Osedax > Osedax fenrisi. Next base: position 96,885,977 of record OZ025241.1, on the reverse strand, counting down.
TCCAAAAATATATGTTAGTTGTTCTACCCGTTGCATTTGAACTCGTGTAATTTTGATGTCAATAATTCGGTCGAGTAAACGATATTTTCTTCGGAAAATCTTTGGTAATATGTCAACATAGACATTAGAGTTGGGTACCCTATTCTAATGTGTATATATGTCAACCTTCATTTTCCATTATATATGATTGCAAAAAAAATGCCCATTAACAAAATAATAATAATAATAGGAAATATTAATAATACACAAAAACAACACTAATAAATAAATAGGTATATATAACTATAATATACAGATTACGTTGTAAAATGCAGCTATTGTACTATTTATGATGCAGAATAGTATATTATATCATTAATTCTAAGTGTTATATATGTATTTATGATATATATATATATATATATATATATATATATATATATATAACGTAAGCTACTACGGCTACTAATCTCTGTCTATTATAAGAACTCATTAGCCATCATCATAAACTGAATGTGATCGTATTGTGACGTTTACGATATACCAGGTAGTCGTGACGTACCTACACATATCCTATTGTTTCTATTGTTCTCTATATCATATCTTGTTATGAAATAATATTGAATTAAGGTATTCTATTATTAAATTCGTAGAAAGTGTACACAAATAATCATATTATATATATATATATAATATCATATATTTATAATTGAGAATAAATCTATTTATAAGATAAAGCAATAATAAATAATTATATATCATTATATATAGTACCTATAGGTATATATATATATATATATATATATATATATATATATATAATATAATAGTTCACTATATGAAGTATCACTATATAAAACTATAGCATGATATGTTGTAATACCAATAGAGGCTTTAACCTATAACCTTAACCTAAGCTATATATAGCCTTAGCTACGTGCTAACATTTCGTTACCACTATATATAGTTATACTATAGTATATATAGTTATACTATAGTATTATAGCAACGATTTTGAGAAGCATCCATAGAAAAATATGTGGTTATAATATCTAGTATACTGGTCTACTGGTCTACTGGTCTACTAGTCTGCTGGTGGTTGTGGACTAGTGGTATACTGATCTACTGGTGATAGTGGACAAGTGGTAAAGTTGCATACTATACGAATGGTATCAGTGGTGAAAACCTTAAGGTGTAGTGGTATTAGAGGTGTTAAAACATAACACCTGTATAGTGGTGTTAAAGGTGTTAGTGTCGTAGTGTCCTAATGGACAAGTGCATATGTAATGCTAAGATTAAAGACGAATGATGTTCACAGTAACGTATGATCACCAAGCAGTCACACATAACACTCAGGCATCACATACATAATATCCCCTGAATATTGCATTTTATTTTGTGTATCCCAATTTTTATACTTAGGAATTAATTAAAAGAATAGTAATCTAATTAAACATCAACATAAGATCTACATAAGATCTACATAAGATCTACAGGAATGGAGTTATATACTTATAAGTAACCACTACATTTATATAATTACATTTAACTTCATATAGTTTATTAATGTATGTATTACAATAGTATAATGTTGTATATATATATAGTATGTTATAATATACTATATTGATACTATATTGATAATATAGTATACTCAACATTAACACAATAATGCAATGCCTCGTATAATATCTATTATAGTAGATTATATATATATACAGTAGAAGCTCGGTAACTCAACATGCCGATAACTCAACATTGCCAATAACTCAACATCCAAAAAATATTTGGTTGGATTCGTATCTTTTACATGTTAACAAAAACCCTATTACTCAACAAATATAACTCAACATACATATAACTCAACATCGTTTTTATAATCCTAGCCTATATATTACATGAAATATACATCCGATAACTCAACATTTATGAAAAATCAAAATATCATAAACATATGTTGTTGGATTCGTATCTTTTACATGTAATAAAACTACATTGCTCAAATAATATAATTCAACATACATTTTCAACATGGTTTTATTTAATAATATATGGATATAAATATATTAACGTAAAAATACAATTAAAATTATTATATTATCATACGAGTACTATTTTGAATGCATTTATGTGAACAAAACATTAATTAAGTCATTAATTTATACATCCGATAACTCAACATACTCGCTAACTCAACATGAAAACTCCGTCCCGTCAATGTTGAGTTATCGAGCTTTGACTGTATATATATATATATATATATATATATATATATATATATATACTATATATGGTGGCTTAATATACCCGGGTGTACATATATCACAAACAATATATTATTATTATTATTATGTTTTATTAGGGTCATTATTGTAAAATATAAATACAATTTTATTTCTATATTAATCATATAATAAAATAACAATATATGTTAATAAAAACATAAAGTTATGTTATAGATTAAATATTATTATTAATTAGTATCATTAAATATATATTACTTATTTATATAAGAATACATATATGACATATATATAAAAATAATAATAGAAATAATAATAATAATAGATTTGATCAAATATTATAAATAGATCACTCACTCACCCGTGTACTTAAGTTTACTTACTATAATGTAAAATATGACAAACTGTAGAACTATTATAATAATACACATATAAGTTTACTTCGAACAATGTGTATAAGTTTACCTCGAACAATGTGTATAGGTTTACCTCGAACATAAGTGTTACAATAGTAATATATATCACTGAGTGTTAGAAATGTATTTATCGATCTATATATCTATTTGAAATATGTATATTTGAAATATTTCACATTAATATAGTATATAGTATACTACATACGAATTAATCGTGTAGACTGTTAACACACATTACATATACTATGATGAGTACACGTATGAATGGACCCGCGTTTATTGTGTGTATAGTGTGTGTTAGCAGTCGGACACATTACTTCGTATACATATATACCGCAATATCCTACATAACATATATCTCCTACATAACATACATATACAACATATTCTATAAACTCTAAATATGTCACATATATATATATATATATATATATATATATATATATATATATATATATATATATATATATATATATATATATATATATATATATATCTCCTACGTGCATGTCCAATAGGAAATATATATATTATAGGAAGAGGTAATCCTCTTCTACATATATATATATCCTCTACTACATCTCAAATATCTGCTACATCTAACATATAGCATTGATCACCTAACGATTCTACATCTTCTACATATCTGCTACACATAATATATCAGCTACATATATGCTACACGTACACACACGATGTCGTGCACGTAATATGTACGTATATCATCGAGTAGATAATTAAAGCACATCTATTTATAGGAATGGTTGCCCACGCAGTCACGTGTAATAGAGGTTGTCCGCAATATAGGCCATTTCCTAGAAATATTACCGCACCACAAACACCACCATCATCATCACCACCGCAACGTGCATCACGGCTCATGTTAAATTAGAATTTAGACTAAGTCGCGGTGTAGATGCGATTTCCAATGGGAATAATGTATTATAATGTAGATGAAATATTTATAATATAGATAGAAATGTAGTATAGTACATTATACATTCGTATACTCATTATATTATATATATATATATATATATATATATAAACGTACATTTCGTACATTATACGTGTACTGACGTATACATATATTTGACACATGTGGCGTACAATGTATGACGTACAATGTATGACGTACAATGTATGACGTACAATGTATGACGTACAATGTATGACGTACAATGTATGACGTACACTGTACGACGTACACTGTACGACATAAACTCGTGTATATATAGTTTTACTTTTACGTTAATAATTTATGTATTCTATAGAATTAATGTATACAGACTTACAATATAAGAGTATCTTATAAATGAGATCGCATACATACTAAATATAGTACGTTACTTATAATACACGTATCGTATCTAATCTACTATAGTACTATAGTATTATAATTAGATATGTAAATGTATACATTCACATATATCATAAAAATTATACGCGCATATATATATATATATATATATATATCAATATCATTAATAATTAGTTATATGTTACTTCTAGGATTATGTAGAGCTATAAATAGCCTACTTAACTGGATTAGTCAATACATATAATGATGATGTATTATTGACATATAATATGTTTATATTATTGTTAACCATAGAATTATATAACTTTAAATAAATTATATATCTTTTAATTATAAAGTGATATTAAATAATATTTCATATTTTCAAATTAACATATTTGCATAATATGAAATATGTTCTAATAAATAAATAATATTCATATAATTTCTAATATATATATATATATATATATATATATATATATATATATATATAATATGTATTAATAAAAATATGTCATTATGACATACATACATATATATTTACAAAGTAATTACAAAATATACTTGAAGTTGATGTACATATTAAATAATATTACTCCCTTATATTACTATTACCATATACATATAAACATATAGGTATATATATAAATTATAAAAGTATAATAGATATATTTATAAATATAATAGTATATACAAATTTAATATTGGTCAGATATATATAATAAATAATTAATATAATAAAATTGTTAATATAATATAACATATACAATATCTATAATTATAATCACCTTTCATTTTCTCGATTTGATTTTCTTCTATCTATAATTTAATACTCATTTGTTTATAATAAATACGATATGTAGATTTCTGTGGTATATGTCTAAAGACAATGTAGTACATGTATGACTTTACAGTAATGTCCTAATTATGTCCTTAGTAAGAGATAAACTTCCGGTATATTTTCTACACAGAATTCCAGTACCTTCTAGAATGTCGATTAAAGGCTCCTCGAATGAAGATAAAACGTTAACGTAATAATAAGTAAAAACGTAGTTACTATAATGTATACACTAGTAAATGTACTCTGCGATAGTGGTTGTGGAGGGGAGGTAATAGTGGACACTGTGGTGTTGATGTGGTCACCACTGGATTGCTATGCTCGGTGGCAGATACTCTTTAACTGTGACGACGAGCAACAGTAGCGGTAGCGGTGGTGGTGGTAGTGGTGGCAGTGGCGAGTTGTGTACGTGTGTACGTTCGTTCTTTACGTTTCATTGATAATCGAACGGAGCGTTATGATTGGTCGACGATGACGTCATTAAATCATGTCGACACCGCCGCGCTCCTCGTAGAGAGTGGAGTGCTTCTCTGTGTATCGATTGAGAGAACGAGATAGAGAGAGAGAGAGAGAGAGAGAGAGGCGATCGTATAGGTAACATAGTAAATTGTGTGTGTGTGACATGTGCGCCGAGACATGTGAATACAATAGAATTATACTTGATACGGTACATTGACGTGTTCACTGTTTTATTGTATTAAAGGTATTCTATATATAGCCTATAGGATATATATATATATATCATATAATCTATAGATAGATGACCTATATATGTTATAAATATGATATATTTTCATTAATAATAATATTATTTGTAATATTTTTAATTATACAATTTTTATTATACGAATTATTTTTTATTTAAATTAATAACTTTAAATAAGATATTGTATTAGATATATTGTCCGAAATAATGATACGAAAAATCATGTAATTTGTATACGAATACAATATTTACACGGAAACACTGTAACAAGTCCCTTAGGGGACACGACATTGATCTATACATAGATCAATTTAAAACATCAAACGGCCATCATTGAAAGCTAAACGGATGGGACACGTACGACGTACATTTAATTTATTATTGACAATTATTACTTTAAAATATTAAAATATAATTAATTATCTTCACAATTATGTATATGTCGTTAAAAAGTAACAATAAGTGCTTTATTTATGTATTCTAAATATACTCCTGTATAACATGTATTGAAATATTTAGTAAATTTGCATAAATTCGATAGTAATATACATATATATATATATATATATATATATATATATATAAATATATATAAATTAACTGCCTATGTGGCTCAGTGGCTAAGGCGTCAGACACACAAGCAGTAGGACACGGGTTCGTCCCTCGTCCGGACCATTAATTAATTTTATAAAATGGGTATTAAAATATTATTTAGAAGTTATCTTATATAATTGTGTATAAATAAATGATCGGCTTTCGTTAAAACCATGGATGCCTTAACATGAGAGCGGCTTCGAAGGGACATTATAGCCATATATGGTTATAAGTGAAAACTTCATCTAAGTTCCTGGATTATAATATTTTCATCTATAGATGAAAGGACTCCACCAAATAAAAAATAAATATATATATATATATATATATATATATATATATATATATTAAACTATAGTTTTAGATTAGTACTTCATGTTATATATTATAATTTATATATTGTAATATTTTAATATTAATAGAAATAATATTAGTATTATATAATATTATATAAATACATATTTCAACATGATTGAAAAATCCATCCTGTTAACAGTTAAAGAAAAATTAATCGGAAACTTTAGGAAAAATAAATAATTATTTATTTTAGTTAACCATGGATAAGCCACGATATTCTAGACCTATGTGATGATAGAATAAAACTAAAAGAAGCAATGAAATCAAATCCTGAAATGAAAGAAAAGTATAAACAGATAACTATCACAATTCGTAAGTTAATGAAGAACACGAAAGAAAACTGGATGGAATCTCATTGTACCATCATAAATGACATGTCAAAAGGAAGAGCTAACAAAAAATCTTAGCAAATATTAAAAATACTGACAAAATCAACAATGCGAAAAACGATGATAATATTAGACAAAAATAACATACCAACAATTAAACACTGTTGAAGACATGGACTGAATATTGTAAATATTTATACAATTATAAAATGAGACCAGACAATAATACACTAAAATAAGATGAATAGCAATGAATCATCTCTTCCAATACTTGACTCTGAAGTCTGCAATGAAATGTTGATTCTTAAGAATGGTATATCGTTTAGTCCGGATAATATTCCAAGTGAACTTTTAAAACACGGAGAAAAAAGCATAATCAAAATATTTACAACGATCAGCCTAAAAATATGGAAAACCAGAATGTGGCCAGCCAAATGGACTAAATCACGTATTATAATAATATATACCTATCCCGAAAAATGATAACTCACGAAAATGTTATAATTACCACACGGCGTGAGGCGCATGCTAAGCCTTGTACTACTAAATACAAGCAAAATATTGGTACGAATAATTCTAACCGATTAAACCAGCATGCAGAAACAATCTTAGCAGAAGAACAGGAATGTTTTCGAAAATCATTAATTACAATAGAACAAATACTTAAATGTAGAATAATCATGGAAACATGTATACCACAACTTTATTGATTTAAAAAAATAATTCGATCTAGTATGGCATAAAGGTTTATATATATATCATAGATAATTTTGGAATATTTCAAGAGATTATCGAGATAATAAAATGATCATATGATAGTTCTAGCAGTGCAATCTTCTTCAGAAACATATAACGTATAACTGGAAGCTTATTCAATACAACTATTGGAGTTATACTAGGTTTGTATACTTTATCCGGTATTATTCAATATCTTACTCGAACAACTCATGCAAAATACTCATAATACTCAAAATACTTCACGAGCATACTTCTACAATCTCGATTAGCAGAATAAATATTATCAATCTTAGATTTTCTAACGATGTATCATCATATAACGATACACATGTATATACATCTATATATATATATACTTAATAGCAGGAAGTAATACTGAACTACAAGAACTAACAAACAGATGAGTAGAATCTTCAAAAGCTCATGGAATGGAATTAAGACTAGAGAGGAGCAATACGGTGGTAAATTCAATAAATAATGATAATAATGCAAAAGTTTACATGGATTGAATATTATTAGAAGGTTTTCAATATTTAGGAGCGATCTTAAAATAAGGTAGATCATTAGATAACGAATTACGAATTAAATTATCGACTGCTACTTCTGCAATAATAAGACTGAATGTCATATGAACTAGCAAAAATATAAGATTCAATCTCAAATTCAACCTCTACATATCCCTATTTCTCTCCATACTATAGTATACTTTACTGGTGCGAAACTTGAACAGTAATTTGAAATGAGGAAGATATCAGCATTTGATAATAAAACCCATAGAAGACTACTAAAAATAAACTACACCAGAGGAAAACAAATGAACATGTCAAAGAAAACCTAATAAATTTGGTAGGTAAATATGAATCACTGCTATAGCAGTGTTAGCAGCTATAGCTACTATCAAAAGAAGAAAACTGTAATACTATTGAAGTGTATACCGATATAATAATGTAAGTAAAATAATTATGCAAGGTAAAGTCGAAGGCATAAGGGATAGAGGAAACTCAAAGAAATACTAGATGGCCAAAACACACAATGGACTAATAAACGAAATATTAACTGTTGAGGAAGGTAAACGATATAGAGACGGTTGGAGAAGATTTGTTATTATTGCCAACGAGATGATTACCGTACGATTCATGCATCTCGGGATTTGAAGTAAAAGTAAGTACTTATTTTATATAATACACATTATTATTTCATATATATATATTACACGACATATACACACACAACTTTAGAAACTTATATCTGGGAATTTGTATTTGAATAATTTGCAATGCTTGGAAGATGACATCGTTTGAACCTTTCGATAAATCTTTATAAACTTTTCAAAGTCTATACATAATATATTGATGATGTTTAGGTATACCTGAGTATACCAAAAGTATACCAAAAGTATTTAGGTATATACTAAAACTTTAGGTATACCAAAAGTATACTTTTGAAAATATTAATATATTTTCGTAATGCACTTATAATACCAACCAAATCTATTTTTAATTAAACAAAAATATGTGTCATTCTCTTATACTTGTAGTACGATTGTATTGCTTAGGAATATAGTTAAATAGTAATTTTATCTATTTAATAACAAGTAGTTAGGATATTAACAGTTAACCCTCTTTACTAATATTTTAAATCTATACGCTACGAAGGTTTCCCCTTATAAAGCTATTAAGAATTGTCTACCATTTATGTAGGTTATGGTTGTAATTTATATATGTAATTTGTATATGATTATGGGTTTAGGAATACACTATAGTTATACAATAGTTATTAGCCTAATTTTGTATATATATAATATCATTACTATATAAAACCCATAACTAGAAATATTCCAAAACCGATAACCATATAAAACTACTAAAGCCAATAACCACACACATTACTGATAGTCATAACCATATACATTTACTACTGACCATAACTGCATTAACATGAATGTTTATAAGTATATGTAAACACAGTGATTGTATAAACAAACACATACACACACACATATATATATATATATATATATATATATATATTTATTATTAATACCCATACTATTAGATGCTCACGAATGCACGTGATTTCGAGTTAGTTAGATAATGAATTAGTGTATGATATACATAGATATATATTACGTTATATATTGTTATAACAATACATGACGTCGGAATCACTGTCCTTGATTATAATTATAGATTATTATTCAACCAATGAGATAACGGATAAGCGAATTCTGACTAAGAACGACGTAATCTATTGCTATGACGTATCAGTTAGGTATCGTTATGCAATACAGCACGTGATTAATATAGTATGGGCGAATATCGCAATGATGGATTATTGTAACGATAGCATCTGATATATAATAGTAGCACATTATATGTGTATAGGCTTATAGCTATATATTATATGTTATTATATAATTCATTGAAAATGACCTTGTTATAAATCATATCTAATACTATAATAATAATAACAATATTAGGTATTAATATAATATATTAAATAAACAATTGGTTATAGAAAGGTGTTCAGTAATTTTGTATTTAATCAAACTACACCTACAACGTATACGTGTATATATACCTATATACATATATACGTTGTAGGTATATATATATATATATATATATATATATATTGTATCAAACCTAAATTAACTCATATTAGAATAGATGGTCTATATAATATATGAATACTTACTGCTGATAAGGTTATTATTTATAATTATCCTAGATAGTAACTATAGATATTCTATAGAAAGCGTAAGTACGAAATATTACAATCATATTGTATATTTCATAATATATATATATATATATATATAACTAAATACCATTTAGTATAAATAAGTATTAGTAGGACTGCAGTATTAATATACATATAAGTGTAATACAATGTATAGTACTACTTCGTATGCATGTTCACCCCATTATAATTGCATATAACAAAGTGTGATGTGTGATGATAGATCTGATAGATAAGCTTACGTTGTTATTAACACTTATTCATGAATGTAACTACGCCTTCTTTATATATGGTTTTCGGATCATAATGGCAGTATCGATAATTCCCTGACGCCCCACCGAATGGACATGCCATTTAAAAAAGAGGACATTACATTAATTCTCCCCAGAATATATTGAGAATTTAATATACTCTATAGAGTATATAGAGCCCTATAGGATCAAATGGTACAATTGTAAAATGAGAAGCTAATTAATTACTTAAGTATGTTATATGTAATTATTTATTTTATGAGAAACTATAATATCCACATTATAACACACACACATATATGTTATTATATTTGATTATATATATATATATATATATATATATATATATGTATATTATGTAATAGTATACTATTAGGGAGCTCCCAACTACACCTATGTGTATTAGTAACATAGCTATATGTTAAATTACATTTATGTATTGGCTATTATTATTGATAATTTAAAATATATATTTTCTAATAACTAATTATTTTTTAAATCAATATAATATTCTATTTTAAATACATATATAAGTATATAACATAGTTTAATTAATATTTAATTATTTCCGAGAGAAGGTGACACTACTCAAATATTTACCACTTCAAACTTGAACTAACGAAATAAAATAAAAAAATAAAATATAGAATATATGTATATTATTAGTATAATTAATAATTTTTATATTTATAAAATTTATAAAATAATTGATTTATTTAAATCGCCGAACAAATATATTAAACTTTTAGTTTTTCCGAATAAACAATAGCATACATTGTTGGTTTGCATATATCTTAAAATCGGCTTCGAATGGACATTAGAGCCATATATGGTTATAAGTGAAAACTTCATCTAAGTTCCTGGATGGGATGAAAGGACTCCACCAAATAAAAAAAATATAAAATAAATAAATAAAAATATATTATACATTTATCCATATTAATTAAATTATATAATATTAGATACAGTCATATAATTAAATTACAATCTATTTTTATATATATAAATATATATATATATATATATTATATATATAGTGAAAGGTTTTTAATATTTATAAATTGAACACTGGTAACGCCACCTATAATTTAATTATAGTATTATATTATATATTTATACGATAGGTGGCTGTATCTGTATTGAATAAAAACTAATATAAACAACTATCGCCACCTATCGCATCAATATATAATATAATAATATATGGAATTGTAGGTAGCGTTACCAGTGTTCAATTTATAAATATTACAAACCTTCAATTTCTTACACAGATAGTATACGATTTAATGTTTATGATTACATATTATGAATGATTGCATGAATGAATAATATTTATTTTACTTAAAATACTACGAATAATTAATATATGCACGTGAATGATGGATACTATAAACTGTATACTATAATGTATAGTGTACAGTCTATAGTGTATATATATAACTATAGTTAGGATAATTAAAAAAGATAATGATAAAATGAATTAATAAAATGATAATTAAAAAAGGAACGTTATATGCAAAAAAGGACACCACAACACAATAATATAAGATACCTACTAGGTTACCTAGTCTAGGTACCTATATGTACATAGTAGTTAATAGTTAACTTGACAGTTATAACTTTAATTAATAGTTATAATAGTACATCCTTATATTATATCCTCTACATTTTACAAATTCACCTTCCATATGTATATCCCAACAATTCCATGTTGTAGGTCATCCTAGCTAATGCATATTAGTTTATGCTTATATATTGTATTATTTATATATGGCTACTTCATTATAATCTCCTATTTCCTAAATATATAAACTACTATTTATTCTTCCCTTACATTACCACATAACGAATATTACTAAAATAGATATACCTACATTTAATATTTTAAATCGCCCTTTAGGCAAAATCTGTATAGCCCAATCTCTATTGTCCTCTTATTAATTACGTAATACTTTCCCATTGTCACACTATCACTATAATCTTACCTCTAAGTTGATATATAATTTAATTAATACCACTCGAAGGTAATACGCCAATAATAACCAAAGTGAATAGCAAATAAAGTAAGAACATATTCCGAATATACGTATACGTACCTTGAATAATTCCAATCTACTTTTCTCTAACTGATTATTTATGAAAATTACCCATAAACTCATCTCCTTCATTCCTAAATTCACATATTATTCCTAGCTTATTTTATTATCTCCTACTCTTATAAGAGTAGTATAATAATCGTATACGATGCCCTTAACTTTCATCCATCTAATATTGATATTAACATCATATTCTCCTTTATCAACACATTCCGTAAGTAATGACTTTGTGTGTCACGTGCCCGTTATCTATTTATAGAATTCACTACTAACATACAATAAACCTAGCTACTCTATGTTATAATGTATTATATCGCCGGTAATGCACTGCAATGGGTATACTTCATACATTAATCACCGTACTTCTTCTATTCAAATTAATGGGACTATATATTCTCCTTGAAATATCCTTTATGGAGTTTTGCCCCCAAGACTCTGTATTAGGACAGATTCTTTTAAATATTTATCTACTTCATATTTTAAATATTATTTCCCAATTTCCCCTTATCTCGGTTCACCCATACGAAGATGATATACAACTTAACGTAAAATGCACTTCCGATCTAAATGTTGCTACAAATATTATGTTTAACAGTATTACATCTATCCACAATTGTCTTTCAAATATCTCTCTATCACTGAATCCGAATAAAACAGAAACCATATTTCTTCATCTCCCTTCTTCCAAACACACGTTAACAGTACCACCTTTCATCATGGTAGAAGTCATGGTATCTTATATTCGAATAATGTTAATAATATTTGTGTTTATTTCGACAGTTCTCTATCTTTTAATCGCCACATCTCAAATATTCTTCGCTCTATTAACTTTCATTCTTCATTAAATCTTTCTGTATAATCAGTAACTCCATGTCCTTAAGTGTATCTATAACTCTCAACTCATCTTTAATATTAACTCTTTTTGATTAATATAATATTCGTCTTTTCTATTTACCTGACTATCAAATTAAAAATTACAAATACTACATAATACGTTAGTACGATCAAATTTAAAAATGTATCGTTTTTCTCAAACACCAATTTCTACATATTTAATGAGATTAATACAATATGGATACCAATTAAATCGCGAGTCATATTTAAAGTTAGTTTACTAACTCACAATTATCTTCGCTGCAGCCAACCTGAATAAGTATCTTCATCAATTACTATTCCTACTCATGTATCTCTCTCCGTTCTACTATTTGTTACCTTATACATCTACCATCTAAACTTAATCTACATTCCATTAATATCCATACATGGCACATATCGGCCCCTTATCTATGGAATAAACTACCCTCGATGTAATTAACATTTAAAATATGTATATTAATATTATTATACATATCATGTTACTAGAATTGTGAATAATATTATAATATTTTATTAAGTATTAATAGTAATATTTAAAAAATATATATAAACAATATATAATAATGTTAATTTGCATATTATGATTTAAATGTAGTATAATGTTGTATACATATACATTATTAAGTATATATTATATTACATATAATATTTTATAAATAATATATATATATATATATATATATATTACTTGTTAATACTCTTTGGTAATTCATCTTATATATTTAATTATCATTTCACTACTGTGTAATTATACTATTGATATTATATTTTAATGATACATCACTATTCATAGAAAATGAACAGTTCAGGCATATAATAATTCATCACAACGAATAGTGTATAATTACACAGTTTAACCACAAGAATGATTAAGAATGTTTCAATACTGCACTCATATAATACACTTAAACTTAGCATACCTAAAACTAACGTGTTACTTTGATTGCAATACCTACCTATAGGTATCAACGTATACTTTGATAAATACTCTATTTAATATAATGCATTCCTTATCAAACTTATAAAATCCTTTGCTTCCGTAAAGTACACATTTTATACATACGACAGTGAAGTTCACGCCATTTGTCATCAATGATCCAATGATCCACCCTCAATCTTGTCTCACTGCTATTAATAATTGGCTCACCAATAACTATTTACTACTTAACCCTAACCAGACAATATTATCAATTGTTCACCTCTAAACTCCCCTAATACCGCTATATTCCCACAATTCTACCTAGGTCATAATATAATCTATCTTTCCACTTCAACCAAATATCTAGGCATCTATATTAACAACACATTTAAATTTGATATGTATATATCCACCTTAAAATTATATGCTATTAAGTAATGGGATATCACATTACTCCATCTCTTCAATATAAACAAAACATGTCCTTACATCACAACATCCATCAAACTAACTATAACCCAGACTTCTACATCCCTAACTACTTTCATTTCACAATAAATTGTGTACAACCATATATTATCAAACTAACAGATTCATTAGACTAATCTAACAACTAAAGAAAACTGACTATACTATAAACATTACTGAATACGATTGACTGACTTCAAAAAATGTATCAACTTAAATTATTATTCTTTCTATAATCTTCTATACCTGATTACTTTTATCTACTAATTGTACTCACTAATTAACCACACAAACTATATTTTGTATATATCATATATGATAATCTAATTATACTGTTATAACTTAACCATCCTTTCACCGCAAAAAACGTGTAACGTTGCTACTCTATTTGCGCTCGCCTCCTCTGGATTCAGCTCTATCCACCCCTCAAAATACATTAACACATCAACTATCACCTTCAAATACAAACTATAGAATGACTTCTTGTTATGATATATTAACTCAAATATATTCATGCCGTCACTTTGTACACTTTTCATAATTATTACCCTTATTATTGTATCTATTATTGTTACACTATAAGTAAAATAAAAAATATAATATTAAGTAAAATCAAAATAATAGGTTACATTAGTGATATTAATTAGATGTATTGTATTTAATAGACTAACATGTTACTATTCTCTCTATATTAATCTTAAAATCTAACAAATTTATAAATTTAAATCTATTTAAAGAGATTAATTATGATACTTTACAAATTACAATTTAATGATCATGTTTCGATATCATATATAATGGTATCTATTAATTAGTTATCATTTCGTGATATAGGCAAGTTAAAGTTTCCCACACTATCCCATTAGCTTATATGTTATACCTTATTATCTATATAACTAATTATAGCTGGTAACGAACTAGTTATCATTATCATCGTGCATGCATGCCACACATTGGAATTATCAACTAACTGAAAACTAATACTAATTAAAGAATAAGTAATTCAGAATACTATTTCAGAATTTTACTTCTATTCAAAAATATTTGAATCAATTAACAATTAATATCGTGAATATTATATTATTATTTTATTTCAAAAATAGAGAATATATTCTATAGTTGTCTATTTAATTACTTATTCTATTGCTGTTTATGTATAGTCTATTTTATTGATCGTTATCATTGTTGTTTTTCATCATTATCTTTTTTATTAGTAATTTCTTGTTAAAAACTAATTTCAGACCATTACGCTATTAAATTCTTGATCAACTCTGTAACACCCAAACGACCAAGAAAAACAATAACATATAGAAAGTTATCACTAATAAATGATGTTGATTTCTCCTATGATTTACATCTAAAACTATCCGAACATTCCACTTTACAACCACTCGAAAAACTGAAAAAATATTTAATTTCGACACTAAATGCGCATGCACCAACAAAAACTACTACCATAACAGAACGCTCTAACAACGAATGGTACACAAATGAATGTGCAGAACATAAAAGATTATTACGTAAACATGAAAAATTGTATAGAAAGTCACTGTCATCAAATGATCTTAAAAATCACAGAAACCTACAACATGAACATAATCAGATGTTATTCCTGGCAAAATCAGAATATAATGATAACAAAATAATAAATGCTGGACATAATCTGAAAATACTATTTGAAATTTCAAACGATCTTCTAGGAAGAACAACTAAACGGATACTTCCTGATTTATACGATGACGTATGCGCAAACTCTTTTCATAATTTCTTTCGATTAAAGTTACAGACAATCATAGATTCCTTACCTATATGCACTTATTCCTATCAACCTCTGAATAGTGACATCCACATTATTGACAGTTTTTCTCCCCCATCTATTGACAAAATTGAAATTTTAATACGAACTATTAAATCAACATCAAAAGAAGATCCTCTACCATTGAAATTACTGCAGTTTCAAGCATCTACACTAGCTCCGTATCTCCTTCAGATAATCAAGTGTTCATTCGAATCAGGTACTTTTCCTGCTTCTATGAAATTGTCATCAATAATACCATTGATCAAGAAACCTGGAAGCAATAAGAATATCCTGAAAAATTATCGACCTATTTCTCAACTTACTGCTTTCTACTAACTCCTCGAACGAATTGTTTCCACACAAATAATCAGTCATCTATTAGCTGCAAAAGTACTTCATCCTCATCAAAGTGCTTATATGCCCGGACTGATCACAGAGACAGCCCTATGCCGTATAAATGATGATGTTCTCAACAATAAAACCGGCTCACTCATGTTATTTTTAGATTTATCTGCTGCCTTCGATACGCTCAACCACAAGATTCTTATACAAAGGCTAATCGAGAGTGGATTTTCTGGAAAAGCTTTAGATTGGTTAAAATCGTACATTTCTGATAGAATGAGTAGAGTCAGTATTGGCGATTTTTCTTCCGAATATCAAAAGATGACTCACGGAGTACCACAAGGATCAGTACTCGGACCACTACTTTTTTCGATATACTTATCACCTGTTTTCAAAATCTTCGCCAACCATCCATTGATTAAATTTCATTCATACGCCGATGACATCCACATTTTTACTGATGCTGATAATGAAAATGACTCATCTGCCCACATCCGTTTGCAGAACTGTCTACGTGAACTCTCTATCTGGTTTCACGAAAACTCATTACAACTGAACCCTTTAAAAACTGAAGTAATGTACGTCAATCACACTTCTAAACATTTTTCAACATCGTTCACTTTTTCATTTGACAAGTGTTTATTATCATCATCACAAACGATAAAGAATTTGGGTGTAATTTTGAATTCTAACCACGACATGAAATCTTTTATATCAGAAAAAATCGTTCAGTAAACTTTCAACTGTACAGAATTAAAAAAATCAGAAAATCTTTAAATTTCTTTACTTGCAAAATTTTAGTGACTAGTTTAGTATTAGGAGTTTTCGATTATTGTAATGTGCTGCTTATAGGTCTACCAGCTATCACATTGGCTGAACTTACCTCCCTTCAACTATATGCTGTACGTATAATTCACAAGCTACCTCATCGAGAAGAAAATAACCATATCAGCATCACACAATTAATGAAGGAATTACACTGGCTACCCATAAAAGAAAGAATCATCTATAAAATATGTCTTATGACTCATAATGCACTCCACTTTGAAACGCCGTCATATTTATATGAATTGATAGAGAGAATCGACCAGACAAGAAGTCTCAGGCCGTGTCATGTTAATCGTATACGACCTAGATCGACAATACATTCTACTGCTGCCCGTTCACGCGCCTTCTCGTCACAAGCACCGATAGCCTGGAACTCACTACCTGCAACACTCCGTGCTGAAAGAAACTCAGAAAAGTTCAAAAAGAATTTAAAAACATATTTATTTACACTATAACTTTCTTATTATTTCATTATACATTATTGTTAACTTAATTGTTTAAACGATGTCTAAATAAAATGTCTTCTTCTTCTAATTAATGATTTTCAAAAGAGTTAACGTTTTTCTAAAGTAATACACTGTTTTATAATAAATATATGTATATATATATGTATATATATATGTATATATATATATATATATATATATATATATAGTCCCTGTAATCAAGTTGGCTATTGGGTCAGAAAAGCAAATATTAGGACTGAGTTGTATGTTCGATACTAATCCATACCAATAAAATAGGTATATTAATAATATTTAGAAGTGATCATCATTATTGTGTATACAATAATAATTGGCTCCTATTAAAACCTGGAATTCATCCATGTTAATTAAATTGGGAGCGGCTTCGAAGGGAGATTTGAGCAATTTAGTTATAAGTAAAAACTTCATTTAAATCCGGGATATAAGGACTCCACCAACAAAAAAGAATTAAAAAAAAAGTATATATATCTATATATATATATGTATATTAACAGTAATAATAAACAAGAACTAAGGTGAATCTATACAATATAAAGTTTACAAAATTCATTTTAATAATGAATAATAGAATGCTAATAGAATAATCGACATACAAATATCCAAAACATAAACAAATATGGTTATATGCAATTTAAACGTATATATTATCTTATTAAAAGCAAAGTATGATATAGGTAATGTAAGGAAGATATGTATACATAAAGTTGCCTTACACGTTATTTATTAATGTTCCATATCATCACGTG
Organism: Osedax fenrisi; assembly: GCA_964019155.1. Classification (NCBI taxonomy): domain Eukaryota; kingdom Metazoa; phylum Annelida; class Polychaeta; order Sabellida; family Siboglinidae; genus Osedax; species Osedax fenrisi. Next base: position 96,866,923 of record OZ025241.1, on the reverse strand, counting down.
ATCCAGGGAGATTACTATCAATATAAATCATTGAAACATCCAATAAGGATAAATATATATTTATAATTTACTATATTATTAATTGATTATACATAATTAAAAGTGATCTCAATATCCTACATATACGAAATACATTATACATATATACACAGTATAGTAAGTATGGTATACGAACTCCGTTTTAAAGAAGACGCCTGAAGAATAGCGGTGATTACGTCACAGTTACGTTTGATTCTGATCAGAAGCCGGTCACGTGACTTCAGCTGACGAATCAGACGGTAGGATATCTGGGCCACGCGTTGTTTGAGATCTTCTCGAATGTCGCACAGTTCATCTATATCTGTAACGCGAGTATCACCTTAGAGAATACTGCCTATATACCCTATAGGTCACACAACGTTTGTCACACGTGCTTTAAGAACAATTACACCCAATAACGTAAACAATACGCACACCCACGCATAGATATATAATCCTAATGTAATTATGAAATCAATAATTTATACACAACATTTTGATTAGCGTTTTATTATATATTGAACTGTATATACTAAAATAAGTCAAACTGTATAAACACGTATGTGGTATAGCTATTTTTGAAATAAATTATATTATAGCGAATACTGTATGATTAAATACAAAATAATAAGATTACATACATGAAAAAATAGTGCACTATTTGTTATGTCGTTTGTTTTTCTATATAACATATAAAGTATAGCATAACTATAGCAAACTATAATATTAATATATATATATATATATATATATATTAATAAATTATTATATGATATATAGAGATCAATATATATATATATGTAATATGAATCTATACTATTTAAGTATTAATAATTAAAGTAATTAGTAAATACCTAACTAGAGCCAAAGCTTCAAATAAAATTTCCATTAAATTACAATATCTATAAACCTAAAGAAAGCCTTCGATTCCATCATTCATGATCTACTAGTAATAGGCAGTAATACAGTTAGACAAGTATTTGTTAGAGGAGTTGATTTAAAATTGTTTGTAGTTATTCTTACTATAGTAACACATATTAAAACGCAAATTAATTTTTTTCTATTTGTTAATGACACCTCTAGTATATATTATGAAAATAATATTAATGTAATATACAATTCCATGAATAACAAATTTAAAAATTCTTGATACATGGTTAAATTATACATAGGATTGACAATTATTGACAATTAATTTAAGTAAATTAATTATTTAATATTTAATAATAATTAAGCTAAATTATCTATTATATTAATAATACTGTAATAAATAATATTTTCATTATTTACAAATATTAAATCCAGCTCCAAGGTGTTCTAATTGTTACCAACATGATATAGTTATGGGTGACACAATATATTGAGTTATGGATTATTGAGATATACGTAGTTTATATATGAGGGAGAAGGGTAGCCATATACGAGATGATTTATGATATATCGTAGTAGAGTGGTACAGTCGTTAAAGTCTCCATGGGGATAGATAGGTGAATTGAAGTTATAGTATAAGTCACCAAGAATTATCGGTAAATAGGAAGAATATGGATAAAATAATGATAAAATCAAATAATAAAATGGATTCAGGTATTAGGGGATGAATGATTACGGTGAGCTTTAGATTTAAGCTTGCAAGCTTGAGTATCAGCGAGAGACAATCACTATATGAGAAGTGAGGTAATGAAAGGGACGGATAGAGGTGAACATCATTATGTATAATACATCCTACCCACCACCACGGCTAGTTTGTAGTGGCGCGAGATAGAGGGTATATCCAAAGTCCAATATGGAAAATATAGCAAATTTAATTGTATCTGAACTTGAACATCTTAACTTGCCTATTTCTAAATTGAGAGGACATGCATATGATGGTGCAGCTTATAAGTCTTGTAAATGTAATTGTGTAAATACTATAATAATGACTAGACATTCATTAGCTTTGTATACACACTGTGGAGCTCATCGTACAAATGTAATAGCACAATCATTATATAACAATATAAATATAAGAAAAGCCTTGAGAGTGGGATTATTATATGAACAAACTATCAAATTTACAAAAAAATCAAAGACATTGAAACCAATATCCCCAATAAGATGGACTGCGAAAATGATGTATTAAAACAACACTAAATCAATATAGTAGTATAATCTATGCACTTAAAGAATATATAGAATTAGATTATATTACAAATGACCAACAATAAATTATTAAAAAATTTTATATTTGCAAAATATTATTAAAAAATACGAATAAGACAAATATTATTTCTATGAATATTTCAAGTTTGATATTTGAAAGCTTGGATTTACTTACTTACTTAGTATCTTGACCGATTGATCGTATACCTATATGGGTAATATGAATCGATGCAACACAAGTTCTTCTCCATCCGTCCACGGTTCCGTATAGTCTAGTAGTTGGGTCAGATCTATTTCTGACCCCGCCCATTCCACTATGTTATCTATCTAGTTTTTTCTGGGTCGTCTTATTCTTCTTTCACCAACAACGCAACCTTGTATCATAGTTTTATTCAGACTACCATGCCGCATCGTGGGAGCAAAATATGACATTTTAATTCTCATTGCTATTGACAGGAGATGCTTAAATTGACATATGCACTCAATAATTATTTGGTATACATAATCATATATTTTTCTTTCTCTGTGGGTAATCCCCAGGATTCTTCTATAGGCTTTATGCTAAATTGCGGTAATTCTTCTTTCCAGTCTTTCTGTTAGTGTCCAAGTTTCGCAGCCATAAAGTAGTATATACAATATTAGTGATTTGTATACTGTAGTATTTTAGTATGTAGGGATATGTTTCGACTCTTATATATAGTGATTAAGCGAACTAACGCAGTTGTTGCTGTCGCCATTCTTATGTTTATCTCTATTTCACTTTTTCCATCTTTCATTAGAGTCTTACCCTAAAAGTATTAATTTTGAATATATCTACTACTTAACAAGTTCATCGTTCATGGTTATCGTTATCACTTCAGCTGTCTCACTATTTTCGAATTCGTTGAATAATATTTATTTTTCTCGTAGCTGACCTCCATACCATATGTAACTGAGAGTTTGTTTGTGAATTATTACAGCTCAGTGTGTCCTGTCATCAGGTGGGTGTCGTCTGCAAATCTTAGGTTACATAGTTCATATCCTCAAACGGCTATGGTAATGCAATGGTCTTCTAACGTATCTTGCATGATATTTTCTAAGAAGATGTTAAAGAGTGTTGGTAATAAAAGGCATCCTTGTCGTACTTATACCGACGTAAAGAATGTCATTGTTTTGTTGTTAACCAAAACGGCACTGTTTATTTTTTTTATAAAGATTTTCGATTATTGCAGTAATATTTTCATATATATTGCAGTGTCTCATTACTTTCCATAATACTTCATGCCAGACTCGATCAAATTCCTTTTAGAAGTAAACAAAGTTACGGTATAATATTATTAAATGTTCAATATTTTTCTCTGCCATAATTCTGCAGTTTAATATCTGTTCGATTATGCTTTTTTTCTTTCTGAAACCTGCTTTCTATTCCGCTAGGATATTTTCTGATATTAGATTGAGTCGATTTAAAATAATTCTCAGCATGATCTTGCTTGGGTGATATCAGGCTAATAGTTTTATAATTATTGCACTTTCTTAGGTCACCTTTCTTTGATATTGGAATAAGTAACGATTGTGCTCATGTATAGATCCATTCTTTCTTATACCATATGTTCTGACAAAGTAAATTCATAGTTATTACTATTTGTGAACCACCGTTTATAATTGTCTCACTTAAGATGTTATCTATACCTGTTGATTTTCCTTTTTTTAGACTTCGTATTACATGTTCCACTTCTGATTTTAAAATCGGCAAGTTCTCTTCTACGCATACACCTCGATCATAATTAAGTATATTTTCATCTGGATTTATTGGATAGTTAAAGAGTTCTTTGCAAAATTCTGTCCATATTTTGACTATTTCTGAGTCCTTTGTTAAAATAATGCCATTTCTACTTTCCACAAATATACTTTCACAAATTTGTATTGGTTTGCCCATCAAGTTATGTGTCATGTGAGCGTGGATTTAGTAAGCTACGAACTATAAAAATGTGGTTGCGGTCTACTATGCTAGAAAGTAGATTAAATACATTAGTATTGGCAAATATCCACCAAGAAACAATTCACACAATTAAGATGGATATATTTATAAATAAAAATAATTGGAGAAAATCTATATTTATATAATAATAAATTGTGTAATGTTTTATATTTATTTTCTAATATAATATATTACTTAAGTATTGTTATAAAAATTAAATATTATTAATTGTATATTAACATAGACCAAAGAGGTATCCTATATTAATACGATATTAATTAGTAATTATATTAATTAATAATAGAATATACAATATAAAATAGAAATAAATGCCCCCCCCCCATAAAAATATCATTCCGACGCCCATAACGCTGGAGCATGAGTTTATGCTTTAGTGAATGATATAGCACATTACCATGAAGTTTATTATAGTCAGTCAAATACGTATTATAAAATATATGTAGACAAATTACTGTGTGATGGGATATTTAGTAGGGAGGAGAAAAATATATCACGAAAAGACATATTAGTGAAACGCAAGATAGCATAACTGGTATGTAATGAGGATGAAGTAATATAAGAATGGAGATATTTTAAATAGTCAATTAATTATACTATTACATTATAGTTATAGTTATTCATAAGAGTAATTAATCATTTTCAAAATTATTTTCCTCAGAATAATTATTGTTCTCTGAGTATAGTCAAAAACAACAAAAGTAAACTTAATCTAGCCAAATAATACTTAAACATAAGTTCCACGAGTGATATTACCTTCTTCTATATAATTACATGCAATGACAGTATCGTTAAAGATCCCCTTAATTATCTTTATATTGATATATAACGATTATATAATTATAGAATATTAAATCTGAAATAATACGACTTGTATATTTGGTTGCTATGCTTGTTATATATCCTTAATAAACATACAAGCTACACACACATATATATATATATATATATATATATATATATATATATATATATATATATACAATATATAGTATACAATATATATTGTACAATGCACACTGTATATTATACATAATCTATATAAGTATATATAGCAATGTGTAGTGTAAAATGTAGGGGGAGTCCTCTATTACCTACCCCCTTAATACAGAAACCTCGCATATATCAGTAACGATAAGATATATCAAACAATTATATATACATAAAATATTAGTAATGTAATGGTAAATAAGAATAAGTATTTTGATTATCAAAATATTCAATCATACAATTGTTATTTGATAAAATGTAATATTCTGGTTTTACTTTTTAAATATTTTAATAATAACTTTTTTTAAATCATTATAAATGTATTATTAATTAAAAGAAAATGTAATGATATGCATAATATTGTAAATCAATTACATGTTTATCATAATTATAAAAATAATGTTAATTCTAATAATTAATAATCAATATATCTTAATTATAGCAACCCATATTATTTTCCTATTACCGACTCACTAAATTACCCTAATACCGACCCCATGTGATTTATAATATCCAATCAAAAGAGATCCGTATTTTACTTTAAAATATATCGTGAGTTTATGTGTATCATTGATATATATTTAGGATTCATGATTAGAGTTGATTATATAAATATTGAGTAATAAATATGAAATAATAATATACACTATTTTAATATAATTACTATAAAGTTTAAATTTAAATTTAATATTAATATTAAAACATAAATTCAATAATAAATAAATTTCATGCATGTTGTAATTAATTATATTTATGTATATCTACTATTTTGATTAGATATTAAAATACTACAATTATGTATACCACGACTATTTTAAGGGGTATACCCTCAGGGGTATGCCTATAGGTAATATTAGAAGGGGGTATTAATGTCGGTATTATGCACATGAATATAATTACCGACCCCCCTGTTTAATATTTTCAATATAATTATATCAAAAATTAAAAATAGCCACAATATATATTGGATTAGTGTAACCCCCTATATAAAGATGTATTCATTAGATATCAACATTAAAATAGACCATCATTAAATATGCAGAATATTTACATGTTAGATACCGTATATATGACGTAGTACTAAGTAGATATACGTAGATGTGTACTATAGTTGACAATGTATGCATGAATATCCTATAATATATATATTTATATATATATATATATATATATATATGTATATATATATATACTTGTGTGGAGATATTAACTCCCATCCAGCGGGTCCCCAGGTGGTTGATAGGGAAAGTAGACCTCCAGATATGGAGTGTTAGCTGCGAATACATGAATAATCTATTCAATAAGCAGTCCCGAACCAAAAATCAGAGTCGTCCTTTGGCAAGACCTATTACTCTGTTGCCACCCGCACCAGGGTTACGGTGCAAACCCCACTTGTGTATGGAGTGGCGACCGCACATTTTACCCAGCTACCGAAAGCAAATTAAATGACACAATCACATATCCCATCACGCATCGCTCGTCGCGCGGAACAAGGAGCGCGTCCTGCAATTCCATCTCAGGTTGCAGTCGGAAAAATAGCTACTGAGAAACACAATACACCAACACTTTTAGTGTCGAAGAAAAGTATGATCTTCGGATCATTAAACACACAGACTTTACAAAGAAAATGGAAGGTACCAGAACTAGTAGCTTCAGCTGAAAAAACCAGACATGATGTTTTATGCATACAAGAACACAGATTCGTACACCCTAACATTGATATCAAAGAACACAACTTCGGAAAATGAATACTAATAACTTGCTCTGCATGGAAAAACTGTATGAATGCTGCTACCGGTGGAATTGGTATACTATTTAACTCGAGAGCATATGATAAAATAACAAACGTTGAAAAAATAAACCCCAGAATAATGGCAATACACTTCGAAGGAAACCCGATGACAACAGTTATATCATGCTACAGCCCGACAAACGTTACCGATGAACAGGAGGTTGAATTATTCTATACTGATCTAAACGCATTTACAAGAAACATCCCAAAGCATAATGTACTAATTATAGGAGGAGACTTCAACGCACACCTTGGATACGATGATGGACATAAATATTCCCTACACAGGGAAACAAACCGAAACGGTAATATGTTACAAAGTTATCTTCAAGAAAATAATCTATTATGCCTAAATACTCATTTCCAGAAAAGATTAGGACAGAAATGGACACATACCTCACCAAATGGTTTTAAATCTCAGAGTGATTTTTTTAATAATCAACAAGAAGTGGAAAAACAGCGCCAAAAACTGTAGAGCATTCAATTCGTTTATTAGTGTAGCATCTGACCATCGTATAATTTCAGCTAAAATATGTCTTTGTCTGAGAGCCAATAAAAAGAAATTATGTCAAAATAAGCCCTTTAATTGGTCCACACTGAAAGACGATAGCGATGTCCGAAAAAGTTTCATTACTGAAGTAAAAAACGGATATACAGTCCTCCAAGAAACTGAACAAAACGAATCAACTGCAAACTCTAGATATAACAATTTTGAAAAAGCCTGCAAGGAAGCAGCTACAAAAGAAATCCCGTTGAAACCGAAAATGATAAAGAGATTACCATGGGAAACACCGTATATATATCAAAAGCGTGAAATACTCCATCAAGCGGCAGAGATCAAAAACAGCAATCCAACTTCAGAAAATATCAAAAAGTTTACAGATGCTCAAAATGTGCTCACCAAAATGTATGAAAATGAACAAACCGAATATGTTACTCGCAAGATTGATGAAATAAAAAACGCAATCAGTTTTAAAAAATCAGCACTTGCATGGAAAACAGTCAACGAAGTCAGCGGACGAAAGAAAACAGAAAAAGCCAAGATTAAAGAAAATAGCGAAAAAGAACGCATACAACTATGGCACCAACACTTCAAAGAACTACTTGGCAAACCGATACAAACTTCAACAAATAGCGGAAATGAATGCATCGTAAATACCAATAAGCATCTAAATATAGAAACTGGACCTTTTACTGCACCTGAATTATCAAAAGCCACCAAAAGTATCCAGAATGGAAAAGCGGTCGGCCTCGATGAAATTCCTGCTGAAGTATGGAAAATAGACGATTTTCAAGAATGTCTTCTAGAATCCTGTAATTATGTATACAACCAAGAATGTATTAGAAGATGGAGAGAAGGGTGCATTCTCCCTTTCCCCAAAAAAGGTAATCTATCAATAACTAAAAACTATAGAGGAATCACACTTACACCAATTGCTGCCAAGATATACAACCTGATGTTACTAAACAGGATAATACCTGTGATCGACCCTATCCTACGGAAAAATCAAAATGGATTCAGGACAAACCGATCCACATCTGGACAAATATTAACAATTCGGCGCATATTAGAAGGCGTGAAAGCCAAAAAGCTACCTATAACGCTGCTTTTTATTGACTTTGCAAAGGCTTTCGATTCTATAGACAGACTTAAAATGGAAAATATATTAATAATATATGGAATACCAAAGGACATAGTCAATGCAATAATGATGCTATATAGGAATACAAGCGCTATGGTCAGATCACCTGACGGAGATACTCCTTATTTTGAAATTACGACCGGTGTCCTACAAGGAGATACATTGGCTCCGTATTTATTCATAATCTGCCTTGACTATATACTAAAACACTCCATAGATGATAATATTAATCTAGGCTTTACACTTTCACAAAGAAGAAGCAGTCGACACCCAGCTATACATATTACCGACATTGACTACGCAGACGATATTGCAGTTACTGCAGATACAATAAAAGATGCTGAGAAAATGCTACATCAAATCGAAGAAGCTGCAGAATACATTGGACTGAAAATAAACTCAGATAAAACTGAGTATATGAGCCTAAATTCAAAGAGTGACAACATGATAAGCAGAAATGGAAATTCTATCAAAAACGTAGACAATTTCAAATATCTCGGCAGCTACATTGCAAATACTGAAAATGATATCAATACAAGAATAGCAAAAGCCTGGGCTGCACTGAATAGTATGAATATACTGTGGAAATCAAATCTATCAGAAAATCTCAAAAGAAGCTTTTTCCGAGCTGCGGTGGAATCAGTACTAGTGTATGGTGCGACGACTTGGACTCTAACAGCAACGTTGGAAAAAAGACTGGATGGAGCATATACTCGCATGCTCCGTGCTGCACTCAATAAATCCTGGAAAGATCACATCTCTAACAAAGACCTCTATCTTGAAATCCCAAGAATATCAGCCTCTATTCGGAAACAACGCCTACGATTTGCAGGCCATTGTTGGCGAAGCAAAGATGAGCTAGCAAGTGATGTACTTCTCTGGCAACCAACTCACAGCAAACGGCCACGAGGACGACCTGCCAAGACGTACATCGATCAACTACTGGAGGATACCGGATGTAATATAGATGAGATACCAACCGCGATGAACGATAGAAAAGGATGGATGGAACGTGTCAAGAAATGCCGAGCAAGCTCGACCTGGTAAGGTAAGTAATATATATATATATATATATATCTTACAATAATTATCAATAAAACCATTGACTTGTACCCAATACAAGTCAATGAATAAAACCCATGCATTTAATTAATAATGTATATATATATATATATATATATATATATATATATATTATAGGATATTCATGCATACACTGCCCGACAAACAATTGCATGCATACATTCCGTTTTAATATACTTATTTATCCTTATAATACACTGAATAGTATAAATGTACTGTGATACAACTGTAAAGGGTGTCTACAGTAATGTTAAAAATGTAGACCAAATAACTATGCAGAACTTTACTTTTTGTGTCCTTTATATACCCTTCTCAGTAGTATAATATGGTACTGAGCAGGACATCTACAGTAACAACAGTAACATCTGTATAGCTATAAATAGAATACATAATTTTACTTTTTGTGTCCTTTATATACCCAGCGCAGTAGTATAATATGTTACTGTTTATTTATCTGTTTATTAATTATTAATAAGTATATATATACTTGTTTTAATATAGAAAGAATAACATATTATACCTTTTAATTATTTTAATATATTGATTTAATTTTTATTTATGCAAATTAATTATTAATTATTATTTTACTTTTGTATTTAAGTTAATATACTGCTTTTAATAAATAAAATTGTATTCTAAAAACTAAAATTATTTAAGTAATCCTATGTATTTTTCTAAATTATCATAATCTCATTAAATTGAACTACAATTTTAATCGTAATTATATTGATAATATAATTGGAAATCATGTTGAACTAATTGCTCAATATTGAATATATAGTAATTGAATATTGATTAAAGTGTACATATTAAAATGTTATTATTATTGAATTTAGAATTTAGTTTAGAACTTAAGTTAATTAGTTACCATTGACTTAAGTTGAACTTAAATTGTGAACTTAAGTTTTTGATGTAAGTTGAATTCTGGGTTATTATATATAGGAATAGAAAATACTTTATATGACCCTTATTTATCCTTACCAGTATTCAGAAATTCCGTTATTCAGTCCTTATTTATACTTACCAGTATTCAGAAAGTCCGTTATTCAGTCCTTATTTATCCTTACCAGTATTCAGAAAGTCCGTTATTCAGTCCTTATTCGTCCTTAGCAGGATGCAGAAAGTCCGTTATTCAGTCCTTATTCGTCCTTAGCAGGATGCAGAAAATTCATTTTTTAGTCCTTATTCGTCCTTAGCAGGATGCAGAAAATTCGTTTTTTAGTCCTTATTTGTCCCTGCTTACATGTATAATAGATAGGCCGATTGTTACAAATAAGGAATCCTGCATGAGTCCTGTGCAGTAATTATTGTTTGTCGGGTGTCAACTGTAGTAAATATATACTACTGGATATTTACGATATCTAACATGTAAATATTCTGCATATTTAATGATGATCTATTTTAATGTTGATATCTGATGAATATACAATTTATAACATAATAATTACTAACATATCATACATATATATATATATATATATATAGTATTTACTATAGTATACTAAGTATACTATACTTAGAATACTAAGATACTAAAAATCTAAATTTGAAGTGGAATACATATAGTTATATTTAACTTATTAAGTACGCCGTACACACTGCCCTGTAGTATCACAATACTACCGTATACTATAGTAACCATAGTAACTATAGTAACGCATGCACAATGTTCACTACGGAAAGTAAGTCATTGTGTTACGTTGTCATAGGCGTGCGTAGTTGACGCCTGAATAAGTCCGTACATCGTACCCCATACACTGCACCTCATTCACAGTACCCTTATACACAATACATTGTACGTTGGGGTGTACGAGAGATACACACGAGATTAACATAGTCTATAGAATCGTATACTATATAGTATATACTAAATAATATTTAAATGATGATTTAATTAAATATAATGTTATATAGAGTATAACATTATTAAAATATAAGTATATAAACATAACGAATAAAATAATCAGTACATTCAGTTAAGTGTTAACAATGTATGGTGGAGATGTGGTACGTTGTTGTGGTTATATATTATATCATATATATATATATATATATATATATATATATATATATATATATATATATATATATATATATATATGCACACATACATTATTATTACTGAATATTAAACAAGGTTGTAAACAATACTAATTATAGTAGTGCGTAGGTACGTATAACGATCAACTGTCCTTGTCCTCATTGTCTTGTCATCACTGTCCTTATGCCCTTTAGTAAAGAATGCGTTCACGTTGGATTAATGAGATTAGTGAGATTAACGGGTGGTATGCCGGCCACTTGTTTATTGGTGTTGGTATTCGATTACTAGACAATGCGATTGCGTAACACGCCGACCACCGTAAACACCACCACTGACCACCACTGACCACCACTGACCACCATATATAGTGGCGTGGCTAAGTCCGAAAGTAGCTGTGTTAGGTTGTGAACAATGTTGCAGCGGTGCGGCGGTGAGATATTAAATCTATAAATAGAATTAATTAATCGTTACGTAATCGACACGATAAGTACGCGCGGATGATTTACAGTTTCAGTGATTTATAGTTCACGTAATGTAATCAATAAACATTAATATAAATAGATGTGCGTAAGTTATAATATAGTATACTATATTATTAAATCAAGTAATTTTTTGAATAATGATATGATATTTTTATAATAATACAGTCAACTCTCGGTAAGTCGGACTACGGATAAGTCGGACTTCTCGATAATTCGGACACATTTAGTTGGTTTGATTGTATTTGTATCTATTTCCATGTAAAAAAAATATTAAACATTTTTTTAAAATAATTAAATGATCTACAGAAGTTTTAATTTAATTTTTAAATTTTTTCTAAATCGAATAAAAAAATGATCAATGGAATAATAATAAATTGTTATATTATATATGTCTATCATCATTATATGAATATAAAATTATAAGTTATATTATAAAAAATATCATATAATTATTCAAAAAATGACTTTTATAGACCATTTTAACAACAAAATCAATTTTTCGATAAACTAGTCGTACACATTTGTTTGTTAGAAAAATAATTTTTAATTATTATTATTATACCTCGTAAATATCCATTATAAGCCGACAACAAAGTGTTATGCTTAATTAAAATAATTTATCAAAGAAAATATCGAATAAATTATATTAATTAAAAATAAAAAAAATTTAAATTAGTTTGAAATTTTTACGACATTTTTTACTTTAGTAATATTATAATATATTTATACACGTATTTGCGAAATATTTTATTGTTATGACAACGCACACTTGCATAAATACATAAGTAAAATTTTCAAATTATAGAAAATTACCATGAATCAATATGCAAACATTTCTTCAATAAAGTGCTTTTGCTTTATCAAAATTAAATATTTGTAGATGAAACTTCACAAATATGTTTATTATAACATTTATGACTTACTATGAGCGAGCTAGCAACAATTTCAAAAACGGGCTACCCTAGTGTACAGTTTCCATCAAAGATTTGGCGATGATTTTCCTTAGAAAAATGGTTTGTGTACAATGCACATTGTACAATGTATCTGTACAAACTTTGTACTACAAAGTATACTTTGTATACTATGTCGGACATATACACATTATTTAAAGTACATTGTTTAAAGTACACTGTACGACGTGTGCGACGCACACTGCGCATGCGTGATAGATCAGAATAGAATTACCTTTACTATAGATAATATATTGGTATACCCATATTGATATGATACTTTAATCTTTTATGTCAATAAATCTCCAACCACTATCGTAAAATTAATTATTATAATATATTCTGCATCCTATAGCATGCTGCATGTGGTAGAGGTTATTGCAACGATAGATGTAGTGATATATGTATGCTAACAAACTTGTTTACCATTGTATACACTATATCTATGTATAACTAGTATCAAATCTCTATTGTTTACAGTGAATAATACTACGCAGTGGTATTGTGATACATAACAATGCATCTCATAATTATATAACACCCGTATCCTAAACCACAATTGTATAGAAAAACAATATACAATAAACGTATTTATAACGTAGTATTGTATAATATATATATGTGTGTGTGGATATTTATTAATAATTGTTATTTCTATCTAAAATATTCTAAATGTACTAAATTAAATGACTCCCTACATACATGAATGAATGAATGACTAATATTTATATACAATTATAATATATTATATTGTCGTATATGAAACTATATATAGTTGATTCTACTTTCATAATACGCAATATAATGTAAACAACATGTAGTCTGCTATAAATAGGTATAGAAATACGTGAACAGATAAATGAACGCCCACTCCGTGCTGATTTGTGTCTCTGATTAGACACACCCCCATATCGTAGACAGACGATATTTTGTAGATATATTTGTGAATAATGCAATGAAGATGAAATTAATCATAATCAGTGCATTCGTTACAAGGAATATAAGCTCAATAATTTAGCAACAGAATCGTCTGCTAATAACTGTACATATATTGTACGTACATTAGCGTGTATAGTAAACCGGTATTTATTGTATTATTACTATTATAAATCTGTGACACTGTGTATAATAATCGGTATTATAAAACTCAAGTCATGCATATCATTGCATAGGTGGGTGATAGGTATGTTTATACGTGTGTTGTTGTGTATAATCGTGTGATATCCAACACTAGTAATTAACATCACTGCAGTGTAAACAGTGCATGTCGAGGTGTTAGTATGTATATAGGATATAGCTAATGTGTATATTCATGTATGCGTATTATCAGTGTATGTTGATAACAATATAACCTATATAGTAATTTATTATATAATATATTATTATGTACGAATATCACACACATACACACGCACAAACACGCGCGCATACACACACACAAACAAAGGCATACACACTCTGAGTATTGATTACATATATATATATAATATATTAAGACATAAATACTAAATATATATAGTTAAGACTATAGGAAAATGTTAATAATATGTTTAGATTATTAACAATTATTCTTTCTAAACTGCTAATTTGTTTAAATTGAATAGTTTATTTTTTAGAAGTAAAGTCAACTCTCGGTAAGTCGGACTACGGATAAGTCGGACACATTTAGTTGGTTTGGTTGGATTTGTATCTAGATCCATGTTAAATTAATCGGATAAGTCGGATAAGTTGCTTTGGATAAGTCGGACTTTTCTATAAGTTGAACACCTATTATATATAATATATGATTTTTATACTGGATAAGTAGGACTTTTTATAAAATGTCAGAAATGTTTAGTTTGAATAATGTATATTATAATTTTAGCAAGTAATATTATTGAATACCATTTTATGTTATTGATTTTTGCATAATTCCACATTTTGGTAACCCTTTAACTCACGCTGGCGTCTTATGTATTATTAGCATGATCTTATGAATCTAGGATAAGTCAGACATCTCGCTAAGTCAGACCATTTTATCAGTCCCTTGCGAGTCCTACTTATAGGGAGTTGACTGTAAATATGTTTCTTTTGAATTGTTGTACGATATATCATATATGGGTATTACAACTTTCCGCAATACTTTCCGAAGGGTGTGTCTGGCTCTACAAATAGTGCATACGTCGTTAAAACTATATATATTATTATCCTATATATATATATATATATATATTATTATACTATAGTATTATCTGATTCAAAATAGTATTTAATGGAATTACATCATATTTACACCTATAAATAACATATTTTTTAATTACAATTTCATATGTAGATCAACTTTCACATAATATTATGTACGTTAATTATTAATTATAAATGAATTTCAGTTATTTCAAATGAACTATTGAACAATAACAATTATTATAGGTAATTATCGAACCAGTATTACCGGAATATATTGGTTACCGGAAGTGAATATGTTGAATATACTGTATTGTTGCAAAGATTCCGGAAATTAAATAGCATGCCGAGCAAGGTTAGATCATCGATATAAAGAAAGTTATAAAATACTTTCTTTATATTGATGGGTTAGATGAATCACGTACGCTAAGGGTGATCATAGAAAAAAAAGAAGAATGAATTTGGAAAGAATTTTGTTGGAGACATCGCATCTTATAGCTATTGAAATTCTATGAATATATGTATACTTAACATTTTTTTTGAGTCATTTTTTACGACACGACATACTGTCAATCTTTTTTTTGGTAATTGTTTACGATTTTTTACATGTACTGTTAAAATTCCAAGAAATTTCCAGGAATTTTTTTTTTAATTCTATTTTTTATATTTTCTATTCCATTATTATAAAATAAATAGTGTGTTAACATTTGATAACAAATTATTCATTACAAAGGTTTAAAATACTTATTTTTTATAATTTATTTTTTACATAGCAATAGTTGTATCTAACTACATGTTAAACTTCACGAGGCTGTCGTGTGACCTTAGATTTATAAAAATTAAAAAAAATGTGTATGCTTCATTTTAAGGGTATATTTATTAAGAAAAATATAGTCCAATGTTAATCTGTTAATTTTCAATTTTCTATGATCGCCCTTAACGCACGCCACGCGGCACATTACAACTTATTCGTATATTACTTTCCGCAATTAATTTCCGGCAATATATTTGGTAATATATATACTATAGTATCAGGAAATAGTTGTTTAGGGGAAATAATCTACCTAATACTTGAACTTGCCATTCAAAATGTTCAATTATGACATTTTGGAATATCAATACACATTCGTATACTATAAATAATATTCAATTAAATAGTCTAACAGAGTTTAAAGATCTTGGAATAATTTTTAACACTAAACTGACATTTGACATTCATATAAACCAAATGTGCAGTAAAGCTTTTAATATTCTGAATATTATATTTAGATGCTTTATTATTAATGACTATTGTTACATAACAAAAGCCTTTATAACATATGTTAGACCTTTATTAGAATATAATTCTTGTATTTGGAACCCCTCTAATATATATGTAGGCCTAAAAAATAAAATTGAAAAAGTCCAAAGGACATTCACTAAAAGGCTTTTCTATAGATGTGGTATACCATATACAAATTATGAAAATAGGTTATTATTTTTAAACTTAACTTCATTATCTCAACGCAGGTTACGGGCTGATCTGATTCTTGCCTATACACTTATAAATGGTCTAGTTGATGTTGATTGCTCGGGGTTACTTGAAACGTATTCATCAAGAAGTCGAGGTCCTTCCATTTAAGTTCGAAAAGAATAATGTTACTCTGAATTATTTTAGTAATCGTATTTCAACTCCTTGGAATTTGCTATCTAATTATACGTGTTCAGCAACTTCGGTCAATCAATTTATTACAAGGCTTGATAATTCATTGTATTAATATTTAAATTTTATTTTATTTTATTAATTTTTATTATTCAATTATTATATTATTTTATTTTTAGTTTTATGGGGTTAATTTATTCGGTTGCATTCTCTTTATCATTATTTATCGGGTATTACGGGTGTCAGTGGACAAACTCTTGGGTCAAGTTTGTACCCCCAAGGCACAGGGATTGAGGACCCCTTTCCCTAAAGTTGATACGGTGATTAAGTGCTTGCATCTGAATAATTCCCCTTTTTATTATTATTTTTGTATTATATCATTTGTTAATTTTATATCTTAACCATATGTAACATGGCATTTATAAATCATTATATATACTCGTTTATATTCGTTATTTGTTTTTTATTATTATTATTGTTTTATGTCATTTTGTTTGTTTTAAACAATAAACTATATCTATCTATCTAATTACAGTTAACAAAATATATTGGTATAATCTATTGAATACTATAGTATTACATACTAATACAATACTATATATAGTACATCACATATATACATAATATACATTATATATAATAATAATAATAATAATAATAATAATATCATAATTTAGGCATGACTATGGTAAACGAAGTATAATTCGTATATATATATATATATATATATATATATATATTAACTTTTCAAAGGTATTTTAGTTAATTCCTTATAAAATATACTATTATATAAATAAAAACATATATGCTTTATATATGTGGTATACATCGTATCTAATAATATAATGTAATGGTTTTATATTTTGTCATCGAATAGATCTTTAGATTACACGAATTTAAAAATTCGTATTCAAATAGTTATATTGTAGAATATGATATTAATTGTATGTCACTTGTAGGTCCTATGTATTATTATATATTAATAATCTTCCGAGTGAAGTATATTTAAATGATATCATTACATTCATAGTGATTTATATGAATATAATACTAACGTATATTTATCTTACACATCTTAAAATTAAATATGTTTTACAATAATATTTAAAATAATTTTCAAAATGAGTAAATAAATTGGAATTAAATTAAAATAGAAATTACCCTTTTTTTTCTAAATAAATTAAATATATTTATAAAAAATGGTATGTTATTTGAATTCAATTTTCAGATTCATTACTAACTACAAACATATATATTTTAGGGGATATCGCATAGAGTATATAGACTATCCATATAGGGACTATGGACTATAACATTATTAAATACGTTGATAACTTATTAAATACCAATTTTAAAATATACTTCAATAATTAATCATATATATTTTTTAAATATTTATAAATATAAATGGTATATTGTTAGTTATCATTACTATTTATTAGTTTGCATTATTATTAGTTTTTTTCATTTTTCCATATTTGTGTGTAACATTTATTTAAAATTTATCATTACATCATTAAAATATATAATTAATAATTATTACATAATTATTATACCGTCCCTCCCGATTTCAAAAAAGCAGTCATTACCCCTATCCTTAAAAAGCCCCACCTTGATTCTATGTCCCCCTCTAACTACCGACCCATCTCTAACCTCTCAATCCACTCTAAGATCCTTGAACGTGTTATCTCCTCCCAACTTATTACATACCTTACAACCAATAAAATCCCCAACATCTTCCAAAGCGACTACCTCTCCCACAAATCTACTGAATCCGCCCTAACCCTCATTACCTCCGACCTACTCTCTGGCCTTAACAACAACCGTGGCACTATACTCGTCCTTCTCGACATGTCCTCCGCTTTCGATACCCTTGACCACAATGTCATAATACACAGACTCTCCACTATCGGCATCACCGGCATTGCCCTTAACTGGTTCACCTCCTACATTACCAACCGCTCTTCCTCAGTCATGATTAATACACACTCTTCCCCCTCCCGCTCCATAACCCACGGTGTCCCCCAGGGCTCTGTCCTCGGCCCACTCCTCTTCAATATTGACCTCCCCCCCATGTTTGACATCTTCACTGACTACCCCGACATCTCCTTCCATACTTACGCCGACGACCTTCAACTATATCGTAACTGCACATACTCCCCTACTTATGCCCCTGACCGACTCTCCTCTTGTATAAAGTCCATACACCACTGGCTTACCTCCAACTCTCTAAAACTTAACCCCACTAAAACGGAAGCTATTTTTCTCTACTTACCCCTACACTCCTCCACTCTCCATGAACCACCCCCATATCACTCGACAACACCCTACTCTCCTACTCTCAACACGTCCGGAACCTTGGCTTCCATATTGATACCACCCTTTCCCTTGATTATCATCTTATACACATGCACAAATCCATCCACTACCACCTACACTGCCTCCGCTTAATCCGACGCTCCATTCCCCTCCCCATCGCTATTACCATTGCCTCCTCCTACATCATCCCCGTATTCGACTATTGCAACTCCCTACTATTTAACCTCCCTGAATATAAACTCATCAAACTACAACGACTCCAAAACTCTGTAGTTCGCTGCGTCCACTTACTTCCCCGTCGTTCTTATGACTCCATTACACCTCTCCTAAAACAACTACACTGGCTGCCAGTCCCCTACCGCATACAGTACAAACTTTCCCTGACTATCCACAAAGCTATTCACCACAACTCCCCTGACTACCTTGCATCCCTCCTACATCTACACACACCAATCACTCCACTCCAGACCCGTTCCTCCAACACCTTTATCCTTACCACTCCCCATCTACACAAACTCCACTCTTCCACTATACGATCCTTTGCCCTCTCTGCCCCTTACCACTGGAACTCCCTGCCCAATCACCTACGAACAAACACATAAACTCCCTCCTTTAAACGCCACCTTAAGACTTATTATTTCTCCCTTGCCTTCCCTCCCACTCAATAATTCCCTCCCACGGACGGCCGATTGCTAACGCACTGATGCAGTCCATAAACCAAAAAAAGTAAAAAGTAAAGTACATTATAATTTATTACCATTATAGGTTACAAATTTAATAATTTTTCAATTTAATTAATTTAAAGGTGCGAAAGAATTTTCCAAATATTCCGATGCTCTTATCATTAATGATGTATTTTGTATATATTGTTATATATATGTTATATATTTTGTTATTTTACATTATGTTTATGATATACATTCATATGACTGTAACTCGTTCTATATTATTTATTTTGTTAATATCGTTTTATTTCTATATATTTCAATAACACATTATCGTTATAAAATATTTCAAATTCATATTTGTGACTATATATTTGTTTAGGTAAAAACCCTAAAAACTAAATAAATCAATCAATGCTGGAAAGTTTATTGGAGTTGTGACTTATTGTAACTATAGTGTAACTTACTACCACTTATTCTTAATAATAATTATACTACCACCACTAATGCAAATAATTCTATTTACACTGATAATGTATCATCTACTTTCATAGTTCTACCAAAGCCATTGGGCTTTGGTTCTACTATATAAGTATCAATAAAGCATATATTATATTGTTTTATTACAAAGATTATAAATCACCTATAGATTATGGTCTTTGTGTTATAGGTTTTATATTTTAATTATATATTTATATATATGCCAATATTCTTACTTGTATAATTACTATATCAGATAAGGTAACATATTAAAAAGCATCAGATAGATTATAAAAGATCGGTTAATTTATATCTCTAAGTATTACTACATTATTCATAAACAATACATAATGTCCATGTTATTATATATATATATATATATATATATAATTTAATTATGTTATATATATTTTTTTCTTTATTCATTTAGTTATACATAGTAGGTTCATGAACAAGTATGTTATATATTGTATTAAATTAAAATTCAAGCATTCGATCAATTTAAAACTAATGTATCTATAGATGAATATAGTCGTATGTACATAATAATTAAATAACATTCAACTACAATAGTTTTTTTATGGTAAAAAGCATTTTAGAATAATTTCTTTTAGATTTTGTCCATTCACTAAAATCATATTTATATTCTATATTACAGATATCCTTCATAAATCGATATAAACATGCTACCCTATATAGATATATAACTCCATATCTATTCTCAAACTCGTGTCGGCCATTCGATATCGAAACTCTTTCTTACTATTCCAGAAATAAATTACAAATTACTTTAACCTTGATGAACTTTATTAGGTTGCTACATACATGTTACCTTAACATCATAGAACTTCTCTAGATAGAGGAAGTTATATATCTACTTTAGTACTATAGTATACAATATAATAGATAACGTATATATAGTAGATATAGGGGAGAGTACTCGAATACCGATACCCTTACAATAAATCACCATAACTTTATTATTTTTCAATTAAACATTTCCAAATTTTATTTATAAGTATTAATTAGGTATATACATATAATAGCTATTTTAAAATGTAATTTAGTTTATTTGAGATAACAGGGGTGTCGATATTACAGGCACTGCCTCGAATACCGACACCTTGGAACATAATATCGACTAATATTGACCCTAAATATATCGATATTTAGATATACCATATATTATTTAATATCCACTATCCAATCAGAATTAAATGCGCATTACTTTTAGTTAACACACGCAATTCATACGTTATTTTCCTATAATTAATTGTCGAAAATATTTTATATTATATTATATTATAAATATTAAGTTTTAAATTACATAATGCGAATATTGTACGTACATAGGAGTTTATATAGTTTCTGAAAGACTATTTAATTCAAAGTAGAATACATGACAAGTATATGTGTATATTCTTAGGTATGTCTATTAATGTATGAATATTATCATAACGCACGCACATTATAAACAAATAACGCTGATTGGTTAAAGGGTGTCGATATTACGTGCAATTAGGGTGTCGGTATTATGAAAATGTATGTTGCTTAGGTAAACGTCAATAACTTTGTAAAATCTTTTCGGCACATTGTAAAATATAATTAGATCTATACGATGTATTTAAAATATTTAAAATATATAAATTTTCAAATGATTGAGAATCGATATTGTACTTCAAACATTTCATAAATTTAGAGTTGTAACGAAAAAATCTGTTTTTTGTTTATAATTAAAAAATATAAATATTAAAAAAAATTATAATTATATGAATTAGAATTATATTGATAAACATTTCATACATTAATTATTTTTTGATTGGAATTATATTTAAAGAGATATCTAGGGTGTCGATATTACGTGCATGTCGATATTAGAGCACTCTACCTATAGGTCATCAAGCTACCAGATTGTCATATATTCTATTCTTAATATCATATGTCATGGTGCATAGTATGCACTGCATAGTAACTTATTTATTATGTAATCATTAGTATCATTATGTTACGTTAACATATATTTATTAATTTATATTCTATATGTATAATTGTAGTATTTGTGTACTTTCAACGAAAACGGATACACTATGGATACACTATAGAACTATGTGTGCCTATTTTCGTTCCCGTTACAATAAAATAAACTTCTCTCGTTCAATAAATTTCACGTTCTAATTTTACTATTTTTCTATTTATTTTTGAGTTTTTAGTATTTAATCTTACTAGAATTAACCATATCTAGATATATACAAACTTATAAAGCGTCGATCAATAATATCTATATGTTCTCAAATTGAATATAATCATATTTAATTATAAGCGTTATTAATTATATAATAAATTATGTATACATAAGTCTTGTATTAAATCAATAACTGTCCTATCGATATACGGAATATGATTTGCTAAGTACACAACAAAATGGGTATGTGTGACATAACAGCTGCAATCAAACCTACCCGATAGAGTCACATAATACAATCTATATCGGTACCCACACATTATAGTGGCAGCTGCAATCATAAGTGTTATTCTATATTTCCCTATATACATATATGACAATATGTTCCGTACATTATTATAGTGAGAAATAATAGGGTATATGTATAATAGGGTATATATATACCCTATTATATCTCACTATAATAATGTACGGAACATATTACCGTAAATATTTTTCTAAAATGTTAGTGTAGATGTATGGGGACAAATGTATACGTATGCGGACAAATTGACTGATAATTGCCCGCAATATTATAAAGCTACAGCTATAGCTACACTCTAGTGTATACACTGTTGAATCTACGTTCCGAGATTAATTGTTCGAAAACAAAAATATTACCGTATCATTATTATTTTATTTAGGTTTTATTTAAATTTACGATTTAAAATTAATTTTATTTTTGTATTAACTCACTAAAAAAATGTATTCATATACATATTATATGGCGTGGATAATCTCGTAGTGAGATTAGTAGTGGTACTGTTATTGTGTGTTAGTGTTACAATATGAGATATCAAGCATGTCTTAAAGAAGGTGTAACTGGGTATTGAATAAAATACTCGATATGTATATATATATATATATATATATATATATGCATTACATCCCAAAGTGAACCTATACAAATTTATTTCGCATTTAAAAGTTAACCTTTGCACCTCAACTCGTACTTTTTGATCATAACCCCTTATAAGTACTATATATATATATATATATATATAATATCATATATGACTGAGTTTTAGATATACAAAATCTCATATGTAATACTATCTAGATAACCTATACATATAATGCATTTTCAACAAGCAACAGTATTATTAATTAAATCTAAATTATATATTTATTCTATATGCATAATTATTAAATTAATCAACCGTACACACCAATAAACAAGACTAAACAGGTAAATCGCCATATTTGCATATTTATGTACAATTATATTAATGTATATATTAACTTAATAACTTAATTAACTTAATGTATTTTTAATTATTGTTATGAGATATATTTATTTTTTTTAAGTTCGATAAGTATATAAATAAGTAAATAGAATATTCTAAAAAATACATATATTATTCTTATATATTTGAATGTTAATTTAAACAAATAATCGATATTATAATAATGCATTTTCTCTTACTAACATATATATATATATATATATATATATATACATAATATTAAAATCCTGATAAATGGATTAAAATAAGATAAATAAACATTCTATACATTTTCTGTAGATTTGGTTACATTTATTTTTAAGATTATATATATATATATATATATATATATATATATATATATGTTATATTCAATATATTATATTTAACATAAAATCTAAAATAAATTACATAATATATTGTATATAGTTTTCAAAAAATCTAATAAATGTATCATTGATCAGTCAATTAAATATCGATTATATTTATGTTTAAATATTGTCCTACTTTTTTATTTATATTATATATATATATGAGTGTGTAAAATATACACAGTACTTATGTGTGTGTGTGTGTATCTATGGAGATAATAATATAGACTGATGTAAGTAAATATCCTAGAATATATTATGAATTAATTTAAATTTAATATTTATTGTTGTGTTCGCTCAACAAAACAACTTAATCATAACAAATATAACATATTTTTCACTTAGACTATACATATAGGTCTATATAATTTATAAATATCGCTATTTAACAATTTAGAATAATATAAAATATAATACAACAAATACATGAATATAATACGTACCAACAAACGTACATAATATACACACACATACATACACATACACACACATACACACACACATATATATTATAATATTAATTCATATTCGATAACTTTGTAAATATACGTTCAGTTACATAGTTACTATATAATATATAGACAATATATAATATACTGATATATGCATACACATATCTTATTGTATGTATGTGTGTATATGTGTATGTGTGTTTACTAAAGTAATTAATAGTAATATAAGGTAATAAATAGTGTATACACTAAAATTATCGTAACTAAAAATAGGTGTCGTAATAATTCTAAAGCAAAACTAAATTTACAGACGATACTAAATCCTATTATTACATCACTATTTATACTTGATTCATATTCTCTTAAATACCAATACTTAAACTTAATAAAAATAAAATACCTAAACTAATACTAATAGATATATATATATATATATACATTTCAATAACAATTATAAACATACGTAAACGTATACTTATAAGTATATATTTACATACGATATTTATGAATAATAAATACATAATATATTATATATGGTTATAACCATGTGTTACATATATGTATATATATATATTTGTATACATATGTAGTATAATACATACATATATACATATATAAATATGTGTGTGTGTGTGGGTGGGTGTGTGTATGTATGTGTATGTGTGTGTATGTTATTGTGTAAATACAAAATAAATAAGGTATTATGGTTAATCAGCTGGAAAAGTATGTGTACAGTAGTATTTGGATATATGTAATTAAATGTATTATAATAGGTGCATTTATACATATATAATCTATAGGTATATGAAATTAAATATATATATATATATATATAATTAATTGGAAGAAATATAGGTATGTATATATGGATGTATGTATGCATGTATGTATTATTATGTATAATCAGTATTTCAATTGTGGTGCCGATCTTTCAATTAATCATTTTTAATATATACACTATTATATACATATATACACTATACATAGTATATTATATAATATTGTAGAACAATACGCTGGGTTATTATATATACTATAATAAATAACCTATATAGAGTGTACGTAATAATAACCTGCGCGTTGTATTGCATACACTAGGGATCAAAGCGAGTAATTATGACACCTGTATGTGTAGGTAAACCTATATATATATATATATATATATATATATATATATATATATATATACATCTATACACTACTTTGGTATACTTCATATCTATATGCACACCTCTAGTACCACTACTACTACTACTACTACTACTACTACAGTATACCTATAGATATGTATACACATCTATAGGTATACTATACTGCAATAGTAGTGGTACAGTAATTATACCTATATAACAATGGGGATATAGGTAGACGATGTATTCTAATCAAGCGTATCGGTAGGTTGGGAATCTTAATCGTATAGGGTATTCCTATATACATTAGTATAGGTCTACCGGCATGCCTATGTTCCTATGCATAGGTGTGCAATGATAACATTTATCATACAGAGTTGCCCTATATATACCTACACACCAATAGTCATACCTACACACCTATGCATATTCCTACACGCATGCCTATACGCAGACCGCGAACCTTTATCGTACAGAGTAGCCCTATCGGTCAGCTGGTCGAGCGGGTCGTCGTCGTCTTCGTCGTGTCGGAACGTGTCCGAAGTACTCGAACATTCGGTGAACGGGTCGCAGTATTCGTTGTAGTCGGTCCAGCGTACGTAGATATCTCCCAACAGGTGATCGACCAGAGCGGCGACGCGCTTCTCGCGGCGTCGTTCCTCGTCGTTTCCGGCGCGGCGGCGGCTGGCTTCTTCGTCGTCGGCTCTGGAATGTTCGAGCACCATCTTCTCGACGCGAGTGACCAGCTCGTCGCTGTCCAAAGATCCTCCTAACGATTGCATAGCTCTCCCTCTACGTCTCTCTCTCTCGCTATGGGTGTCAACGGAGTATACTCTTATAATAGTACACCAATAGGTACTATTAGTACACCTATAGGTATACACCTACTTCTATAGAGTGTACGAACTTTCCACAAATAGATACTGTACGCGTACTGTACGTGGTAGATACGTGTGTGTGTGTGCGCGCGCTCTCGGCTATGAGTGTGCGCGCGTTTATTTAGCGAACGATCCGTACACCATTGAACCGTGACCCGACCGACCCGTATTGTAGATTTGTGGGTGTGGTTACGCCCACATTGTGGAGGGGGCGTGATTCTTTACAAATCCAACTATTGAATATATATATATATATATATATAGATATATGTGAAGTATGGTATATTAATATTAGTAAATATGTATTACTAAAGCAGTACGTATTATACATTATATACAATGTATATAATATACGTATATGTTATCTATATTTAATATGCACCGAACATTTGTTAACACATTAATTATATTTACAACTATATATATATACATATATATGACACACACGCATGAACACACATGTACGAAGTACATTGTACGTATACAAAGTATATCATATATGTATATATGACATACTTAATAAATACATATATGCATATGCATATGTATGGGTGTGTATATATGTGGGTGTGTATATATACACATGTGTAATATATATATATACACACCCACACATATACACACCCATACAAACCCACACACATACACATACACACAAATATATACACAAACCCCCCACACAAACACACCCATATACACCCACACATACACACCCACACACACACACACATACACACCCAAACATACACACCCAAACTCACCCACACATACACACACACATACACATACAAACCCACACACCCACACCCACACCAACACATACACACATACACACCCACACATACACATGATCAACAATCTAACAACAACACTACCACTCGCGTCACACATATAGATTATCTACCCGCCTGTAACATATGGATCTCGGTGATATGTAAATTCAATACATGTTCACCTAACAAATGCTGTCGCTGTCAATTTAATAGAAATCGCAACAGAATATTACCGTGGTGTAACACAGGAGATAATATTATATAATAAATAAGATGGTATACTTAATATATAACAATGTATCTTAAGTATGTATTAAGTATCTAAGTCTCATGTTATTTTAATAGTCACGAATAAGTATACATACTATTCGACAATGAGTAAACAACAATATATAACCTCATAACATATAACCTTATTCATATAACCTTATAATCTAAATAAAGAAATATGATATAGCATTTCTACAATAATTATAATAAAATATATACACATTTTTCTACATAATACTTTACTAATAATGTATACATTACTTGACTATATATATATATATATATATATATATATATATATATATATAGTACTTGACTATAGTCTATACTATAGACTCTATAGTATATTGATTATAGTCTATAAATAATACGTTTTTGATTTTATTAGAAGTAAGAGCTAAGAGTATATATGTAATTTACAACTGAATTGAAATAAACGATATTCTTAAATTCTGAATACAAACTAAAAACATCATATAAATGTAGGAATATATTCCGAAAAGAAAGCAGACCGTTATACAACTTAGATGTCCTCAAAGTTAACATTGTAATATACCTGTGTCCTTTAATTACTTATAATTATCTGACAACATTATTACATGATATATACTATATATTCCCTAAGGAAATATACTAATATAATGTATTCATTGGCAATTAGAGTATATATATATATATATATATATATATATATATATATATATATATATATATATATATACAGTATACTGAATCTATGTGACCAATTATGTACAGTCACGGTATAGAGTGAGAATAGGCTTTAACACACACATATATACATTAATAATGACGTTACCATTATAACAATAGTGATATATAGTACATATCAGGGTTGTCGGTTTTTTGGGTTTTTTCGAAAAAACCGAAAAAACCGGTTTATTGGGTTTTTTGATGGGTATTTGGGTTTTTTCAGTTTATTCGGTTTATTCGGTTTTGTCGGTTTTTTCAATAATTATAATTTATTAAATAAAAAATTCTTTAAATTTATTTAGTATTTATTAATAACAAATAACACATATTATTATAATGTATACATAATAACGTAACACACAAACTTATTAATTTATTAACAATAAATTAAGCATATGATTATGATATCAACTATTAAAATATTTGAATAAATATACAAGTTTTCCAGCCTTCTCATTTCCGAGTCTGTTTCTTAACTTTGGCTGAACTAGACCAAAAGACGAACACATTTTTCTACCCCAGCTCTAGAACTTTTAGCTGTCATTAAGGATTACATTATTTAAATATTTCATCATTAACATATTGCATGGCGTGATTATTTGATCATCATCTATAATATTTGTTACATTATCAATTAGATATTTCCAGATTCGTACAACATCTGCACTTTTTGTTGAATCGTTCTGTAGCATGTTTAAGTAGAATAGAAATTGGTTTCATTATTTGTAGCTTATCTTCAGCACTTCTTTTCAATCCAATGTTGGATATTTTTGTGATAATATCTTTATCAATGTCCAATTCTTTAAATAGCTCTCGATACTATCTGCAAGCGTATTCCATAGCGTTTCTATAGGCATCATTAGCTTACTTCCACCTGCTTGTCTTAGAAGAGCTGAGTTAAACTTTGGTCTATAAAGCCTAGACAGCAAAGTACAAACTTCACAATAATATTTAATAATATGAAATTCATTATTATTATATAATATATTATCATAAACATATATCTCTATAGAGAGTCTTTTCGATTATGTATATTATATTTTCATTTTCTAATTATTATAACATATTATAACATAATCAATATTAATACAGTATTAATAATATTATTAATGTAGTACTATTATATTTATATAAAATGTAATGAATAAAACTTGAATTAACCGAATAAACCGAAAAAAACCAATAGTTTTTTCATTTTAAAAAACCGAAAAAACCGATGAAAAAACCCATTTGAAAAAACCGAACGAAAAAACCCAAACAACCCTGGTACATATAGGCCATGAAAGATGAATTGAAATAAGTTCCCTCGTGTCAACACCACTTTAATCTATATTAAAATGATTAGAACATATCTTGATAACATTAATTCTCGATTTAATACCGCACGATACCCGTGTATATATATATATATATATATATATATATATATAATAATTATATCAGAATATTAGACATTACCATGGTAAACGAAGAAGCACGATGCTTATCTAGTCATTTACCCATTTCACTTTCCTAAAGAACATTTATGAGGAGAAAAGTATAGTAAAAGTAAAATTAAAATAAATATAATAACATAAAATAAATTTTTAAGATTTAAAGTTAGTAAAAGTTATATACAAAAGAAGGAAATTATCAATACACATTTTATTATTTAGTTTTCTATTAGAATAGTACATGTAGGCTGTACATGTACATGCATTTATAAAAAATCAGAGATATTAAATTATTAAATTTATATACAGTAAAGCCAACAATAATTTAAAACAATGAGGATAGATAGTGTATCAACTTCGGGGATATGGGTGCGTAAGGTCCAATGCCGTATACGGGGATAAATATCCTATAGGGATTATATTTGTTACAAGAATAAGAACACTGGCAAAACTTGCCTCTCGCTACAAGTATATCCTTTTCCTCGATAGTTATCATATGATAGTTATATAACTACATTAACACAACAACGTCATTCATAACAACAACAAATATAAAATAGAGTTATATAACTTTAAATTTTTTAAGTTATAACGTTATTAAATATGTTATTCTAATAGATTACTTTTTATAATGGTAATATATTATTATAAATACTATTTAAATTGAAGGGGTTTTTGGGGTACTAGTTACAGTCAAATACACCAGACCTAGTACTCAACTCTAACAGCAGGCTCCTCGTGCCACACCCTGGAAAC
Organism: Osedax fenrisi; assembly: GCA_964019155.1. NCBI lineage: Eukaryota > Metazoa > Annelida > Polychaeta > Sabellida > Siboglinidae > Osedax > Osedax fenrisi. Next base: position 96,836,320 of record OZ025241.1, on the reverse strand, counting down.
TCATTTTAGTAGGCTAATGCAGTAGGGGATTTCAGAGAGGGATGGGCTCCGCTGATCTTATCTGCCCAAGATACGCAAATGATTTCAAAACAAAACTTAAACACCATACCGGCTCGGACGTCGCCCGGGAAAATAAGGTCCGCGTTATTTATTGCCAATCAGGATAATGACGTTAAGATGGTTACTGATGAACAAAAGAAAATAAAGATAAGAAGAAAAAACACGTATATAGGTACTTGGAATGTACTTTACGAGAAGAAGGTAAACTAGAAAAACTTACTCAAGAACTAGATAGATATAGGAGGACTGTTGTAGGACTGAGTGAAGTACGCAGAAAAGGAGTGAACGAAATACAAACCACAGAAGGTCAACAACTTTACTACATTGGAAATGACAACAAACACATTAATGGTGTTGGATTTTTGATAAAAAGTGAAGTAACACGCATGGTTATGTGCTTCACTCACATGACAGAATAGCAATAATAATACTGCATGAAACCCCTTTTAACATATCAATTATTTAAGTATATGTACCGACAACAGATCATACAGATGAAGAAATTGAAATATTCTACAATGAATTGCTAAACTAAATCTCAAAAATTTCAAAGAAGGATATAATGGTGATTCAAGGTGATATGAATGCAAAAATTGGTAAGGATGCACATAAGAATTGGGGATCAACTTCTGGAATATTTTGAAATTCAGTAACAAACGAGAGAGTATATCGACTTCTGGAATTCGCAAAAACAAACGAGTTAAAAACTGTTAAATACATTTGGCCCGCACAAAAAATCACGAATACAAACTTGGCATAGCCCTGGAGGAATATATCATAATCAAATCGATTATATTTTAGTGAGTAAACGTTTTTCCACAAGTGTGAATATAAATAAGACTAGATCATTCCCTGGAGCTGACATAGGTAGTGACCATGACATGCTGATGATGACTTTTAGTCTACACCTGAAAAATCCTAAGAAAAATATATTTACTCGAAATAAATTCGATTTAGAAAAGCTGAAAAATCCAGAGACCAAAACAAATTTGAAAAACAAATAAATGAAAAACTGACGGAACAAAAATTAACAGAAATAGAAAATACAGAAGAAATGTCACAGAAACTAAATATAACTATGACAGAGACAGCAACTGAAATCCTAGGAAAACATAGAGAAAAGAAAAAAAATGGATAACAAATGAACTGATGGATATGTGTGACTTGAGAAGAGAACTGAAAAAGACTAAATTTGAACCAGGAAGTACGTAAAAACAAATAAATAACACAATAAAGAAGGAGATGAGAATAGCAAAATAAATCTGGATTAATAATAAATGTACTGATATTGGAGAATGTCTAATTAGAAACAATACCAAGAAAGCCTACCAAATTGTAAATGAGCTAACATAAAATAAGGACAAAATAATAGTTAATGTACATGATAAAGATGGAAAGTGCATTACAGATAAAACAGAAGTTCTGAAACGTTGGATAGAATATTGTTCTGAACTGTATACACATAACGCAGAAGGAGATATATCAGTAGGTACCTACTAACAGTAAATGAACCATCAAACCAGGATAATTTTCCTATACTGGAAAGTGAAGTTGAGGCTGCTATCTAGGCATTAAAGATTGGAAAATCAGCTGGTATTGACAATATACCAGCCGAATTAATTAAAGCTGGAGGACATATAGTGATTCAAATACTGATAGATATATGTAACAAAATATGGGAAACTGGAATCTGGGCATCAGATTGGACAAAATCAATGATAATAAGTTTTCATAAGAAAGGAAGCAAACAGAAATGTGAAAATTATAGGACAACAAGCCTTATATCACACTCTAGTAACATAATGCTAAAGATAATCCTAAATAGATTGAAACATTACAGAGTTCATTTCTGAAGAACAAGCTGGATTTCGAACAGGTAGAAGTACTAGCGAACAAATATTTAACTTAAGAGTAATCTCAGACAAATATTCTAAGAATAGTAAACCATTATATCAAGTTTTCATCGATTTTAAAAAAGCATTTGATATAATATGGCACAAGATGGCAAGGTCGGCAATGACAAGATTTAACATCAATTTAAAACTAATAGAATCTATACAAAATCTATACAATAAAGCAGAAAGTGCAGTTTACTTTGACGGTGAAATTGGTGAATGGTTCAGAACAACAACTGGAGTTAGGCAAGGCTGTCTACTTTCACCCACACTATTCAATATTTTTTTTGAACAAATAATGAACGATGCTTTAGATCAGGGCTTCTTAAACTATGGGTCATGACCCAAAAAAGGGTCATGGGGGTTTTTCAAAGGGTCATGGGGGTTTTTATTAATAATATTAAATTTAAAAAAAGAAGAATTCTCCGAAAATTCCATGTAATAGTAAATAGTAATAGTAAATCTCAATTATTAATATTATTGGTGAAAAATTACATTCTCTACTATAACATATGTAAAATAAGTATATTATGTAAAAAAATACATTTTATTAAATAATATACCATATGGATATTATATGTATTTTATATCAATATTTTATAATATCATATTATAAATTAATTTTAATATATATAAATTATAAATATATTTTTAATAAAATATCTTTTGTAAATATTGAAATCAATTCATTTTAAAAATTATGATATATCAATTATAGTGATTTACTATCAAAAACAATTATATAAATTTATTGAAAACAAAGAAATTATTTTGATAATATATTTTATATAATAATTGATTTATATATAAATCAATTATAAAATAAAAATTGTATTTAATAAAATATTTTTAATTATAATAATTACAATTATAATTGAATTATCTTATTTAATTTATACAGTATAATTATAATATAATTATAATAATTTACTAAATATATATTATTTAATACTTAGATGTCAAAAAGAATTAACCATGAAAGTTTTATGAAATTTGGGTTCACATCGATTGTAAATAATGGTACTGTTTTACCACAGTGTGTTATTTGCAAGAAAACATTACCAAATGAGAGTATGAAACCCAGCAAATTAAAACTACATTTTACGAAAGTACATCCCGTTTTTGTTAATAAAGATATAGAGTTCTTCAAGTTTAAAGAAACTCAACTTAAACGATCACATTTGGACAATGATTCAAGTGTAATGTTTCAATCAAGTAACGTTACACTTTATTAGTTTAGTAAATAATACATCAATGCAAGATTTATTCAAACAAGAAGAACACATATCAGATTTCTGGGCAGCGATATCATCACAATATCCAAAAATAGGCCTATTTGCATTGCGAGTGCTTTTGCCATTTTCATCAACGTATTTATGCGAAAAAGGATTTTTTACATTATTGAATATAAAATCAAAAGCCAGAAATAAACTTGAAGCAGAAAGAGACATTAGATGGGCTTTAAGCAAGACTTTGCCAAATATTTCAGATTTAGTATCTAAGAAACAAATTCATAAATCACATTAATAAATATTTTGAGCAAATCTGTTTTTTATTTTCAAAATAATTTTGGGTAATGGTAAAATTGTATTTCATGAAAAGGGTCATGACACAAAAAGTTTAAGAACCCCTGCTTTAGATAATCATGTAGGTTCAGTAAATATTGGTGGTAAAATAATCACAAATCTGAGATTCGCAGATGACATCGATGGATTAGCAGGTAGTGAATCTGAATTAGCCAATCTTATTAAAATAATCGACAATACAGCACGTGCATGTAAAGTTATCTTTAATAAGGTATAACTAGTTTATTTATAATGTGTACATAACAATGTAAGGTAGTATATATATGAGATTAAAATGACAATGTATCGGTATCAACGTTGGCTTATATAGCCTCTACTGGTTACGCATGACCAGCCAGTATCATATGATGATCTAGGCACAACGCATCTATAGAATAAATATGTATAACAATGGCAGTGAAAATGTAGTGATGTGCATTATATGAATACATCATATAATGCACATGATAATAATAATACAAACTAAACATATGGAACAAGAATATGGAATGGAAATAAACTCTACGAAAATACAAATAAAGGCACATTCTGAAGGTAGTTACACATCAGAAATAAAAATAAATAACGAGCCACTAAAAGTAGTTGACAGTTTTAAATACTTCGGAGCAATCATCGACGATAAAGGTTCAAAGGCTGAAATGTTAGCTAGAATCTGACAGACGATTGCAGCTCTATCTAGACTAAATGTTATATGGTACGATAAAACACTAAAACTGAAACTGAAAATCCGACTACTGCAGTCACTAGTTAACTCAATTTTCTTATATGCGTGTGAGACATGGACAATAACGAAGGAACTGCAAACAAAAATAACAACATTAGAAATGCGGTGCTTAAGACTATTATTGAACATATCATACAGAGATAGAATTACTAACATTGAAGTACGCAATAGAGTTACCAAAGAAATCGGTTCACATTCGGAACTACTAGCAATGGTCATCACGAAGAAACTGAGATGGTTTGGTCATGTGATAAGATCAACTTCCATGTCCAAAACAATTCTTCAGGGTTCTATTGAAGGTAAATGAAGACGAGGTAGGCCAAATATTCAATAGAAAGACAATATCGTGAAATGGACTGGTCTTGATATAAATACAGCGATGAGAGCTGCAGAAAATAGAGAGGGATGGAAAAAAAATTGTGACGAAATATACTGCGCCCCTATGGCATCCAAATGCTATGGGATAGGTAAAGGTAAACAAAAATCGATAGAATACATTTTTTTAAACTCCTCATAATGTCATTCATCGTGTAAATAAATATAAATATAAATAAAATTTAAGGAAAACATATAAAATAAAATAAAATAAAATACTAAGACAAAACAAATTAATAATTCGACAAAACGTAAATATATATAGAGTTTAACATACTAAATATAAATATAATTAATACACAATAATAATCCAATACGTAATAAAAAAACATTTTTGTAATTAATACACTACATTAAATTTAATTAGTATAAACATTTATTTTCAATTGTTTATAATAATTCAAAAGTTCAAATTTTCATAATTTTATATTTTTCAAAATAATGTAAAATATGTGTTGTTGTTATTAATTTTATATTAAGTCATGAATGTAAAAAGAGTACAATATATTTGGTAATTTATATTATGTCAACAAATTAAATAAATTAAACTAAAAAGTAATTCATTTTTTATATTAATATTTTTTATAATAAGTCAAGAGTGTAATATAAAATTATGTCAAAAGAACATGAACATTTTTTGGAATTTTTAATTATGTCAAAAAATAAATTGTAAAATAAATGTAAATATCAAAAATAAAAAATAACAATATAAAAAGTATCCATGGTCAATTAATATCATTAGTCAATTAATATAAATGAAATTTAAAATAATTAAAAAAATAATAAATATTATTAATTATCTATTTTATCAAGTTAGATATTAATAAAAGTTAATTGTCGTCACACAAACTGTATCAAAACCTTTTTATAATTATCACTAAATACATATATACTATTTTTAATTCTTAAAGATTTTGTTAAATTGTTCCACAACTTAGGCCCTGAACTAGATAAACAAAAGAGTTGTCGTTGGGTTATAATTATAATTGTATGAAAGAGAATAGTATACAGTAAAGCCTTAACAAGAATATATTCTGTAAGTTTGATGGCGGAGAATGATTGCATGCTCTAAACACATATATATATATATATATATATATATATATATAAATATATATATATATAAGTAGGTATATCCTATTGCATACATTAGCTAAATATCACGCGATATTTGTAACAACTATAGTTATACATATATTTATAGAGAACAATTACTAAATAGAGGACGTGATGAGTTTTTGGCCGAATGGAATATCTCGTTTAATGGACAATTTCAAACAAAATTATACCTACAGAAAAAGATTTCAATAACAATGTTCTTAATACATAAGTAAAGTATATATTTGTAGAATACATTATTATATATAAAATATTAGATTAACTAAGGAATATAATTTTAGTAGAAAAATAACAAACTTTTGATATTGAAAAACTACCAATGATTACAATTATTAAATAAACGTTATACATATATATCATACCTATGATTGCTAATATTGTATGAGTAGCCATACTCTATTCACAATACATTACTGTTTTTTTTCTACAAAATATATATGGATACAGAAATCTTATCGGCACCCATATGTATATCTATATTTATGTGTACAACTATATGTATCAAATGTAGTCAATCTATACTGCGATCTAAGCACATGGCCGGGTGTATTTCAAAACGTTTACAGGTCACGAATTATATGATAGAATCGATACTAAATTACTATAGTTCCTATAGGATCTATATATATATATATATATATATATATATATGTTGTTCATGTCCACTAATCATAGCCATGGTGTACTTTCTGATTCTATAGAATATACTATTTCCTTAATTCCACATATTTCTGCCATCATTAAATCTGCATATTTAGAATTGGAAAAATACGAAAATCAAGTACTGCATCTCTTACTAAAACTCTAGTTAAATCCCTTATCCTCTTACGTATAGATTACTGTAGCTCAAACGTTATCAATATTTCATTATCCTATATCTCTCACCTAAATCGAGTTATTCGTTCATCGGTCCGTACAACATATAACCTATAGGTTAACCTATACGTATTCGAGATCATTACTATACTTCCTCATACCAACACTTACCTCCATGGTTCTCATTTAAAAAACACTTTGCTTATCGCATACTACCTATTGTTTATTCCTCAATATACTCTTCAAATTGCCCCTACTATATTTCTGCTTCTCTAGTACAAATATCTTCCCTTCCATCTCTTAGAAACCATTCATCTCATATTCTATCTACCCCAATTCTCCATCCATCAAAAAAGAATACTCGTACCCTGAGTTGTATTGGTCCAAAACTATAGAATTCACTCACACCCTATATTAGATCTATAAAAGCGCATAACAAATGCATGACATATATACAATGATTGATCTCAGGTGGAAACCTGTAATACTAATATTGTTTGTCATTATTATGTTATTCATTTATTTCGGTTCGGTTTATTCTATTATATGTTATTATTATTAATGATATTTATTGTTTTACCTACTTTTATTATTTGTATTCTATATATATATATATATATACACTTTTGAGAAATCATTTATGATTTATTTGAAGTATTTAAATAAACTTTCAATCAATCAATAAATATCACACGTGTTCACACGAGTGATATCATAAAGTGTTCACACGTGACCATTGAAATGATTGACGTGTCAACAATTTATTTCTCAGGAAATCACCGAAAAAAATTCTACATTGCGCATGCGTGTAAAAGATAGTAAACAACATTTCGTTGTTTGAATACTTTCACGCGGCAACATTTAACACGGCAACATTTAACGGATCACTTTAATAACGTATAACTCGACAGTGTCGCTTTTCTTACGTCGCATACGTAACATATTAAACACGTTCACATCGACGGTCAAGTGTCCGCAAGGTGACCTTCAATAACGTAACATCCACACGTATTCTACTTGATGCCCGGCAATACATCCTTCAGAATAGTTGGGGCCATGATACTACGTACCAGGGACATCGTACCTGAAACCACACCCCTGTCAGTGTACCTAGTGGCTAAGTTATAGAGGATAGTATACAGTATGAAGTAACCAGCAAATTAAGATAATATATATTTGAGAAATATGACTACGAATTTGTATACGTCATTACACACACACACACATATATATATATATATATATATATATATATATATATATATATATATATATATATATATATATATATGTATATATGTTGATATACATTTGTAGGTACACAAAAAAAGTGATAAACACTTTAGTAGACCACGAAAATGAACAATAAATAAAATAATAAACAAAAACAAAAACAAAACAATAACAATAACATATAACCAAACAATATTATAATGCAAATATAAATAATAAAAATAAACATAAAGGAACACAATATATATATATAAATGTAGGTATACGATATAAAAGAGGATTTACTAATGGTAGTAACGAAAGGGTAAGAGGAGATAGAGTGTATCCATAAATGGATTATTACGGATATTATTCCGGATAACGGAAGGGAATTTCATATTAGTGGGATAATATATGCGCGTTTCTGTAAGTATGGATAATATTGAGGTAAGCAGGCGAGGGTGGAGCCCTGAGCTGACTGGAGCGAGTGATAGGGTAGCTTATAGGGGCGTAAAACTGATAAGTAAGACGGGATGGAGGGATGTATATATATAGGTCAGGAATAGGAGCCTGCATAGTTATCGTGTATGAAAGTGAAACCAGTTATACAGCATATGTAGGTGGATTCATGGGTCATCGATACGTATATAAACACTAAACAATAATAAACAATTCAATGTAGACGATATTACGTTAAGAGATTACGTTAAAGAAAAGAGAGGCACGGTAATCTAAACGAGAATAACTAAATAGTAGACGAGGACAATGCACTGTCTCCATCACGTGGCGGAAGAGGGTGATTTAGTTCGAGTAGGTACGACGTATACGTTTGGTTAACGAAACCCCTTTACCTATTGATATTTTATAAAGTAAAGGGTTTTTAATGCTATTATTTTTAACAGTGTATAGTACAAGGACTATAGTGTTCCGTTTTGGAAACGTAGTAGAAATGTGTATGCAGAAAAAGAGGTTATATTCTAAGGAAATACCGAGGTTTAAAATTGAATGGGAGATGAGATTAATATGGTTATTAATAACAAATGTGGAGGTAATTACTATGAGTTTGTATGGCTATATCTATATTAATAAAGGCTGATTGATGTATTTACAAATAAAGATATTAGAAATAAGCTAAATATAATGTGCATATATATTTATTTATATAGGATATGATATAATAGGTTATGATAGTTTATTTACATTAAACATCAGTAGAGTAAATTATTTAATTATTTAAATATTATTTGTAATACCCTCAATGGTGTAAAACGGTAAAATAAATAACACAAAATAATAACATCAAAAGAAAATAAATATAATATCACAATATATAAAATACAAATAATATTAGCAAACAAAAATATATTTATATATATATATATATTTCACCAATTTAAATAGTAATCTATATTTTTATAGGTAATATATATATATACTGATAGACTTATTATAATATGATTATGGCCTAAATGTCACATTTTATTGCGTGCCTTTGTACAATAAAGGTAATTATTGACTGCTATATCAGTACACTGACACTTCCATTCCACCACTATACATCACCCACATACACATACGTGTATATATTGATGCGTGTGTGCGTGTGTGTATGCGTGTGTGTGTGTATACATTCACACATTCACTAATTATCTTCGGAATACATGTCGGGAGACCGATGTCATACTCGAATGGATGTAGATATCTATTTATAGAATACAACAATAGCATATTGTACAGAGCCAGACTGATAAATTATCAATGCCTCAATTGATGTCAAACAAGATAATACTGCCGACGGAATCATATTATCTACCGTGAGATAGATATAGAGGGAGATATATATATATATATATATATATATATATATATAAAGAGAGATACTATTAATGGGAGAATTCCCCTATAGGGTACCAATATATATATTGGTGTATACTATTACTCCTTAAACTTATATGTAACCATGTAACTTTATATTACCTAATTTACTAAATACGTATAATATAATAATGCATTACATAACATATATATAACTGCATACGATTATGGCTCCTCTCCAATATACTAATAATATTCCTCTAATAATATAAGTAAATTCCTTGATAATATGACTACTGTATAGCATACTTAACATAGCTTATTCGCAAACTTCCTTTCCAAACTTAACTCTAAACAACATGATTATTTCTCTTTCCCATTCCTCCAAAAACATAGGATTAGTATTTTATGATAAATTATACTTTAAGATTCACATATAATCCAATTACAAAATCCTCCAAATGTCATCTCTTTAGAATTACAAAATACGGATCTCACTTTCCAGAAACCTTACGAAATCTCTAATAAATGCTTTTGTACTTTCCCGACTTGACTACTGTTCTTCCCTACTGAATTTAATTCCTGCTAAATCTATATATGTAGTATACTGCACCACTAAATTAGATTATTCGTTCCTCAATGCGTACTACTTACTGTATAAAACGACTGGATCACTCGACTACAATTCACATCAATCATCTCGTATGTGGCTACCCTTCTCCCCAAGTGTAAATTACGTATAATATCTATAATCCAGACATTAATGTAATCTTTCAACCTAGCTATATCTCTGATCTAATTAAAAAACGTATAATATTACCTTCGTTACTAAAATTCTCCTCCTCTCCTTATCTCCCCCAACTCTAATACAACTTTCCTAAATTCTAGAGATTTTAAAAATCCAGTCACCCCCTATGGAATTCCCTCCCTCCTACCATTCGTTCTATTAGTTCCCCCAACAGATTTATAAATATTACTTCTTATTTTCTCTCTACCTCTACTCATTAAATCATCTAACTTATTATTTTCGTCTTATGTTATACACAACGTATTATTATTATTAAATTGTTATCGTATTATTATCTCATTATTATTTTCTTCCCGCACGAGCTAATGGGTCTGACCTTACTTTAGTGCCTAGTAAATAAATAATCATATATATATATATATATATATTGAAAATAAATACATAACATTTTCTTATTAAAATACTAATTTTAAGGGAAACATGTCAGACGAACTTCGTTCGCTCGCTATCTCTACATAACGTGTATGATTTATTGAACCATGAATCATTGTCCATGATGCAATAAGATTATATAATTCAGGTGTAATATAGAAATATTACAATATACGTGTAAAATCTATTGAATTTAGATACTTTGCGATATATCTATATAGGCGCTACAATGAATTCATCTAATATAACTTTTAAATTATTATTTATGTATTAGCAATGTCAGAATATATGCTAAACCTTATTTTGTGAAATTTTATTTTCGCTTGAGTGATTTTATCTTATTGCATCATAGTAAAAGAGTAAAAATTTGAATTTTATACAAAAATCAATGCAAAAAAATAGTTTTAAAAACAATTATTTAAACTTATTTTTAATCATAAATTAAAAAAAAAACTAAAATATGAATAATTGTATAGAATTTAATCAGCTTTCTAATGATATCGGTAGTATCAATCCCATTCATATTAAAAATAGCATTCTCATACTATTTTCTCATACATTTTCACAGAAATATAAGAAGAACTTTAAATATTACTCGATATTTAATTAGTAGCCAATATGCTCTCTTTAATATGGATATATATGTATTTGAGAGAAACGATCAACTTTATAAATTATCATCATTATTATATTTGTATTTTTTTAGTTTTACTGTCAGGTAAGGAGAAAATGAGAATGGTACAGTACTCAAAAATAGGTAATATACAAGAAAACTGTCTTTATACAGATTATATCGTCCTCTCATTACTAGAGCAATATTATAATATACTAACATACTTTGTTACCTCGGTCCCTTACATTGGGTAGCCATGGGGGCGCGTCACATTCAAAACAAATATTACCCAGTCCTTCCTCTTGTGTGCCATGAGTTGAGTTTCGCCAAGACTTTTACCGTTCCATTCTTTCATGTTGTCAATTCACATTTTTTTTGACTGACCACAGCATCTTTTTCCTTCAAAATTTCCCTGAATAATGAGTTCAGATAGTCCTTCAGACCTTGTTACATAGATAGATAGATAGATAGATGATTTATGAATACAGAAATTTAACAAATATAGTTCTAATTTGTGTTTTAGAAAAATAATAATACATAAATAAATAAACGATAAAATAATATATAAGTACAAAAATAGGATTGTTAGATTAATAAACGTGAACAAAAATAAAAATATAAGAATATTAAAAATGACCAATAATAAAATCTTTTACTTTACTTTTGAAAATGTCTATGGATGTAAACAGTCTTAGATCACGAGGAATACCATTCTATAATGCAGCTGTCGATTTCGGAAAAGATCTCTTGCCATATCTAGCCAGATTGAACTTATGGTAACAAAGTATTTTGCTGTTAGACAATCTAGAGGTTCTCAACTCAATCCGGTATATCAGCAAATCCTTTAAATATTTATGTGATTTAAGGTATATGCATTTATAAACAATCATAATAATTTTATATCTGTTTAGCAGATAACCATTTTATGCAATATAATTTTTCGGAAGTGCAAAAGTGATCAAATAATTTTATGCGAAATAGTAAGCGTACTGAAGACCGTATAACTCTATTTATGCAATTTATATAATATAAAGGAAGTCAGTGGTATAAAGAATTACATTACTCAATACGAGATAGGACTGTAGATACAATAAGGATTTTACAACTGTTATAAGGTAACACATTTCTAATAGTTTTTATTTTGGGTAAATTACAAAAATAAGATCGATAAAACTTAGCTTACTATAAAAAATAAAACCAAGATTTTTGACAGAATTTGTTAGCGAAATAATTTGTCCATCAACAATTACTGGAGGAAAAATGGAATTAACACAACAAAAATTAATAAGAGAGGTTTTAGACATATTTAACATTGAATTATTTTGAAAAAACCAATTAATTAAGGTATTAAAACGATTTATCAAGTAATAATTATCAGAAGGAATAGCATGTAAAGGCAGTTCGATATAAATTTGTAAATCATCCGCATAAAGATGATAATTAATATCAGGAAACTGGTGGAAAATGTCAATCAAAGGTAACAGATAAATTGAGAATAATATGTACAGAACCTTGTGGTATACCATGACTAAGTAATTTGTTAGATGAATATTCATTATTAATTCTTATAGAAAAATATCTATTTTGAAGATACGATATAAACCATAATAAAACAGTATCAGATAACCCAATTATTTTTAAACGATCTATTAGTAAATCATGCTTAATTGTATCAAAAGCTGATGAGAAATCAAGAAGTAATAATTGTATATTTTTGTTATGATTTAAAGTCCATACAATATCATTAGTGAGAGAAATTAAAGTAGTTTCTGTACTATGAAATTTTCTAAACCCACTATGATTGGGATCAAGAATATTAAAATATAATAAATAATTATTTAATTGCTTGGCCACAATTTTTTCTATAATTTCACCAATAAAGGGTAATTGTGATATTAGTCTATAATTGGTTAATATTTTTTTATCGAGATTATGCTTTTATAGAAGTGGTATAACTACTGCATGTTTTAAAATATCAGGTATTTTCCCAGTTCTAAAAGAACTGTTAACAACCGTGGATATAAAAGGTGTTAGAAAAGAAGCCATATTATGAAATAAGGAAATAGGAAGAGGATCAAGAGGAGAAGAAGATTTTAAAGTGATGATTAAATTATATATGTCAACATTTTAAACTGAAAAAAAAGAATGAAAATAGTTATCGGATGAATAATTCTCAAAAGTTAGATCATATGATGTATCTAATACTAATAACTTATTGGAAATGGTATAGCAGATATCAGATAATTTATTGATATAAAAATAAGAAAAAATATTTCACAGATCCTTATTAGGTGTTAGGAAAGATTTAGGAGAACCATTATTGTATAGAGAATTAACAAATGAAAATTTTTTAGTATCATTTCCGCAATTTAATATTTTATCCTGAAAGAAACTGATTTTAGCAGATAACAGGGATTTCCTATAAATTAATCGCATATCCTTAAATTCACGAACATTTATAGAATTCGGTTTATGTAGATATCTTTTCTTTAGTTTTCTTACATTTTTGTTCAAATTAGATAATGTAGAATTATACCAAGGAGAAGATAGATGAGGGACAACATTTGTTTTTTATAAAGGAGCAAAAGTATCCAAAACCTTTGATAATGTATCATTAAAATAACTAATATCTATATGACTATACCATGTTCATTTTCGTCGTTTTACGATTGTTAGTAAGTTGGTGTACGGCCAGAATGCGATGTTCTGTTTCTGATATAATCATTTGTTATTCTGTCTTTATAGGTAACACCAAGTAATTTCCGAAAGGTCTTTGTTTCAAATGTTTTTATCCTAGTTGTTATCCGTATTCGGACATGGGTACCAAATACGGACACCCCCGTTATCTATGAATTAATAGATTAAATAAAATTTTAAAATCATAATAATATTTATAATCATATAAATATTAATATACAAAATAATATATAAAAATAATATATATAAACCTAATATTAATATATTGTAATTTTTGAATACAAATAATGGGTCATTATATATATGCATATATGTCATATTATGCAATTAATGGGACATATTAAGACCATTTATTGTTAAAGTTTCCGTATTAGGTTACTTTCCCCTACCACCTGTATGATAAAATATTTAAAATAGAATCATTTTATCATTACACTGTGTTCTTGATTTAGTATTCATAATAACAACATTTAAAAATGAATACAAACATCTGAATATATATTGCTGGGTAGGGCTAATTCAGATAGGGCTAACTCCGATAGGGCTAATTCAGATAGGGTTAACTCCGATAGAGCTAATTCAGATAGGGCTAACTCCATTAAGGCTAACTCCGATAGGGCTAATTCAGATAGGTCTAACTCCAATAGGGCTAATTCAGATAGGGCTAACTCATATAGGGCTAATTCAGATAGATCTTACTGTTAATAATAACAGCATAATAGCAGCATAATATACTTTTAAAATTAATAGCAGCATAATAGCAGCATAATGGCAGCATAATAGCAGCATAATAGCGTTACAAATTAATAGCAGCATAATAGCAGCGTAATATATATTTAATAGCAGCATAATAGCACAATGTAAACATTTGAGGCTCTAGCATATGCTGTTAAGCTGCTATTATGCTGCTCTTACTGTTTGCTGGGTATCTGAGTTAGCCTTATCTGAATTAGCCCTATCGGAGTTAGTCCTATCTGAATTAGCCCTATCGGAGTTAGCTCTATCTAAATTAGCCCTATATGAGTTAGCCCTATCGGAGTTAGCTCTATCTGAATTAGCCCTATCTGAGTTAGCCCTATCTTAATTAGCCCTATCGGAGTTAGCACTATTGGAGTTAGACCTATCGGAGTTAATCCTATCTGAATTAGCCCTATCGGAGTTAGCCCTATCTGAATTAGCCCTATATGAGTTAGCCATATCTGAATTAGCCCATTCGGAGTTAGATCTATCTGAATTAGCCCTATCTGAGTTAGCCCTATCTGAATTAGCCCTATCGGAGTTAGCACTATCTTAATTAGCCCTATCTGAGTTAGCCCTCTCTGAATTATCCCTATCGGAGATAGCCCTATCTGAAGTATCCCTATCGGAGTTAGCCCTATCTGAATTAGCCCTATCGGAGTTAGCTCTATCTGAATTAGCCCTAACTGAGTTAGCCCTATCGGAGTTAGCCCTATAGGAACACCTCGTCTCTCAATAAAATAAGTTATATATATTCGTATAAGAATTGTATAATTATGAAATAAATTAAAATAAATTTAATAAATCGTACGAAATTATCTCGTACGAGATTACTGGTAACCATGAATCTCATTGGATGAAACTAATGTTATTTAAAAGCTTCACCTATTGATTATTAGAGGCGAATTAATTTAAAATCTTAATTTATAAATCCACTTTAATATATGATAACACGGTACACTGTAACATTTTGATAGTGCATATTAAAGAGGAATAAAAGATGAGTATAACTGGTGTTTTCCGATCTTGCATTTATTTTTTAATTTCGTAGAATCGTCGCTTCGCGACGATGCCGCATTGTTATATGTTTAGAGAAATATATATATATATATATATATACTATCTGTTTTGGCCCGGTGTATGTGCGGATAGTTGATAATTATGAGTTATTATTAGAAAATTTCATGATCTAGGAGTATTTTAGAAATAAGTAATATAGGGGAAAGGTGGATAGTAGTGACAGTTTTGAATATATTGCAACAACTCTCTTCTGAATTAGCCCTATCGGAGTTAGCCCTATCTGAATTAGCCTTACCCAGAAAACAGTAAGAGTAGCATAACAGCATATGCTAGAGCCTCAAATGTTTACATTGTGCTATTATGCTGCTATTAAATGTATATTATGATGCTATTATGCTGCTATTAATTTGTCACGCTATTATGCTGCTGTTATGCTGCTATTATGCTGCTCTTACTGTTTGCTGGGTAGGGCTAATTCAGATAGGGCTAACTCCGATAGGGCTAATTCAAATAGGGTTAACTCCGATAGAGCTAATTCAGATAGGGCTAACTCCATTAAGGCTAACTCCGATAGGGCTAATTCAGATAGGTCTAACTCCAATAGGGCTAATTCAGATAGGGCTAACTCATTTAGGGCTAATTCAGATAGAGCTTACTGTTAATAATAGCAGCATAATAGCAGCATAATATACTTTTAAAATTAATAGCAGCATAATAGCAGCATAATGGCAGCATAATAGCAGCATAATAGCGTTACAAATTAATAGCAGCATAATAGCAGCATAATATATATTTAATAGCAGCATAATAGCACAATGTAAACATTTGAGGCTCTAGCATATGCTGTTATGCTGCTATTATGCTGCTCTTACTGTTTGCTGGGTATCTGAGTTAGCCCTATCTGAATTAGCCCTATCGGAGTTAGTCCTATCTGAATTAGCCCTATCGGAGTTAGCTCTATCTAAATTAGCCCTATATGAGTTAGCCCTATCGGAGTTAGCTCTATCTGAATTAGCCCTATCTGAGTTAGCCCTATCTTAATTAGCCCTATCGGAGTTAGCACTATTGGAGTTAGACCTATCGGAGTTAATCCTATCTGAATTAGCCCTATCGGAGTTAGCCCTATCTGAATTAGCCCTATATGAGTTAGCCATATCTGAATTAGCCCATTCGGAGTTAGATCTATCTGAATTAGCCCTATCTGAGTTAGCACTATCTTAATTAGCCCTATCTGAGTTAGCCCTCTCTGAATTATCCCTATCGGAGATAGCCCTATCTGAATTATCCCTATCGGAGTTAGCCCTATCTGAATTAGCCCTATCGGAGTTAGCTCTATCTGAATTAGCCCTAACTGAGTTAGCCCTATCGGAGTTAGCCCTATAGGAACACCTCGTCTCTCAATAAAATAAGTTATATATATTCGTATAAGAATTGTATAATTATGAAATAAATTAAAATAAATTTAATAAATCGTACGAAATTATCTCGTACGAGATTACTGGTAACCATGAATCTCATTGGATGAAACTAATGTTATTTAAAAGCTCCACCTATTGATTATTAGAGGCGAATTAATTTAAAATCTTAATTTATAAATCCACTTTAATATATGATAACACGGTACACTGTAACATTTTGATAGTGCATATTAAAGAGGAATAAAAGAAGAGTATAACTGGTGTTTTCCGATCTTGCATTTATTTTTTAATTTCGTAGAATCGTCGCTTCGCGACGATGCCGCATTGTTATATGTTTAGAGAAATATATATATAGATATATATATATATATATATATATATATATATATATATATATATATATATATATATATATATATATATATATATATATATATATATATATATAGTATAATACATTTATATTATACGTTTATATAAGGATATTACTTTGTTTAGTAACTTCAGATAACCATTCAATTACCAATATTGCTCGTCGTGAATCTACTGTTTCAGAATATATATATATAACCTACTATGGTATTAAGGTTTTATTTGTTTAGAATGACAACTGGACAGATACAGAGAGACACAATATACATGTATATCAACGTAATATTCCAACTATCCATGGACAATATGCATATTGTGTATATTGTTTTTATTTATAATTACTACGCTAATATAATATTAGTAATATTAGTATACGCTAAATAATATTTGATTAAGTTAATTTTTTTTTTTTAATAAAGCTACCCATGTATGTATTTATCAATATACCCTAATATCTCCTAATATATATATATATATATATATATATATACTCAACTAAAAAAATATGTACTCAGTATTCGTGTATTATTATCACAGATATATAATTAGGTTTAATATATTTATAATTATATATCTGTGAGTATTATCCTAACCATGTTATTATTTAAATTTACAAATATCAATTCCAGTGCGTATGTGTTTAATATCCATGAACGAATCGGATCTTGTCACGAGAATTACTGCTATTTTATTATCTCAAATATCTCTTTTATATTATTTGAATATTTAAAATATTTCAACAGTATTTAAAAAAAAAATATATTCATATCTTTTATTATATCAATCAACTAATTATTGATATTATTTTCTCAAAATATAATTTATATATATATTATACTTTATAAATATTAAGTATTTATAATGTTAATAGATTACTTCTGAGAGGTAGGAATATGAGCTTCATATTATGAGGGGATAATGACCGATAGAATTTGATACTTATTAAAATATAATTTAAAGTATTCGATTATATGGTTTACAATTTTATAATAATATTAATAATATATAGTTATAACATAAGTATATTTTAGTTTTTAAGGTATAGTATATATTTATATATATATATATATATATATATATATACTGTACCGTATACTGTACCGTACACTGTACACCGTATAATGTACACTTATAGGTATACAGTATACTGTACACTGTATATATATATATATATATATATATATATATATATATATATATTATGATGATGCTGATGATGATGATTTATTAAACACAATAATATAATAGCGACAAGTATATTAAAACTAATGATAAATTAATAAATATATATAATATAATAAATAAATGGAATAATAAATATTGTATAATTAATTGTTGTAAGTAAAAATACAATTTAATAAATATTTAATATTTAATAATAACCGATGATTATAAATTAATGGTTTATAATAGTATAATTCTAAAGCTTTAGTAATGAATGAAAATATAAACAATGAATATTATAAATATTATTATTATGTATATGTATGTTAACGTATATATATATATATATATATATATATATATATATATATATATATATATATATATATATATATATATATATATATATAATTATAAATTATTGTAGTAATTTATTATTTCTTTTTTTGAATGTACAGGTGTTCGTCTTATTCTTTAAGGTATATCGTTCTAACTGCGGCCGAATATCTGAATGATCATCCTCCGTGTTGTTTTCTTTATATATTTGGTATTTCCAGTAGGTAAGTATTTGAATTTCTTAGACTTCTTAAGTTAGGTTTGAAATGTAATAAGTTAAGTAGTGCGGAGTATTTTGTAAAGTACTGTATGTATTATATGTATTAGTCTAGTTTAATTCGTATTTCTATTGGCAAAATATCTAAAGAGGACATCAGTGAAGGACATCAGTGAAGATATAGAACATGTATCGTATTTGCATTTATTACAAATAATTCTAGTAGTTGTTTGAATTATATGGTTAAGTTGTTGAAGTTGATGTTTAGTTGAGTTAATAAGTAGTGTAGAACAGTAGTAGTTCTAGACAAAATTAATGCATTAGCTAGTAATTATACTGTTTTTGAAGGTAGTGATTTGCGTATTTTGCATAATTGAATAAGGTGATTATTGGTATGTTATTGATATGTGCGGTCATTGTTAAGTCGTTAGTAATTGTCCATTCTAAATATTTTGTCGAATATTTTATTTGTTATGTTTATTAATGTTTTTTTTTTGTTGTATTTAGGTATAAATAATTGGTGGTCATCCAATTGTGCAATAGAATCATTCATTCCGGAGTTATTTAGGAGAGAAATAATTATTATATCATCAGCATATAAATGGTATTTAATTTCCGGAAAATTTAGAACTATTTTATATATAGGAGTAATATATAAAGAGTACAGCAAGGGACCAATTACAGTTCATTGTAGTACTCCGAATAGTAGGGGTTTATTTGAAGATATTGATTCTAGTTTAATGTTATAAGTTTTATTTGTAATATAGTCTTTTAGTATATATAATGCTTTATTGGTCATATTTAGTAGATTTAGTCGTTGTAAAAATATATTTGGTATATTGTGTAAAAAGCTGATGATAAATCAAGTAGAATTATGGGCGTAGGGGTATTATTATCAATATTATGAAGGAGGGTATCGGTAACCTAGAGTAAAGTTGTTTCCGTAATATATATATATATATATATATATATATATATATATAGGTAAGCCTAATATATATGTACAACAATTTATTGATAACTTGGTTTTGGCCGATAGTTCCAAACTTATCTGATAGGAATTGGTTCTGAGGCTTAATTTAGATTATTTATTAACATTTATAAATGTATTGTGTATTGAGTGTGACCATCGGGCCATCTTAAGCATACTATGCTCCCCATAAGGATTTATAACACACACACACATATATATATATATATATATATATATATATATATATATATATATATGCCCCTTACCAAACCCCTACCTAGAATTTAGCAATAGACTCTTGAACGACAATATAATACCAGAACAATGGTCAGAAATAAACATGCTTCCTCTTCCAAAAACAGGAGATTTAAGTCAAATTTCAAACTACAGAGGAATAAGTCTATCTTCTCAAGTTGCCAAAACTATTAATAAAATGATTCTAAATAGAATAATGTCGAAAATCGATATATATTTGGCATAATTAAAATGTATTTAGACCGGGACGGTCTACCTCAGCTCATATATTAAGAATACGCACACTGATAAAAGGAATCCAAAATAGAAACAAGAAAGCAATCATTTTATATGTTGACTTTCGAAAAGTATTTGATTCAATTCACAGAGGAATGATGATGAAAATTCTGAAAGCTTATGATATTCCAACAAGACTTCTCGCAGCAATAGATACTCTATACAAGAACACAAGGGCTCGAGTATTAACACCTGATGGAGAAACCAACCTATTTGAAATTAGAGCAGGAGTATTACATGGTGACACATTGGCTCCATATCTCTTCGTAATTGTTCTCGACTACGTTATGAGGCAAACATATCAGAATAGAGAAGTAGAACTTTGATTTCAATTACGAAAAAGACAGAGCAAACGTATTACACCAATAACTATTACTGATCCCAATTTTGCTGACGATCTTGCATTAATCACTGAAGAAAAAGAAAAAGCTCAAGATATTCTAAACATTCTAGAACACGAAGCAGGAAAATTGGGTCTACCCTATAAGCTAATTCTAAGAAAACCGACATTCAAGCATTCAACCACGAAGTAGGTACCTACCTATTGATGTGAAATCTAGAGATGGTACAACGATAAAAGTAGTCAAGAATTTCAAATATTTAGGAGCATGGATGGAAAATACAGAAAAAGACATTAATGTAAGAAAGCGCTTGTATGAAAGGCTTGTCATAATCTAAGAAAAATATGGACATCAAAAATAAGTACAAATTTAAAAACAAGAATTTTTGTAGCAACTGTTAAAGCAGTTTTATTATATGGCGCAGAAACATGGACTCTAACAAAAGCACTCACTAAGCAATTGGATGGGTGCTACACAAGAATTTTACGTATGGTATATAATATTTCCTGGAAAGATCATAAGAAAATGATATGTTATATGGAAAACTACCAGCAATATCATTAAAAATAAAAGAGAGAAGAATGCGTCTGTCTGGACACTGTTATTGTCACACCGAAGAAATTGCAAGTAAACTAATTTTATGGGAACCCCAAGATGGTCATACAAGAAGAGGTAGACATCGAATATCATACATTGACAAATTACTTGCAGACACCGGTGCTTGCAACACGAACGAATGTGGAGCTACGATTCTGCCTTCCCGCGGTGCTCCATGTCCACCTCATCGAGATGGCGAAAAGAATCCTTACTTCGGCTTTACAGTCTCGGGCCCAAGGCCCGGTTGGAACGCCGCCCCCCCACACTCACGGGGGTTTTTCTGTGGTCCGGACACCTACCAGCTCTGGTGGTCCGGATGCTATTGATGAGAGCTGGCGATGTGGAAGTGAACCCCGGCCCTGGTCTATTCTGCAAGCCCTGCGGAAGGACGCTGAGAACCAATCAGCCACACCTCAGATGTGGCTCGTGCATTGCGACCTCACACAAGCAAGAGAAATGTAGCGGCCTGAGACGAGTGTCACAGACTCCAGGAAACTGGACCTGCAGCGACTGCGTCCCACCCCGTTCATGTACGCCTCCCCTACCATCGACCGTACCCACACTGGTTGGACAACCGATAGGAGCCCCGAGACTTTCAGGAACCAGCGCGCCTAAGAAGCGATGCCTGCAATGCGGAAAAGTTGTAAGGTATTCGCCCAACCCGCTCGTCTGCATAGGATGCCGGCGTACCTGCCACAAAAGCTGCTCTAATATTTCGAGAGGCGAACAAAGCATGCACATATCCAATGGCTCCTGGCATTGTGAAAACTGCTCGACCAGCGCGAACAACAAGGGCGTGGATAGCGGAGACCGGCGCCAAGCGGCCCCGTCGAGAAAGACCGATGTGATCAGAAGAGGCTGCCTCAAAATACTACAGTGGAACGCTAATGGGATCAGGACCAAGATGGTAGAGCTCGAAGACCGAATAAGGAAATTCAATCTCGACATTATCATGATCCAGGAAACGAAGCTGAGGGCCCTGGACAAGAACCCTGCTATAAAGGGCTACTCTACAGTCCGAAAAGACAGAGGCGTCGGTAGTAGTGGGGGACTTCTTTTTTTTTATTAAGGAAGATATACCTTTCACAACTATTGACAACACGCCCAGTGCCCAGAATTCTCTACTGGAGATTCAATCGATTGAACTGAGAGCTAAACCTTTCGTCAAGACTCTACTATCCAACGTCTACTGCCCCCCGTCAAGAGGAGCAAACCACGGTAACGAGTTTGAGATGTCGGAACTGCCTCATGACCGGAACGCAATCACAGGGGGCGATCTAAACGCACACAGTCATATGTGGGACAGATGGCAACCTGAAGACTCTCTGGGATCGAATCTCGAGGAGTGGCTGATGGAAAAAGATTTCTGCATCGCGAACGACGGAGCTGCAACAAGGACTAACCCAGGTACCGGAGGAAGCAGCGCGCCCGATGTGACCCTCGTTCACAGCAGTTGGTTGGATCGAGTGGAGTGGAGCACGACTGAATGCCTAGGATCGGATCACATCCCCATACTCATCACCGTTCACTGTCAAATGACAACTCTGAACGCCCCATCCCGTACCGAACTCAAATGGAACTGGAAGTTTGCTAATTTCCGATTATTTGCTGAATCGGTAGACGAAGCGGTGACAGCAGCACCAGCGGCCATACACGAGTCTTCTCTAGACTCCAGATCCAAATTCCTGAACATGGCAATGATTGACGCGGCCAACAAGGCAATTGGCAAAGTCAAATGTAGTGTTAATGGAAAGGAGTGGATGTCCAGGGACATACGAGAGGCTGTGAAGAGACGAAACGCGCTGAGGAGAGACATCACGAACAAGCGGACTGAATGGATTGAGGCATGTATGACAGTGCTGGATATGATCAGAGAGAGTAAGGAGAATAGATGGAAGGAATTCCTCGAAGACTCTGACTCAAGCTCGAACCCCCACAAGATCTGGAGCACAATCAAGTCATTAAGTGGAAGGAATACAGCAAGCATCAGGAATGAAACATTGGTCCACGAGGGGAGGGAGTACATAACAAACAAGGCCAAAGCAGATGTCTTCCTACAAAGGTACGCTGCGACCAGTAGGTTGAGTATACCCAAGGAATGCCGAATTAAGAATTCAGTGCGCCGCTCCCTAATAGGTCCAATAGTTGAGGATCGGAGCTCTATACCATTTAATGCCGCAGAAATGTCCAACGCAATCACAAGGATGAAAGTCAAAGGCGCACCAGGGAAGGATAAGATTCACCCAAGGTTCATCAAAGCCATGCGCCCAATCGCAGCCAGCTTCATGCTGCGCATTTTCAATGATTCATGGAAAACAGGATCTTGCCCGGCTTCATGGAGGGAGGCTATAATTGTACCCATATTGAAAAAGGGTAAGCCAGCAAGTCAGATCGACTCCTTCCGCCCAGTATCGCTCACATCCTGCGTGGCAAAAACCATGGAGAGAATGGTGGCAAGCCGCCTCTCCTTCATGGCAGAGTCCAATGAGTGGTGGTGCCAGGACCAGGCTGGTTTTCGGACCCTCAGATCCTGCGAGGATCAAGTCCTCCGCCTCTCCCAAGCAGTCAGTGACGGTTTCCAGACTCGACCCGCTAAGCGCTGCGTCCTCGCACTACTGGACTACAGTAAGGCGTATGACACGGTATGGCGGAATCGATTGTTCCAGCTGATGATGGAGAAAGGCGTATCAATGACTATCGTCCGATGGATCAGAGGATTCCTCTGCGACAGAAAGGCAGCTGTTCGGATCGACGGCGTTATCGGCGCCAGCAGAAAGATGCAACAAGGTGTGCCCCAGGGAGCTGTACTATCACCCCTACTATTCCTCTTCTATATTAATGGTATTAGAGAAGAAGTCCCGAGCGGGGTGAGCGTCAGCATGTATGCGGACGACATGGCGATCTGGAGTCAATACCGCGATAAGACTGTTGCTGAGAGCAAGGTACAATAGGCGGTGTACAGGGTATCGGAGTGGAGTTATCTCCACAAGCTAAAATTGAACACGTCGAAGTGTGAAGTGTCGTTCTTCACTTCCGACACTCATGAAGCAAAGTGGATTCCGTCGATTACCCTCGATAACCAGCCCTTCATATTCAACAAGACTCCCAAGTTCCTCGGGGTCACCTTTGACCGCTCGCTATCCTTTCGGCCACATGTCGACTCTGTCAAGCTCAGAGTGATGTCCAGGATCCGGATCCTATCCTCCCTGTCATCCAAAGAGTGGGGATGGAGCAGACGATGCATGACGCGGATATACACAGCACTGATTCACAGCACACTGCACTACTGCGGCGCGGCTTGGCAACCGTGGCTCGCGAAGTCGAACGTTGCCATCCTGGAACGAGTACAGAATCGGGCTCTACGTATCCTAACAGGTCAACTGGCTGACACACCTCTCGAATGCTTACGCACGGAGGCCGATCTAACTTCCTTCGAGACGCAGATCAGGCGTAACTGCATTGTTGCCTGGGAAAGGTCAGCTAGGCTCCCCGCCGGCAACCCACGCCACAAACTGTTCACCTCGCCTATCGAGCATAAATGGAAAAGGTCGAGCTTCAGTACCCTAGCTCAAGCAGAATGTGCACGCATCGGCCTGGACCAATTGCCGAGAGAGAGGTTTGCTCCAAAGAAAGCGCCACCCTGGAACTGGGACAAAGAGCTAACATGG
>OZ025241.1:96045853-96145853 GCA_964019155.1 Osedax fenrisi | reverse complement strand
ATCATCAATTTAATAAATCACCTTACACTAATGTTGGTGTGTCATATAAAACATATACTTTGTCATATTAAAAATCATAAGTGCATTAAAATGCATTTTAATCATAATCCTGTGAAATAATGATTTGAAATATATTTCATTAATTTTAAAATTTATTTTTTCACTATAAACTTTAGATTTATTATTTTATTTTCGGTTTAAAAAATATGTAAAATTATACAAAAATCAACAAGTTTATTGATATATATATATATATATATCAATAATATATTAAATGATAATACAATAATTAAATAAAGAATATTAATATTTTACCATGGTGTTAAATTTTTTTGAGAAATAGCTATAATGACAAAGAAAATTAAGTTCTTATACATGTTATATATATATTTATTAATAAACTTTATAGATATTATAGTATATATATATATATATATATATATATATATATATATATATAACAATGAAATTATAAATGTACTTATCAATATATCATTATATTACGTTTTTAATTATGATAGATAATGAAAATATCAATTTTATCTAAATTTAACAAAATATCTATAGCTATATTCAATAATATATTCAATAATTGATCGCAAAATATTTCATCATTTTAAGCTTTATCAGCTATGGTAATTTCGTTCATTAAATAGCCTAATAATAAATACTAACTAGTCGTAACCTATAATAATAATTGAATATTTCGATTACTTGTATATATATATATAAGTTTGTTTCATATATTTAACTTTTTAGCTAACAAGATTCAGATATAGATAATCTGAAACTGTATACGAACAAGAAAACTATATATATATATATATATATATATATATATATATATATATATATATATATATATATATATATATATATATATATATTCTACAAATTCGGATCCCAAGAGAAAATTGTATTATTTCCATATACAAAAAAAATAGAAAAATAAGTTATAATATTACATTATATCATTTATAAAATATAATATTTATTCAAATTATACAATTTTTTGGGATATTATATTTTAATGTATTATACCAAGTTGTTTTAGTTTATATTTTCCAATCCAAATAGTTTTTTTAAATTAAAATTATAAAAATATATTTTGTGTATTTAAAATATTTTGAAAATATTGACTATTATAATTGAATTTACAATGGAAAATAGGAAAATATGTCAAAATGAAGAGCTATGAATACTACATTATTTGGAATTACAATTATATAATATCATTATATAATCCAGTATTAAAAACTAAATAAATTGAACCCTGGTAGGTTTTGTTAATCTAAAAATAAGCTATATGAAACAGTATACTACATAATCGTGTAAATAAATATATATTATAATTATTCTATTTCAGGTACAAGGAAATGGACCGGCAATATTTCAACTGGACGACACGTACATATGTGACGTATACACCAAGTCCTACCCCACCGGCAGAATAGGAGTTCTAGTTTTCAACGGCTACAATAGCACTTTGAGATTCCAAAAACTGAAGATATCGCACAGTACCATGCTTACCGGTAAGTAGTTCGGTATTATGATACGTAACTAAGTAAATAAGTAGGTACTAGACTAAGTTAGTACACGAATAATTAAGTAAATAAGTAATTGAATAAG
Organism: Osedax fenrisi; assembly: GCA_964019155.1. Classification (NCBI taxonomy): domain Eukaryota; kingdom Metazoa; phylum Annelida; class Polychaeta; order Sabellida; family Siboglinidae; genus Osedax; species Osedax fenrisi. The sequence continues at coordinate 96,144,224 of OZ025241.1, read as the reverse complement.
TTAGTACAGTAATAATTGATAACTAGGAATTTCAGATAATTATACCTTCGATTACCTCAAATAACTATTTAAAAGAAATGTCTAGCAATATAATATTACTGATATCGGAACTGATTATCTAATAGATATATATATATATATATATATATATATGTATACAAATATATACTGGGTTGAAATTGTTAAACCCAGATTGTAAATATATATATATATATATATATATATATATATACTAATATACTAATATACTATATTTATATTCAATATTCATTATAATATCAAAGATTTTCCTAATGAAAGATTAAAACTCACATTTTTGTACATAAAATATGAACAGTTTTACTTATTAGAAAAAAGAGTTTTCTATACCACCGAAAAAGAGTATTCCTAATATCCCAGTATTATAACAATTTTCGATCAATAGAATACTCTTTTGATTCTAAATATATTACTCTTTACTAAAAGAGTATTTTAGCTATTAATAAATGTAAAAAACTTTATTAAGATAACATTCTAGATACTTAATAAATGTAAACTCTTTACTAAAAAGAGTATTCTAGCTAAATAATTAATATGTTAAGTAGTTGATATAGGTTAGGATTTAAAATTAAATATTAAATAAATATTAGTATCTTAGCGTAAGTATACGAAGGTATTAACTTATAAATTACAATATATTATATAATTTCATTTAAGTTAGATTAAAAACTTAAATTTTATAATAATACAATTTTAATATTGAATAGGTTTACAATTAAGTTAATCAATATTAAATTGCTATATATATATATATATATATATAAAATATTGAATATACATATATATATATATATATATATATATATATATATATATATATATATTCAATATTGAGAAATTATTCAACATTATTTCTAATTGTATTATCAATATAGTTATAATTAAAATTTAGTTGATGATTTAGAAAAATCCATAAGTTACTTAAATAATTTTAGTTTTTTAAATATATATTTTATTTATTAAAGCAGTAAATTAACTTTAATAATAAATATTTAATTTGCATAAAAAAACAATTTAATAAATATATTAAAAAAAGGTATAATATTGTATTTTTTCTATATTAAAAAATGAATATATCTATAACTTAGGAAATATTTACATCAATTATACATAAAAGATTATTATACATTATATAAAAAGAGTTTTATAAAATAGAACTTCAATGTATATTATATTAAATACTCTTTTTGGTAGTTTTATATCTGTTATGATAATGATTACTATTTTTTAGATTATTGTCATATTAGTAGATATATCTTAAAATAAGTTTTCTATAGAAAACTTATTTTTAAATAAAGAATTTTCTACATTATAAAAAAGTATTTTCTAATCTTAAATACACGCTGAAAAACTATTTTTTCTAACATAGTAGATTCAATTTTAAATAAATGTATTGTTCATATATACATTTTAATGTAAATTCGTATTAAACTATAAACTTTTTAAATGTCAAATAATATGTTTTAAATAATTATTTATATGATGAAAACTAAGTGTTCATTACTATACAATATTATATAATAAATAAATAGAAAGTTGTAATGTTATACATATCTATATGTGGTAAGTACATTTTCGAATATTACATATAATTTAATAGAATAATGAAAATATTGTAATATAAAATAGTATCAAATATATCTATATCATTGATTTAAATACTACTTCTATCAACGGGATTCATGAATAACTTATTAATAACTTATAAATTATGTATATAAGGAGTATTATATCTTTACTTCGCAACATCTTTAATAATATTGTATACATATTTATATGATAGTATACAATTTAATTAAATCATGTATTCCTATGTATACATTTTTAAATACTCAATTATACTGATTATATACGTATATAGTTGTGTTATTATTAGATGACACTTATGACGCCGACAATTGTGGAAGAATAAAGTCTGTGAATGTTATGCAGACTGACACCCACGTACTTCACGCTAACGGAATACGTGCCAGCAGGTTTCTAACGTGTTATGTATGACGACTGTACTATGCTATTTATCGATAATAATAATATTACATTATACTTTAGCGTGGTTCAACTGTATTATTATTATAAATAGTTAATAAATAAATACATTTATAGATATATATATATATATACATTTACACACACGTATATATATGTAACTATATGTGTGTATACACTGTACACTATAAAGTAGAATTTAAAACTATGAAAACTATATTATATTCCGCCTCAGTATATGTATGGTGAAGAAGACGACGACAAAGCTGAACTTCAAGAGCTACGACGTTCAATATCAGACTAAGCAGATCAGCAAGAAGAGTAACCGCGATAATCGAGTTGGAGCTATAGGAGTTGCGTTCAATGTCATCGATATCCTCAACTTCGACTTCGTGATGCTCTCTACCAGGTGATAACCACGTGATGTGTGTGTGATACGTAATGTAAATTGATATAACTATAGTTATAATGCAATTGATATATAAATTGTTTTCTAAAGATATATATTCGTATATTATGGGAAACTTTAGAAAACATTGTATTTATCTATTGCATTAGCTAGTAACCGGCACATTTTGTAAACTTTATTTTAGGTTTGGATGAATTTATCATATTATATGGTCAAATAGTACATATTTATATACAACAATCAATGCAGAAACTACTTTGTATGTTATTGATTTAAGTATGATAATATTAAAATCATAATACAATTGTAAAACATATGGTAATAATTATAATTTTAGAAAATCATCATTCAGTGCATATAGAATGTATAAATAAATATAAATTTAAATTATGAAATGCATTTTTAATTTTAAAATCAATAAATAAGCTGCTTACTATGAAATAATTGAAATTGTATCTGTAGGTGATTACTTATCACGTGATCTATCCTTGATAAGTATATACTGCGGAGTAAAGTATGAAATATAAGAGGATAGAAGTTACCATTGTATACAATATCTCTATATCTATAGAGAAAGATAGAAAATATGACCTATCTTCTTAATAGTAATAATTATAATACAAATATACATAAATAGTATACTGAATACATATAATGTCATATAAACTACTAGGTATCAAGGTTCACTTTTATATATATTTTAAAAACTGAATTATAATAACTAATAAAATATAATACAATTTAAATTACATAGAAAACTACTTTATACTCAGAATATAATTAGCCTACTCTGAATCTAACACTTATATTAGTCTATATTTTCAATAATTTTACTAACTAACATTTTATTTAATATAATTATTTTTTATATTATTTTATATAACTTTAAAAAAAAAGAGTAAAAAAAGTAATACAATATTATATACTCTATTTATTTAGCTTAATTTTCAAATAAATATAAACAAAATTAAAAAAATATATGCTCTAACGTATATTTATATAGTAATATATATTTATTAAAATTAGAATAAAATTAATTTTTTATAATGATAATTATATAAAAATCTATTTTATAATGCGAAATAATATGGTTTTCATATTCGTAATCAGTGAAAAATTATCGATAAACTAAATCTTGATAACTAAAAGGTATATTTTTTCAATATTATAATATATATCCTATACATATATAAATGTATTCATTTGAAATATATACTTCTTACACATATTAAAACATTATATTTTGATAAAAGCAACTTAATAATATTTATAAAACTACCATATTAATTAATATAATATACTAATTATAATATATCTAATTCAATATCAATAGACTATATAATAATTCGAAAAAGAGATCAGTACATACTACTAAAAATACCGGATGCTATGAAAGTGGTTCTCTAATAAATGGTAGACAAGAGAATATAGTTATCGGAGGTTGTGATCAGATGCCTCATGACGGATGGAATAATATTACTCTTAAGGTAGGATAGATATCACCAATTATATGATTCATTGTATTTTACGTATACATATTTATGTTATATACTTTAAAATATGAATATATATATAGGTATACCTATTCGATTTTATAAATATATAATTAACCAATTATATATATATATATATATTTGTATAACTTAATTGTATTATAAGGTTACATATTTTGGCTCGTTAGGTCAGGGCAAATAAAGCTGCCGTACTGCTACTCAACGATATTGTATTAGCTGACAATATTGGATACGGGATAACGAGATCATCTAAAGTTGCAATCATCGCTTATAATAATTTGAATAATGTGATCTTATTTAAACCCGCTATAATCCTTAAGATGATTTCAGGTAAATATCCCTTAGTATGAAACACTATGTATACATATATATATATATATATATATATATATATATATATACAGTCAAAGCTCGATAACTCAACATTGACGGGACGATGTTTTCATGTTGAGTTAGTGAGTATGTTGAGTTATCGGATGTATAAATTAATGACTTAATTAATGTTTTGTTCACATAAATTCATTCAAAATAGTACTCGTATGATAATATAATAATTGTAATTGTATTTTTACGCTTATATATTTATATCCATATATTATTAAATAAAACAATGTTGAATAATGTATGTTGAATTATATTTGTTGAGCAATGTAGTTTTATTACATGTAAAATATACGAATCCAACAACATATGTTTGTTATATTTTGATTTTTCATAAATGTTGAGTTATCGGATGTATATTTACATGTATAGGCTAGGATTATAAAAACGATGTTGAGTTATATGTATGTTGAGTTATATTTGTTGAGTAATAGGGTTTTTGTTAACATATAAAAGATACGAATCCAACCAAATATTTTTTGGATGTTGAGTTATCGGAAATGTTGAGTTATCGGCATGTTGAGTTACCGAGCTTCTACTGTATATATATATATATATATATATATATATATATACGAGTATAATGCGATAATACACTGATTTTTAATTTTAGATTTTTGAATTCTATATATAATTTAATTTATTAGCATTAATTTATTATTTAAATGTTTAAGTTTAATTCACCATTTAGAAAAACAATTAATTATTTAATGTAATTCCTCGCATGTTTATTTTTACATTTTATTTCTATAAATATATATTTTTATCACCCTGGTAATATTTATATTTATTTATATACATATTTAAATAAATATTGTGTAAGGTATTTAATTTAACAATACATAATTATAAACATTTAGTTAGTAAATAATAGTCAACTAATAATATTTAACTATTAATTAGTTAATAAAATATGTATCATAGAATTATAAAAATCTGAATTCTAAAAATGTAGGATTACAAATATTATTAATACTACTAAATACCTACTCTTACTATATTACTATGTTACTATACAAAAGGCTAATTATTTCATATTATTAAATATAATCTTGCAATAGGATCAAATATTTACAATACATGAGATAAATTAGATAACAATGAATTAATTATTGCATCAATAATAAATGCAGAATAACCTTAGGTAATACTAATTAATGGTATGGTAATTGATATTAAAATCACCAAAAATAATATAAATAATTAGAAAAATAATATATATAGGTTTGGATAATTTAGCTATATTGAAAAATGACGATTTATAAATATCAAAAATAATATTAAATATGATTTTATATATATATATATATATATATATATATATATATATATATATATATATATATTATTTATAGTTTATTATATTTCATAATTTTGAAATAATCAAAATCAAATAATTACTGGCTTAATTTTAAGTTTTTAAATATCTACCATTATGAACAAAATGTGTAATAATTATTACACCTTAAGTTATTACTATTAACTCATTTTCAAAATAATGTATTAAACAATTGATAAATAAGATCACATTAAATTCTGATTATAATCATTTTATTGTAAAACATATATGACTGGTCATTTGCACTCACTTTACTAGATGGTACTCCGTGAATATTGAATATTAGTATTTAAATTTAAGAATACTTATCATAAAGATATTAATCTAATAAATAGATATCTCTATATATAATATATCTATATATTTTAATATTACGATATCAAATTGATGTATTATCATATATAATTATACTGCTAAATATTGGTGATAGGGTTTTGATCGATAGTTCAGAAGTGGATACCCCTATCTATTAAAATATTTAAATTTAAGTTAAATTAACTACTTCTAATATTTATTATAATTCAATGATAATATGTAACAAATACGCAATTTTAATTAAGTATATATATATATATATGCAATATTGTACCATTAACTCTCGGCTATTTATTTAAATAATATAGTAGAGGTACCCTTTTTATATAATAGATAATATTCAATATATCTCATTTGTATTTAATTTTTTTAAATATTAGTTAACATTATATATTATATATAGTTCGTTAATGTAAAATATATTCATATCTATTACCGTTGTGATTATATTGGCATTGACCATAATACCCACATCAATCAAAACCACATCACATCACCTAATAAAATGGTGCAGGTTATATTTGTGATATTTATATTCTTTTTTATCATATAATATATATTTAAAAATAATTTATATATTAATATTTATCCTGAAAATAATTTAAAAAATCTATACAAAATATTTAAATTATGATAATAATTTACGAGATTTAAAAAATCTATACAAAATATTTAAATTATGATAATAATTTACGAGATTTATGAACAATTATATTTCACATATATACATTTATCTATTATAATATAAAGCTAAAAGAGTATGCTGGATATAACTAGCACAGTATAAAGAAAATTACTTGTAATAATAACTTAATATCGTTTAAAAAATTACATATTTTATTTGGAAATGTTATTAATTTATATAAATAAATAAATTGAATAATAATATTAAAAACCTACCGAAATCGTATCAAGTAGATATATAATTTAATATATATATAGAATAATAATAATATATAATATATATATATTATAATACATAATATATAAAATAATTTGTATTAATATTTATAAACAAATACAGATGATTGTTGGAGTAGCCCCTGTCAAAATAATGGAACCTGCATAACTTTGGAAGATACCTATGTATGTCAATGTATGCCAGGTAATGTATACTTTAATTATGTGCGTGTCGGATAATTTTACTAAGCATATTTAAGCATATATACTAACGTTACTATATTAAAAGTAATCTAAAGATCAACTTGACATTCATGATTAGGTGACGCACCTATTTATTAAATATACTTTGTAGTATTATACATATACCTAGAGCATATATATTCGTGCACGTACTTTTTTATTATATATATATATATATATATATATATACTATAGTGATATCATATAGTGGTATTATATTATATAATATAAATGACATGCTATATTGCGATACTAAGATAGATGGTTCGGTTATTATAAATTAATGAACTCGTGCGCTAAGGTTAAGGGTTAAAGATACATATAATACATGTTTAGATCACTAGCGCACATTGATCATGTCCTCTAAACTCGCACATGCGTCGTAAAGGTTACGGTCTGAAGTCATGCGAACAGATGGTGAACGAGTGTCAGTCCCGTAATCCGTTCTGTCACAATGGTGGCATGTGTCAGACTGTCGATAACGGTAAAGCTGCCTGTCAATGTAAACGTAAATATTTCGGTAAACTCTGCGAATCTCTAGTGAACATATGTACCAGGTAGACTAATATATATATATATATATATATATATATATATATATAATTAAATAATGTAAAAATAGTATATAAAATAATAAATATATATTAATATTTTAATTAATTTCTATTCTATTATAACCAAACAGTATTGTTGGTGTTACCTATGTTCATTCGTATATAGAATCAATATTACTTCTCGTTACATTAATTATTATCTAAACCTGGGTTAAGTCCTACAGGCTGTTTTCCGGCAACTTTTGAATAACTCGATATACAACTATGCATAATGTCACTTTACCTCCCAATAACGCATTACTAGTAACCCCAACGTCGATCCGAATCAACCCCGCCCCTCCTCACCCCGTCCAGTAACCCGTGCCTTAACAACGGAACGTGTACCCCGAGCGCCAACATCTACCACTGCGAGTGTGTAACTGGCTTCATAGGACACAGTTGCGCTATGAACATTAACGAATGCGCGTCTCAGCCTTGCCTAAACAATGCTACATGTATTGACGCGGTTGATAAGTACCACTGTATCTGTTCAATGCAATACGTGGGGGACACGTGTGCAGATAGACGGGTTAGATCGGTAGATAGGTATCTAGTTTATTGAGTTTTGACACACAAAATGACACGGAACAATAATGTAATGATACATAATAAATGAAAATGAGAATGATGGTTTACATACGCCATAAGTAAAATAATATAACGATATACATAATATTAACATAAAAGTACAGATTTAGTTATGAATTAGTATGCATAATTGATGATGTAACTCAGCTGATTTTTGATCTGCTGGTTAGATCGTGTTAGCTGTATGTGTTAGTGTGTATACACTACTATGTACGTATGCATACCTAATTATATATGCACATATTATAATACTATAGTATTAAAAAATAGTATGTCATTTTAAGATAATAATATTTCTATGAATTTATATATATACTGTATATTAACTATAATTAATCTAATATATGCCATAAGAATATTTATATATCACTTATTTCATTAAATAAACAAAATTTATAACATTTAAAATATTGTTTTCACCTATAATGAGTCACCTTAAATGATAATTAAAGCTATACCGAATACTGAAACATAACCTGATATTACAACCTATACTGAGACCCACACCTACACCTATACCGAGACCCACACCTACACATATACTAAGACCCACACCTACACCTATACTGATACCCACACCTACCCCTATACTAAGACCCACACCTACACCTATACTGAGACCCACACTTACCCCTATACTAAGACCCACACCTACACCTATACTGAGACCCACACCTACCCCTATACTGAGAACCACGCCTACACCTATACCGAGACCCACCCCTTCACCTATACTGAGACCCACACATACACCTATACTGAGACCCACACCTACACCTATACCGATACATTCAGACCTGTATGAATAAACCTTGCACTCACGGTGGAGTATGTATTCAAGGACCGCTAAAGTATCGCTGCCAATGCGTGAAGCCCTATTATGGTAACAAGTGCGAGAAGGATAGACTGTTCTGTGATAGCAACACCACTTGCGGTCAAAATGGACATTGTACTCAGCGACCAGTCATCTTGTACGGGTTAGAGAATCTAATGTTTGTATGTTACTTTTACAAAATAATTAGATGTGTTTTTAATACTAAATGTATATTTTGTATTTGAATTATACCTTTATGTTCCGGGCTGTGATTAAAAAATGTTGTCATAACCACTAATTAAAAAAGTAATTGTCAATGAAATAACTTTATAAATATATACATAACTATATTAAATATAAAATTAAAACAATTATAAGATATATCTCAAATTAAATTAAATTATTTTTTATAAAATTATAAGATATATATATATTATTTTAAATTAAATTATCTTTTCAATTATTTTACTCTTTTATAATTAAAATAATAAATTAATATAGTGAACACAAAATAATTGTATGTATATCTTATAAATTTATAAATATTAATATATTTTAATAATATTTAATCATATTTATTATAGGATTTAATAATTTAAAATTGCATATAAATTATATTAAAATACAACAATTAAATTGTAATATTTTGATTTATATAATGTTTATTTTATTTTATTAAAATGAAATAATATAAATTTAAAATACTTTTAAATTTTATTTAATAAGATGTTTGGGACTTAAAAGGTTGCGAAATTTATCTAAAACTGTCGACGTATGTTTAAAATAATTATAAATATTTTTTCCAAAATATGTTATCTTTGAAATTATAGTTATTTTATAAAATGTTGAATATATGTAGATTTTATGAATTTAAATTTGTCATCTAGGGAATTTATTTCTTCACATTTTTGTGAATTAATCATTTTATTGTACAAAAATGTATAAATTGTTGTATACTATATTATATATATTTTTCTATACTAAAAAAAACGAAGTTTAATGTTATGTATACAATTGTATCAGGCATATGTATTATATATATATGTATATATATATATATATATATATATATTATAATATACAGGTCAATTGAGATGCTTCCGTGCTTGTGTAGTATAGGATTTATGGGTATGTTTTGTCAACTTAAGATACAGGACATAAGCCGAGTTTGTTTAACTGTGAACTGCGGTACTGGATATTGTATCAATGATGTTGGTACTTAACTCCCTCTAAATATCAATAGACTAAATGTAACAATTAATATATATATATATATATATATATATATGTATAATTAAATATACTAATACATCCTATACATCATACCATTATGATAAGGTGCAACCTCATATTATAACACTTATATTTATTATTTAATTGATTATATTTATTTATATAAACACTTCAGTAATATATATATATATATATATATATATATATATATATATATATATATATATATATATGTTTAGAGTATAATAAAATGTCAATCCCTATTTTAATACAAATGTTATTTTATTAAATTGTAAATCATTATATTTTAAGTTTAATTGTATCCACAAGTTATTAAATATATATATATATAATAATACTAAATATATATATATATATATTTCTACGATACAATTAAATATATAATACAGCCCGGACGTAACTCTCAATACCGCTGTCAATGTCACGATAATTATGTCGGGGAGCATTGTGAATTCAATAAAGAATTGTACAACGAATTTTGTCTGAATAATGATTGTAAAAATAATGGTGCATGCGAACCGTTTATTATTAATGAAGGTTTGTCTCTTAATACGAATTTAGCTATAGCTGAATATATATATATATATATATATATATATATATTCATATTATATATGATATAAAATACTCGTCAACCATATATAATATTATTGTTGTTATTGTTATTGTTAATTTGGTCAAGTCCATTCATTATATCTACGAATTAAATGAAGTTTTCACATACAACCATGTTACTCTAATGTCCCTTCGAAGCCGTTATTATTTTAATGCATGCATGGTTTTTCGGAAGTAATTTATTTATAGATATAGTTATTCACCTATATATAATTATATAAGATCGATTATAAATAGTAAGACCTACTTTATTGATACGTAATGGGTTTGAACACACTACGTGGTTCTCATGTCCTACTATTTGTATGTCAAATGACTTAGCCAACATATGTAGTTATATATATATATATACATATACATATATAACTAGTAGATAGTAGATCGAAGGTGCAATCCTTATACTGGCTAATAATATATATTTAAATAATATTCAGAAGAGGTATTATATAATTGTGTATACAAAATGATCAGCTTTCATTAAAACTATGGATGACTTAACATTAGAACAACCTCCAATTAACTTATTAGAGTCATTTGTTTATAAATTTAAACTTCATCTATGTTTATGGCATAGATTTATAGTTTACCGTACACAATATATCACACTATTAACAACACACGGCCTACGAAACACCATGACCTCTAACTATGACCTCTAACTTCGCCTCGTCCTCTCATCGATAGAGATGCGATTGATATCCAGAATATGCAGATGTAAACCGGGGTTCACGGGGTCAACTTGCGATATCACGATTAAGACAGCGTGTCACTCTGATCCGTGTCATAACAATGGCGAATGTTTCGCTACTGGTATTGATAATACAGGTATTGTTTAAACGAAACTCTCATTTATATATAATAATATAATCAGAGTTTAGGCATTAGCCTGTTACATATATATATATATATATATATATATATATATATATATATATGTGTGTGTGTGTGTATGTGTATCTATATATATAAGTATGTTTTATGTGACTTACTTCAATTAAATATATCATAATAATAATAATCATATTATAATAGGTATTAATTTTATAATTTATCACAGTTAATCACTTCAATATATGTACTTACACATACATTCCTATACTACTTAGGATTTAGGTGTAACTGTTATAAAGATTACGTGGGAACTTTCTGCGCTTTTTATTTGAATACTTGTTCTAGTTCACCTTGCATTAGAAGTGCCACTTGCCTCAATAAAGTTATTTAACTATGCATTCATACACGCTCTGTAATAATCTGAAATTTGTTATCAACACTAAATATATATTTTATTTTATCTCTCATAATGAATTTTAAAATGAAAATCATAGATGTAATCATTCTATTTGTGATTTAAAGTAAGTGTTCATCATACTAATATGTTAAATATAATATTTAATTTAAAGTTCATTTTAACTTATTATTAAATAAGTATTAATAATACTTATTTAATGATTCATGCTGCTGCCCCATGTGAAGATAGTTTATTCCTACTTGATGTATGTTGACATGGAGAGGTATATTAATACATGTGCTTCAAACAATATTTGCCTATACTAAACTTAGATTTATATATTTATAACTCATCTTTTTATCTTTATCTATAAATATGATATTACTTATACTAATTATTATATTAACGATATCGATATGACTACATATATTCATATTCCACTTACCAGATATATACGCGTATATGAAAAAATAATACACTTAAATTAAATATTCAGGCTTTCTATTATATTTTTAAAATATTGTAATTTTAGATTGGATATTACTATTGCATATGTCCTTTTGGTTTAAGTGGACTAAAGTGCGATGAAATAACCGATGGGTGCGCTAGTAATCCATGTCAAAATGGAGGAACGTGTATTCTACATGCTAATACAGGTTTGTATTATATAATATTATATAGAAATATATAATCAATATGTGAATAATACGCTTTTATTTTTCTATAAATTTGATGAAATTAATTTTTTTATAACATATTATATTGATAACAGATTATAGGTTAATAGATTATATCTATAAAATAATTATAATACATATATCACACATTTATGTATATTAGTTTACTAATGTAATGTTATATTACTCAATATTGTATAATCTACCTCCTAATTACAGTTAAGATCTACTACTGCAAGTGTAACCGTTACTACATGGGCATCAGTTGCGGTGAACTAGTGAACAAATGTTTGTCCTTATTGTGTCTGAACGGAGGTACTTGTATTACTGATAGTTCAGGGGTCAAGTGTATCTGTTCGAAAGGATTCTCTGGACACACCTGTGAAATACTAGCCTCATCTCAAACCCTCAGTTAGTGATCGTTATATGTTGTTATGTCATATTATTACGTCATTCTAATATTTTAAATAATGCTTATAGTACTGTTTTTATAGCAATACAGCTGTATAGATTAACAGTTAAATATAACTACGTTAATAACTGACTGGCTTATGACTTCAATGTGGTCAATAGTGCTAACTCTAATGAGGTTATAGGTTTATAGCCCAGTTACTCTTACTTAATATACAGATAATAACATACCGATATTTGTCTTCATGATTAGTCATAATTAAATATTAAAAAAATTATCAATGTCATGTATTCACTAAAGATCTGTTCGAAAGTATTAATAAAAGAATTCATTTTAAAATTGATAAATATTTATATATATAAATTTACATAGCTACATAGGCTTTTTATATATATTTACAAGCCTAAACTCCATTTAACAAACATCTCCTCTTCAACTGTTCACTCGTACATCAGTTAAACACATCAATACAAACATCACTTCTTATCGTATTATACAACATCGTAACAATCTTTAAAATTACTTTATATTTATATATAATATAATTTTTATTATAATATATTGAACTTTATTTCAGAATTAAAAACTTATTTATTAAATAATGAAAAGGATCCTGTCAATAATAAACTAAATTTCTATACGAATAATAATAATCATGAATTCAAGGTATTACAATATTTTATATTTTATATATCTATATATATATAAATTATTTTTGTATAATGTAAGCTATATATTATTATATACTATTACAATATTTTGAGAAGCACAGATATTATATTACATATCAAGACAGCGTAAGTAATACCTTCCTCTTCTGTTAGTAGTTACAAAATCACTGAAATATATTTAGGTATGCCGCGATTTTAATATAACAATGTTTTAATTATATTAAATTACATTCAATATAAGTTAACTTTTAATCTTCAACTAGATATGTATAAAATTAACAATAAAAAATGTATAATTTGATATGAATGTATACATTATAAACAACATGTATTTTTGAAAATTAACCTTAGGAATATTAATTAACCCTATGTTCATATTTTATGTACAAAATGGAATTACACGATTTATAATTATAATTATAATTCCTTAGAAAAATCTTTACTATAAATATATAAATGTAATACCATCATTTCTGTAATAATTTTAAAATTAATATTTATATCTATATATATATAAGAATTTATTTCCCTAATTAATCTCCTATATGTATTATTATATAATACTATTTATCCAGTCAATACTTTCATGTGATCAATGCATTAATGGAGCAACTTGTACGGTATGTATATATATATATATATTATATTTTAGATATAATTTATTTTTTAATATATATGTATATTATTTTTAATATTAATTTGTCATATTTTTAATTTTTTAATTTTTGTTTTTATTTAATTTATTTTGTTCTAGTTTTATTTTTTTTTTAGTTTTTATTTATTATTTTTTTATTATTATGAATTAATTTTCAAGTCCTTCACAAGTAAATTAATTTATCTTATTTATAATTAGATTTAGTGAAAACAAAAAGTCAACTTAGATATAAATTTACATTATATTAATATTGTTATCAGGAATTTAATATTCCAATATTATAATTTTACTTTATAGGACATGTCAGATGATAAACGTAATTTTCTCGATAAGCTCTGCTTCTATTATTACCCGGATGTTAAAACAATATATATAAATATATATATATATATATATATATATATATATATATTTAGAATTTCTTAATTATAAATATATAAATAATGTTTTCCTAATTTAACTAATATTATTTATAATTAACAATTACATATTTCCGAATCAAAATCACATTAAAATTATTACATAAATATATTATAATTTTCTAATAAATTCATCCCTTCTAAAATATCATTCATGATATAATTCTCTTATTCTAATTAATTAATTTATTATTACTAATTTATTAATAAATAAAATTCTATAATACATTTAGTGTACATTGCCCACTAAGCTAAAATAGGAAGTCACGTTGTCCTATTCTTTAATATAAATTAATGATGTATGATAATTTTATACAGAAAATAAAATTAAAAAGTTATTTATAAAATTATTGAAAATATAGATACATATATTATTTAATACATCATAATTTTAAAACTTTCTTTAGGTGTATAGAGTTTGGATACTTTTATTTGATATTAAATATTATGGGAAGTTAATTATAACGTTATAAACCTTTAGTGTTATTTTATTTTATGTGATAAATTTAATACATTTATTATTATAGGTAAATATTCATTCATATTTCATATAAGAAAATAACTTGTATAATAAAGTAAAATGTATGATATTTATATATAATAATTTCGTAATTAGGCAGATTATTTTTGAAAGTATTAAATAATTAATGTGTTAAATAATAATGTTATAACTAAATGAAAACCCAAAATAATATAACTATATACTTAATCAATTTATATATGCATTAAGTAGTATATTATGTATATCAACCAATATTTTAATTTATATAAATATAGAAAAATTTAATAAAAACTATAGTATTTTATAAATTTATAAAGCATAACATAATATTCATACATTAGCTCTATAGTTGATCAATCTCTTGTGTAGATATTATCATCATCATATGTCGATCTTTATTGATTTACGGTTTAAATTAATCTAAGAGTACAAACTAAATTTGTATTATGGTAATAACAATACAACTATTTTAATTTAAAAATGAAATTTAATAATAATATATAAATAATATGAATCTTGAAAATTGTATAATTTTAATTAGTGTAAACATATATGATGTAATTTAAACAATTTGATGACTAGTTTTTCTAGTAGGGAAAATTCACTAATTACATACCCCTTATAATACCGACCCCTATCGTATCACGGTAATTATAATAGATACACACAATTATATATTCACGAACTGTTAATAATAATACAATGCTAAATATGAATAATTATTTATTTTTCAAAATATTTAATCATACAATTTTTATTTTATAAAATGTAATATTCTGGGTTTACATTTTAAATATTTGAAAAATAACTTTTTTAGTATATATTCATAGTTTATTATAAAATATAAAGTATATATATATTTGAATTCAAACTTAAATTCAATAATAAATAAATTGTAATTCATTACATATATTTATGTCTTCTATTATTATTGGATATTATAATACTAAAAATTATTTTTTCAACTAGTATTTTAGGGTGTCGGTAATAGGAGTAGTTTGTATTAAGTATATATTCTATTACCAACCCCCATTTGTATACTTGTCTACATTAAAATTAAATTTAAAATAACCAATTAATTTATTTCAATAAAATAACTTAATTAAAAAATTAAAAATTAATATATTATATATTAAATAAGTTATTACAAATAATCATTTTGGGTTGGTAATTAAAGACTAGCCATACATGTGACGAACAGGGATTGCAATAATGGAGTTTGATTTGGGGGTATCGGATGTATACAAATGTATATAAAATGATGTTTGTAAGAGGTGCCAAATTATATATATAATATGAATCTTCATAACTAAAATGGAAGAGTCTATTATATATATATATATATATATATATATATATATATATATATATATATATATATATTGTATATATTATATACATATATTAATATAATAATTAACAGGTATCAGACAATGGGTCATTAGTTTGTATATGTACGATTAATTTCGAAGGTATAGATTGTTTCATACAAAAATCCCCTTGTTTCCCGAATCCGTGTAAAGATAATGAGATTTGCGTGTCCATTATTGGCAAGAAGATAGTAAATTCTGGAAGTTCAAGAGATTCCATTCGTCAGAAATATTCTTGTAAGAGTAAAATTCGTTAGTCAACTAATTTATTGTAAATATATATTCCATTCTAATAACAATAACCTTAATATACATTAACTAATATACGTTAATGCATTAATATCATATATTAACATTGTTCTATTATAATAGTAATATTACGTAAAACATAAATAACTATTGTAGACACATCGGATTCTAAAGAACAATCATATTCTTATTCCACGATGATCTTCACTATAACGATAATAATTCTATTATTAATAGCCGGGTATATTTCTTATATAAGCTGGTTTGTATATTGTTTTATTTAAATAAATATTGTCTTACTTATTATATCTAGTTTCGTAACTATTATAATTATTTCTCTAACTAATTATGATTAATTTCGTAACTAATTATAGATTATTATTACTAATTATAACTAATTATAGATGAGGGAAGGGTAATTTGTCAGATTTTTTATGTTTGGTGTGTGTTACTAAATAAAAATATACATATTTTTAAATAACCATCACATACTGTGTAACTGCTATTATATTAATTTACAATATGTATATTTTAATTATTTATTTTTCGATATAATTATTTTTGTATATTTTGCGATTAAAAGTTATATTAATAAGCTATATAAATTTCATAAAAAATAGCAAAGTCTGGTAATTTAGCCGATAGTACAATTGTACTATCAGCTAAAGTTAACATTACACGAAATGTATATTTATGATCTCAAATATATAAATGAATTGATAAATAACGTATACCATTAAATGTAATTAATATGCTTGACTTTATTAAATATTAATATTATTAACATTATATTTGACATATATTTAAAACCTACTATATAAAAATATTATAACATGGATCCAAAAATATATAAATAATATATTAAAATATTAGATATTTCCATTTACATTATAAATTATATACATATAAATGATACACCTCAATTTATATATCAATTCTATCATTTTACTATCTGATATCTAATTGATTTATAATCGGCAATATAACCCGACTTGCATTGGCCAAATTAACCATTTTGATGTACGACGAACGTCGTACGTTGTTATTTAAGAAATATATTTTATTAGTATCATTAATAGTTTCTGAGATATTAGAGTAGGACAAATAAGAATTCCTTCCCTTAATTATGCATGTAAATAATTGTAAATAACAATATATATATATATATATATATATATACATATATATATATTCATTATTATAAAGTATGAAGAACAGTGAATATGAAAATATATCTAAAGAATTATTAATACACTGACACAAATTATGTTAGTAAACAATATTTATAATATATATATATATATATATATATATATAACTTGTACGTACGTTACTATTTAATTAAAAACTATTAACTTATTACAAATAACCTTTTTAAATATAATAATATATATAAATATATATTTATATGTATATAAATATATTTGATTAATAGGGAGGACAAACAAAAAATAAGAAAAAATGAACACATTTATACCCATATTATTATTCACGCATATATTTATATATATTATTATTTATTACATTATATCTTTTGTAAAATATTTATTTAATTATTCTTAAAAATAAATTATATATATTTGTAATTTTATATAATTTATTAATATAAATATATCATATATACATAAATTTATATATTAATATTTAATTATTATATTAATAATGATATTTATCAAAGTAAATTTAATAGTAACAATTACAAATTTGAAATTCGATAGAATAAAGTTTATTCTGTCTATTATGCTAATTATTTACATCGATATTTCTAATTTATATAAATGACTAGAAATAAAATAAGATTTAATATATATAGCCTATATAGGTATATATTACCTATTATTATATAACAGATCATGAATAATATACATATACATATGGTACCATACATAATACCATACATATATACAGAAACCTATATAATAAACTATTAGTATATGTAGAATACATAATCAGTTAAATAATGTAAAATGAAATATATTAAAAATTGTTACATATATATATAAATTATAAAAATTACGTATTTATTACATATTATCATATAATTATAATAAATATTTGAATTATTTAATTTAATGTAAATTTTATTATTTGACCCGAATTAGGAACTATCGACAAATACCCCTTATATATCACTGATTTTTATAAGTATTATAACGGATAATACATATATTTTATATAATAATATAAAAATCCGAGAAACTATAAGATTAATATCTTTTTAATGCATATTCTAAAATTAAAATATTAAGATTTAATATTCATGTATTACTTGCTATTATAGCGAGTGCAAAAGTAGATCGACCTAAACCAATTCACGTCCCCTAACTGGTGAAGATTTAGATTTTAACCAGATAGAATTAAATTATTTTAAGATATCATTACATTATTTTAAGATACCATTATTAATGAATAAGCTAACAAATGTATCATACATTATTAAAACGTATGACAGAGTTGGCTATGATTGAGGAATCACATTTATATATAATAAATAGCATTCATATAGAAACATTAATAGAAAGATAAGATAATTATCTTATTTAATCATCTTTATCTGATTTAAATCATTCAATAAAAGTGGGAAATTTAACTAGAAATGTAACAAGTATTAATAAACATGTAATGATAATGATGATATATAATTACGTACCTATACTAAATACGTAACCTAATTTAATAATTATAGTTAAATCTCAATAGATACATTAAATAATTAAATACCTATACTTATATTAAATAAGTAACCTAATTTAATATGTGTGGTTAAATCATAATAGATAACTAATTAAATAGAGGATAGAACTGAGCAGTGACCTATAATTTATGTTCCTCATCATACTTCTAATATATCGATAACTACTGAATTTTAAGATCCTATTTGTTTTTGAATTAGCTATAAATCATATAGATCTAGAATACTTTTATTTCAATTTTATATATTACTGAATAATATTAACGATTTATTATGCATTAAAAAAGGCATAAAAAAAGCATTAAAATATGGCAAGTCCGGGGTATTGGCTGTTAGTATCAGAATATGAAATAGGTGTATCCGAGAGGGAGACGATCAAAAAGGACGAGTTGAGAGTTAAAGGTTACATTTGAAATACGAGTTAATAGCAAAGACCTTTGTTAATAGTATATACATATATTTTGTATTGGTTTAGTTTTGTCCTGTTTGGTTTTTTTTAGCTGCATTACATTCCAAAGTGAGCCTATGCAAATTTGTTCGCATTTAAAATTTAACCTTTGCACCTCAACTCGTCCTTTTTGATCGTAACCCTCTCCGAGACACCTATTGCATATATCCGAGACACTGTCTCGTAATGTATTCATTTTATATTTTTTAATTATGTAATATTAAATTATTGTATGGAAAAAAACAAGAAAAATCAAATCGTTTAAATATCTTGGGATTACACAAACAGAAAATACCTGTTGCAAAAACAAATTAGAAATTTCTACAACTACATCCATAAAAGTAATATTGGAAATGATCTGTACAAGTAGATATATAAGTTTTAAAATTAAATTCAAATTATATAGAGAATTGTATATATATATAATTATAATTATAATTCCTTCATTCTATCCAATTTTTATACGAATGCGAAACATGGACTCCTCTCGAATAATCTAAGAAACTATCAAATACTTTTGAATATAAAGTCACATAGAATAATGCTAAAAATCGCAAATAGACAACGAAAGCAAATGTAAATATCCACGAGGAAATGATATCTATAATTGGTTCATATGAAAGTATTTTACAGAAAGTGCAAAGGGGATAAATGAGTTGGTTTTTCCATGAGTAGACATTTCATATTGAAAATAATATTTTACAAGGTTAAGTTGAAGGTAGAAGAATAAGGGATCGCCCTGAAATGAATTGGATGGACGATTTCTATAAGTGGACCGGTATGTATACCCGATATTTAATTGATATAATTAAATACCTCTATAGTTAGAAGAAGTTGTGTATCAGACTATAGCATGTTTCCCCTACGACGACTCATCAATTAATATAGGATGTAGTTTATATGAATTGTATCATTAGATTATATTTTTTTTAATATTCTAGGATTTGTTTACTAATTATTCATATAATTAGAGTAGATATTTTTTTAATTTAAAATTAACTCACTATAAATTATAAAAATTGAAGTAATATATATTACTATAACATATCTATGCATGAACAAAAATGTATTAGCTATTACTATACAGCTACTAATCTAGATTAATTTGTATTAGTACAAACAAAAATTGGGTGTAATATTTATGAAAAAAAGTGTAATATGAATGGTTAAATATATGAATATATTGAGTCATATAGGAATATCCTGCAAACCGAACAAAATAATCTAGACATACTTAACAAAAGTCTCAAGACGATATACGAAATGGTAGAGACAGTATTATATCCGCCACCTCCGAAACAATAGGAAAATAAAGACCAAAGAAACAAGTTTAGATGACTAATGAAATTCTAGATCTCTGTGATGAAAGACGTAAATTGAAAGTAACTGTAAAATCATACCTAAGCCGGAGAAATGAATAAAATACATTGAATGCAATGTTGAGAAGAATGATGAATAAGACTAAAGAAGAATGGATTCAAGAACAATGCAATTCTATAAATGAAGATATTTCAAGAAACCGATCGAATAAAACATTAATAATGCTCACTAATCAAATAATAAGAAGATTATGATTATCTTTGATAAAAATGATAAACATTTGCCGGACAACAACGGATTAATGAGAAATTGGACTGAATACTGCAATGAACTATACAACAACCCTATACAGATAAATGAAGATCTAAAGACACAATAACATCCCAGTATGATCTTTTTACTACCTATACTACAATTAGAAGTAATATATGTTATCAACACTCTGAAAAATGGAAAATCTCCTGGTATTGATAATATATCCGGTGAGCTAATAAACTATTTGATAGCATGACTTCACTATGTCAACAAATGTGTGATGCCAGCACAATGGACCAAATCTCTAATCACCCACTTTCCAAATAAAGGTGAGTCTAGAAATTGCTCGAACTATCGAACAATTAGTCTTATTAGCCACGCAAGCAAAATCATGTTAAAATACTTCTGGAAATATTAAACCCACTAGCCGAATAAATTCTTTCAGAAGAACAAACAGTCTTTAGAAGAGGACGTATACAGTCGAACAAATCGTAAATTGCTGAATAATATTTGAAAAACATCTAGGAGTTCAAAAAAACATTGTTCATAACTTCAATGTTTTTAAAAAGGCATTCGATCGTGTATGGCACGAAGGACTATGGCATACTATTAATAGTTTTTGTATTTAAAAATATATAACAGAAATTACTAAAGCATTGTATGCAATCTCAGAAAGTTATATCTTACTGGAAAATAATATTGCAATATTATATATTTTGAAATCTCCATGATGATCCTTAAAAACATTAGTCGGTATATAATAATGATGTCCCCTGTCCCCTATCCCCTGTTTTATTTAATATCTTAATCGAACAAATTATGTTAGATACCCTATTAAATCACTATTCTAGTATCTCCATAGGTGGTAGAGAAATATCCAACCTTAGATTCGCTGATATCATTGATCTAATAATTGGTAGCAAAGATGAACTACAACAACTAACCAATAGTCTATCAACATATGCGAGTGATTATAGTATGTAAATTAGCTCTGAAAAGAGAAAAACCATGGTGAATATCAGATATGAAAGTTTACATGCAAATATCAGAATGAATGGATAAATATTGGAAGAGGTTGATAATATTAAATATCTAGGAGCAACTATAACCAAAGATGGTACCAGTGAATCAGAGATCCGAATCAGACTAGCCACCTCTACATCGGCTTTGATAAGATTAAAAACTATATGGACAAGTATACAAATTTGCTTTAAAAAAATGTAGTCTGTTTAAAATACTGGTGCTCTCATTATTACTCTATGAATGCGAAGCTTAGACGATTACTGAAAAGATAGAGAAGAAAATTAAAGCCTTCGAAAATAAAACACACAGACGACTATTAGGTATAAATTACAAAGATCACAAAATGAATATCTACATTAAAGAGAAAATTAACTCATGTTGTGAATTTACGCCACTGTTGTCATTTATCAAAAAAAGAAAGTTGTGTTGGTTTGGCCATTTATCACGTATACGTACATATCCCATGATTCTTGAATCGTAGGGGGAATATGAATATTTCACAAAAATGTCGCTATTTATTTCGATCTTATGTCATCATCAGTAGGTCACCGATATCTTTGGATTTCCATTTGTAAATGTTGTCCATCCATTCCATCTTTCCATCTATCCCATTTCCATCTATTATGTTGCTATTATAATAATAGCAACATAATAGCATTACAAATTAATAGCAGCTTTAATAGCATTACAAACTAATAGAAACATAATAGCATAACTGTTAATGGAAACATAATAGCAGCATAATATCATTACAAATTAATATCAGAATAATAGACTTTTAAAAATGAGAACATAATAGTACAATGTAAATATTTGAGGCTATTATAATTATCAGCAAAATAGCATAAATATATCTATGCTATTTTGCTGATATTACTTTTAACAGGGTAGTCCTACACCAAACTGTGTGAAATACTAAAATCATGCATATGCTGATAATATATCATATATTGAACTAAAATGCTATCAAATTTTATACTTTAAAAAGAAAAAATGTGTTTAAAATAAATATTCATATGATGAAAACTAAGTATTCATTATTAATAGGATAATTATATAACAAATCAATAGGATAATTTTGTTTCAAATGCCATACAAATCTATGAGTTAGGTACTACAAATAATTTGTTAATAGAACAATGAAAACACTAGTTAGTATGCAACTCGCAGAAAACCTAAATATATTTCAGTAATTGTAATACTACCGTTGGGAGAGGCGCGGTTAATTATTAATTACATTGCGTAGATATGATGTTTTATATTTGTGCTTCATAAAATCGTTGGTGATACACTATAGTTCCCGAGCAACAATACAAAGTATACTTTATGAGTATACTCTATGATCATATTTGTTATATGGCCATATATGCATGGGCGAAACTTTAGGGGGGACGCCGTCCGGGGACGGGGGGATGTATCCCACCTGAAAATAGAGTGGGGGGGGGTATCCCCACCCTAAAAAGCACTAAATTAGGAACATAATTTTACATAAAATAAAAATCGTGTACTCTACACAATATTTTATAGGCTCACTTCGGGAATAATGCAGCTACAAAAATAATTATATAATTAAATTCAAATTAATTAATAAAATCCAATTCAAATGAATTAATAAAAATCAATTCAAATTAAATAATAAATATATATTTATATTTAGAGATATGCATGTAGCTTGTTTGTGATTGCCAGGGGATATTATATGATCTATCATGTGACTATTATTTCAACAAAACATTACAATTTATGGATTTAACAACCCAGGGCCTGACCAACCCATATGGGCCTGACCAACCCGATACTTCTCGCATGGTTTAGTTTGGCAATTCCTCAAGATTCATTACTTGCACACTGCAATGCATACTGTGCATTGCATTGCACAGCTGCGTGCATATATCTATATCACTTTAAATATTGTGTTACGTTATTGTGTGACTTCATTATCGATATAAGATATATTATCATATCTCGACTATTACCATTATACTATTACTACTACTATTATTATTATTATTATTATTTTATTAAGGGTATCCTTAGTATAAGCTAAACATATATACATAGAATCTATAACTTCTATGTATCACTCCGATTATTATAGCCAATATTCTGTAAAATAAATTCATTCATTCATTCATATTAAATAGTATATAATATATACATTTTTATTGTTCACGATTTTGATTCATTATATAATCAATCAGGAAAGTTCAAACAATTATTACAAAATAATGAAAATAATGTTATAAAACCGTTGTGTCCAACTAGATTATTGACAAGAGAACCTGTAGTGATATAATAAATAACTTGGATGAGTATTGTTAAAATGGAATATCTTCAGATAAATCTACTGGTATATTAGCTAATATGAAATCACCTTTATTTATTATTGACATATATATGGTATTTCAAATATTTTCAATTTTGGAGAAATGTAATGTAATGGAAATTGAGTCAATACAACATATAATAATATATACAAACAAATGGAACAAATATTTACAAATACAGAACAAAATATTGATATAATATTGATATTATATATATATATATATATATATATATATATATATTGACTACCCAGGGTTATTTAAAGAATATTTTATTGCCGAAATTAGATGTTATAAAACGTTATAACAACATGAATCTGAACAATTTTATAATAAATTTTAAAACTATATAGACTGTCTATTACTTTGTTAGACATATGTCTTTAATCTTCTTAACGCACTGAAATACCTTTCAGCATCACACGAACTTGCAGCAGGGCCGTGTTAAGGAGGGGGGGACACACCGGGCACGGTGCCCGGGGGCCCACTCAGAATTTGGGGCCCATCATTTTTTAAAGCACATTTTTTGATCAAGGAAATCTTGATCAAATAATTGCACTATTTTAATATATATGTATTGATTAATATATGATTTAAGATCTTTAATTATATACTTTATATACTTTTTTTTCCCAATACATTTTTAATTTTATTGTTGCAAAATAATTTGATTCAATCCTATTAATGAATAAATTGCATAAAAGTGGCATATTATTCCATCCACCTAGTCAAACATTTAAATTTATAACTGGTTATAGTAACTGGAAACATATTCACAAGGATGCTGTTTCACATGAAAATAGTAGTAGGCATCGAAACGCATACATGCTAATGATTAATAGAGTAACTAATTCAGTTATCAAAATTAAAGCATCCCTGGATAATCAATTGGAGAATGAGAAGTTATATTGGTTTAAAATTATAGAGAGAGTTATAAATGTCATTAAATACCTTGTTTCACGTGGACTGCCTTTAAGAGGTGATAATCAGGAGTTGGGTTCAACAAAAATGGAGATTATCTTGGAACTATTGAATTACTAGCTAAATATGATTACTTGTTAGCAGATAATTTATTAAAATATGGAAACCGTGAAAAAGGAAATGTTAATTATCTATATTCAACAATATGTGATGAGGTTATTTCACTATTAGGTGATAATGTAAGATCAACCATAATCAATGAATGTAAAAAGGCTAAATACTATAGTATATCAGTAGATTCAACACCCGATATAAGCCATGTTGATCAACTAACAATAATAATACGATATATAAATAAAGATGATATTGTTGAAAGATTTTTAACATTTATACCTATAACATCTCACACTGGAGAATATTTAGGAAATATTTTATTATATTTCCTGAACGAACATGAAATAGATATTGCAAATTGTAGAGGACAGAGTTACGATAATGCGTCAAATATGTCTAGCCGATATAAAGGTAATATATAAAGATTATTATAAAATTATTAATTAATATAATATAGCTATCAATAGTATGTTATTATATATATTATAATATACATTATTTATTTTAGGTATGCAATCAAGAATCATTACAGTTAATCCAACAGCTTTATGGATTCCTTGCACCGCACATTCACTTAATTTAGTTGGCATTTCTGCATTAGAGACATCTTCAATCATTGATTATTTTGATTTCATGAAAAGATTATATATATTCTTCACACCACCAAGAAGATGAAATATCATGAAAAATCAACTAAGTGAAAGGCATTTAAAAGTACCAAAAAGACTGTGCACAACAAGATGGTCTTCGCATGCTGATGCAACCGATGCCTTAATGAATGGATATTTAATTTTCAAAGAGTTAATTAAGCAATTTATTGAAAATAAAGAATGCTATATAAATGTATTTATTTAAATGAAGCAAAATGGTTGATTAATAAATTTAATAATTTGGAAACGTCTTTATTTACTGTGATATGGAATACTATATTAGAACGTATAAATCGTACTTCTAAAGAACTTCAAAGTACAAGTCTTGATCTCAATACTGCATTTATATTATTAAAGAGTCTGCACAGCTATATTTATAAGTTAAGAGATGAGTTTAATAATCTTGATAAAAAGGCAAAACAATTATGTAAGATATTAACATATTCATCCAAAAGAGTAAGGTAGGTATTAAACAATATAATTTGTCCTATTCTAATTAATAATCTATATTACATAGTAAACGGAAATTACATTTTGAAGAAACGGACCAACCAGATGAATAGGACTAATAGGACCTATATACAGACTCCATCAAAATATTTTGAAATTAATAATTTCTTACCTATTATTGATAAACTTCTACGTAAGTATTAAATATGGTTGTAAATAATATTATTAAAATAATATACATTTAATGATTTAGATTAATGATTAGACTGTTTAGATCAAAGAAGTTGTAGGAGCTACTTATGCTGAGCCAATCAGCTTATTCGGATTTTTATGTGAACTTGATAATCTATCCAATGAACAAATATCTGAGATATCATCTAGATTATCATCATTTTACCAATATGATATCGATATAAACTTCAGTGATGAATTTATTCAATTTTTTGAATTTGTAAAGCTCCAAAGAACGAAATCTGAATAAAATATATTGGAAATTTATAAGGAATTAATTTCAAAGGAAATTATTGAATTATTTCCCAATATGTGCATTATCATTAGAATATATCTGACATTGATGATTTCAAATGCTACTGGAGAAAGAAGTTTTTCAAAACTTAAACTGATAAAAACATATTTAAGAAATTCTTTAGCTCAAGATAAATTATCTAACTTGGCATTATTATCTATTGAAAACAATATATTAAAATCATTAAATACAACAGAAATTACAAATATATTTGTAAATATGAAAACTCGAAAAAAATTATAAATAAAGAAACAATATATAAACTTTCAATGTATTAATTATTTTATATATTATTATAATTTATTATCATTATCTCTAAATTGAATAGTTTATGTATAATATTATCCCCTATATATTTCACAGTGATTATTTATAGGTATGCCCACTCCTTATAAATACATTAGCAATTAATTATTAGATATATTACATAGATTTCTCACATATATAATTTATATAAAAAACTATATTGTCCATCTAGGGGCCCACTTAAATATGGTGCCCGGTAGTAGATGTTTTCTTAACACGGCCCTGACTTGCAGGTGATACCATAAGTGATACCATACCATTATAGACATATATATATATGTCTATAATAGTATGGTATCACTTATGGTATCACCTGCAAGTTCGTGTGATGATGAAAGGTATTTCAGTGCGTTAAGAAGATTAAAGACATGGCTAAGAAATATAATTATGCAGAGAAGATTAAATGCGATGATTTGTAATGTCAACAAAGAAAAGATTGAAGAATTTGACATAGATGACATATTAATATTTAAAGTAATATGACATATTAAAGTAATTTATAAATAATTCATTTGAGAAAAGAAGTATTAAATTTGGTAAATAACTTTTGTAAATAAATATATATATATATATATAATTATTAGATTTTTTCCCAATATCCTATATTAAAAGTAAAGTTTCGCCCCTGCATATAATTAGGCATATGCGTATCATATACTCTTTAATTTATATTATCAATGGGTTTCGATAGTATATTATTTAGTGATTTAAAGTTTATAACAATAGTAGGTAGTATTAGGTAGTAATAGGTAGTATTAGGTAGAATTAGGTAGTGATTCATAGCGATATACAAGTTTCGCAATTACACGATTAAATTTCAGTAATTTATAACTTATATGTACGTTATAATCTGTTTATTATTAATATTTGTAAGTTAGATTTGGAGGCGAATTCTAACGATGTTAGTTAATTTTAAATCGTTCAAATAGAGTTATAACTAAATAAAAATACGGTGTAGGTGAATATATTCACCTACAGAATTTAACCAGAATTAACCACTTTTACAGAATTTCACCTACAGGTAGGATATACCGAAAACATACCGAAAACATACGTGAAATATGTTACCGAAAACAACCGTATATAATTATATAACATTATAGGTGTAATGTAAAGAATACAATGTACATATGTGACTATATATAATAATTTGTTTTAGGTCATTCTGACAATTATTTTCAAAATGCGGGTGTTTTCTATAAGTCCGGAATTTATATTTTAATTTTTAAAACAAATACAATATATGTAGACGCTGTTGATTTTGTGTGTACAAATCGAATTACACGATTTTGCATGTGTTATATATTTCCCTTTTTCGAAAAATATCTGTTATATAATTAGTTATTATATTGGAAATTATTGAATTAATTGCTATCTAGTCAATATAACCATTATAATAATGTAAATGTTAAAATTAACTTGTCCGAGATTACTAGTATTCGTAAATATATATGACCTGACCTATGTAAATAGTTGACGTGTAAACATATTTAAATTTGAATTTAGTAATATATATATTTATATAATGTCAAAAATACCGATTAGTAAAAAAGTTGATGGAAATGAACTCGATTTAAGTATGAGTGAATTGGCTATTATTCCTGTAAAAGAATTAGTAAGTTGTTTTATAGTAATAAAATATAATGATCATAATAATATTTAATTATTAAATTAATATAACAATACAAATAATTTACCGGCATTTGAAATTAATAACTTAATTATATATATATATATATAATACATATTTGTAATATATTAATATATTTATATAAATTATGTTTAATTATTATGTATTATATATCTAATTTACCATATTATATGACATATATAATAAATATATGATAGATTAACGATACCATTATTTTAAATATCGTCGTTAATCCAAAATTATCGTAAATAATATTATTATAATTATAAT
The DNA here is from genome assembly GCA_964019155.1 of Osedax fenrisi. Taxonomy (NCBI): domain Eukaryota; kingdom Metazoa; phylum Annelida; class Polychaeta; order Sabellida; family Siboglinidae; genus Osedax; species Osedax fenrisi. Next base: position 96,114,098 of record OZ025241.1, on the reverse strand, counting down.
AATTATATAATAATAGAGTATACTATGTTATAATATATTTAATAAAATATTATATTTAATAGTATTACATATGAATATAATCAACTTGGACACAAGGACATAATGCATATAGTTAAACTACAGGGGACGCTATTCGTTATAAATTATAAATTTATTATTATTTTTCTAAAAGACCAATCTTTACTTAATTATTATTATCATTATACTTTTTATATAAACTCATTACTTATTATAATGATTATTATAGTGATTATAAAATAGAAACACATGTGTTTTATATACTGATAGATGCATACTATATATATATATATATATATATATATATATATATATATATATATATATATATATATATATATATATATATATATATATATATATAATATATATATATATATATATATATATAAATAGGATAAATTGAAATAGTTGTGAACGTGTAAAATAAATTATATTTAATATAATATATATAATATATAACATAATATTATTATAATAATTATATAAATACATACATACATAACGTAATATATATTATATATGGTACATGTTTTTAGAATCATATATCTACCTTTATACCTAATTGTATACTTATTAAAAATAAATATGCGATAAATATCTTCTTAATTTTGGGTACATTATTGTTCTTATTTTAGTGAATATAGGATATCAATTTAGGTAAAAAATTGACAACATTTATCAGCGACTTGTGTTATATTATTTATTATTATTATAACATTATTTTTTAACATTTTAACTATATTATTTTATCCTAATTATTATACACGATTCTAAAAAAGTATACCCATGTATAGGACGCGATTGACTACTTGTTCTGTTGATCATTAATTATAAGTATTTACTATATATTCCGATATTATTAACAAACTATATTATAAGTTAACAATACATACGCGATCGACTAGATGTTCAACAATAGGGGAAGTTAGTCGTTATTATGATGATGATGATAAGATTAATTTGCACTTATATATAGCCTATGATTCATAGGTGTGACCACCCCTCGTAGCTGCACATAACAATATAGAACGAGAACACGAAATAAATAAATAAATGAAATAAACAAATAAACAAAACAATAAAATAGTAATGATGTACGATTAAATAAGTGAAGATATTACATTGATAATATGTAGATCTTGAGGTTCGTAATAAAGGAAGGTGTTAATGGATTTATCTAATAGTGGCAGAGAGGGAGGTCCATAGGGATGGAACAATATAACTAAAAGCGCATTTATAGTATTTTAGATATGAAACATGATGGCGAATAGGGAAATGTCAGCATTAGAATGTTAGGCATCTTAGTGTTAGTATAGAAGTTAAATAAGGAGGAGAAGTACAATATATTGCTTTATGAGCGAGTGATAGAAGGTGTAGGAGGGAACGTTTTTTTGAGGGAACCAGTTGGTGGGCGATTTATGGAGAATATGGTGCGTATAGAATCTATACGCACCATATTCTCATATCTATACTATAGATGCACGAATTATACGATTTAAAGGGGATAATGAAGTATTAGTGAGATGATAGAGTAGGGAGGAGCAGTAGTCGATACGAGAGAGGATGAATGTGTTAATAAGGATAGTGGTAAGAGAGCGATTTAGGTATTTTCTTATGCGACGTATTTTGAAAAGATGATAGTTAGCTGATTTATACATATTAGCTTTATGGGAATTGAGGGATAGGTTAGCATCCAAAGTAACACCATGATTTAGAACAGATGAGGATGGGATGATAGGGAGACCGCCAATGATAACAGGAGGAATATAATGATTGTTAGATGGGATATTTCAGAGTGCAGATTTTTTATATATAAACTCATTCATTATACAATATAAAAATTTAAGTTTTAAAAACGGTACACATACAATGATTATGAATAATGGTATGGAATGATATTCTGTTTGGGGGATGATATTTTACTATAGTTGTTTATGTAAATAAATATATATTAATATAAAAAAAAATCAAATATACTTATATGTTTTATTATACTTATATATTAATAACATAGAGGGGATGGACCTATCAAATAACATATGAGAGGTTTCTCACTGTTGGTATGTTGATACCACATTAAGGGCAGGTGAAACATATACATATTTACATGGTGGAATGAGGAGATTTTGTATACTAAAAGTACGATAACTTCTAAAATAAATAAGAGAATGACTAATTTTGTAAGGTCTTATTAATATATTTTTTAAAGTATTTTTAAAGTCTTATTAATATATTAATATATATATATATATATATATATATATCTAAATATAAGTATATAATGATCAGAATGAGATCTACAAAACACTAATTTTAAAATAAAAAAATGTCCAATCATTTCCAGGATTGTCCAATAACTCAGATATACTTTTAGCTCATACTTAAAATATACGAAGAGATATTTATTATGATTAAGGTCTGAAAGTTTTATATAAACTTATCAAGAAGATAAAAAGTTATGGATGTGCAAAGAATCAAAATTAAATTTAGAAATAAAGAGCAGTAATATTAGTTTAACATTTTTTTTATAAATATTTGACTATCATATTCAATGTATATTTGTATACGATTATATTTATAAATACTTATTTATTATACTTATAGTTACCTTTAAGCATCAAGCCTTAAATCATTTTAAAGATAATATATTATATTTACTGATTTTTATATAATATAATATTTAATAACAAATATATTTATTTCAAAAATCATATGTTTCGCCAACACTCAACATATAATTAAATAATTTTAATACACTTTGATCCCTTTTAGTGCATGAAAGAAAGTATAATACCATTTGAATTTACAAAGTAAACTTTAAATATATTAGCGGGGAGTATATTCTATCAATTAATAGAATTGATGAGAAGGCTTAAGAGAATAAGTAAGAGAAAGTAAGGTCTTGAATGTAATATAATAGCATTATTTCAGATAATTGCAGAGATTCAATATATTCATGCCTCGATATAATAATATAAGCGAGGTTATGTTTTCCAGTACACATCAAATTTCTGGGTTATACCAATCAAATAGAGATGACATATTTTATAAATGGAAGAACATTTCAGAGAAATTTGTTTAGCCTCAGTGGGGGATTATCATTAAGAAATATATGATAGCACTAGATCACTTGATCTTTATAAATAACTCTAGTGGATGATCAAATGGATATTAATCATTTTTGTAGCATCGATATTTGAGATATAACAGACTATGAATACATTACCTTATATTAATTTTATTTTATAACATAATATCGGTATAATTAATTTAATTTGTGTTTACAATTTTGAATATAAGTTTAAATAGATGTATGTTTAACTAGATAAAGTATGAAATATTAAGTTAGCATTTTTTCATTAAGATATATAGTTATATTTAATTATATATTATTTTGATATAATTAAAAAGTTATTTTTGTTAATGTTTTCTACTTGTAATTAAAGTTTTGATTATCATCAAAGTAATATAATATAATTGAATTAGTAAAATCATATATGCATATATATATATATATTGTTAACAAATATTAGTTTCTATTTTAGTAAGTTGAAAGATAAATCTAATATTCACCTCATATCATGTATAATAATCACATTTATTGTTTTCAAACCACTATAGATTCCGTTGACCAAGGTGTCTCAACTGGATCTTTCTTGCAACAAAATTTCCAAAGTACCGGTTAGTGAATTCGATAGGAACACATCGTAAGTATTAGAATGCCATACCGGTATCAGATAGCGATACACCTATATAGCCTATCTTCTAGTTAACAGCTATGTGGCCATAGATTACTATTTGCCTATTTTTAGTTACAGCATCAGTAGCACTATCCCCACCTTTACCCATTCGTCCTTTATATTAACAATACTACTACATTTATTGAGTTGTAATTTATCACTAAACGGTAATCCACTAAATAAATAGTTTTTATAATATTGTTGTTGATGATCGTATACCTCTACTAAACGCCTCCCCCTGAAGACTGACTTCTGCATACTCACTATAACCTTATCTCTACTAACTACTTCCCTCCTGCAGACCGACTTCTGCCGACTATCTAACCTGGTCTCACTAGATCTCAGTAACAACTTCATCCGGTCTCTCCCCGTCGAGATCAGCGGTCTGGTAAGGCTACGTCGGCTGGATCTGTTTAAGAATCAGCTAACGGACCTTCCCCTCAGCTTCTGCTACTTTAAGAACTTGAAGTGGCTCGATGTTAAGGTGTGTCCACGATGTACCCCATAGTGTGTGTGTGCATTGTCTACTCTGTATCATATATATATTGTTAACATCATTGAAGCATTTACATGAGAGAGGCTTCGAAGGGACATTAGAGCCATGTGGTTATAAGTGAAAACTTCATCTAAGTTTCTGGATGGGATGAAAGGACTTCACCAAAATAAAAAAAATAAAATAAAATATATATATATGTGTGATAGTTGTGTTATAGTAATATACATTAAAGAAAATATTTAAATTATGTTTAATTAAATTATAATATTATCGCTGAAAATGATTATTATGATCATTATTTGCATAACTTTTCTATCTATTATTATTATTAAATATAAGACGTATGCTATTAACTTACTAAATTGAACAACCTATATTGAATTCTTATATCTCAATATTATAATTAACTAATTTGTAATATTATTCTATCTTATCTGCATTTAATTTGTATATATTTTAATAAAATATTATTATTATTATATTATATAGAAAATAAATATAATATAAATATTTTGAAGATTACATAATTTAATTAATTTATATTTATTATGATTGATTGATTTTTATTTAGAAAATAGCAAATAATTTCAAAGATTTAAGATTTAATATATATATATATATATATATATATATATATATATATATATATATATATATATATATATATATATATATATATATACTATAGTATAGAATAAATTTGAATAGAATATATTTATTGAGCGTAATATTTGTCATTTTTATAAAATATAATTATAAACATTACTGATAATAATTAACCCAACACATAATAATATAATATATCTAATATAATTATTATATAAGTAATACAAAATGAATTATAAAATTTTGTTTAAAATTAAAATTTAACTGTTTATTTGTTTCTTTTCGTTAATATATCTAACAATAACTAGAAATAAATATATCGTTATTTTAATAGTAAATATATACATTTCTATTCAAATAGGAAAATCCATTGAACGATAATATAAAGTCGATCGTAGGAGATTGCATTGATGACAACCAGTGTAGGAAGTGCTCCACTAATGTTAGTTATACACACACATACGCACACACAGACGCGCTCGTATGTATGCTATCGTCTCGCTTTGATAGCAGGCCATTAATAAGACTCACAGCTACCCCATTGTATCGGAATCGTAAAGGTTAACACGGATGTGTTTACAATAATACATATTTAGAAAGCTATGTATTCGCATACGATATATATATATATAGCTTTAATATAGCTTTAATTTGGTAATATAAAATAAAAGATTTCAACGCAGGCGAAATATTAACATTGCATTGCATACATGTATGCCTACTAGTTCAACAGGAAATAATGGACAGGTTGACAGGTCGTTTAATACATTGCGTAGAACAACGTCTGTCTGTCCAGCTTTCCTCGCTACACAAATCACATTCTTATTAGCATGCTTAAACTATTACATTTGAAGCTGCCTAATCCCTCCAGAATACAAATGTCATCTCACACACACACACCAACATATAGGTTGTTAGTCACATGAAGAAAATGGAGTCGGAGATGCAGCAGAAGAAACAGATAGATTTGAAGCTACAACGAGGTATACAGGCCTACCGTTTACTATCCACGATAACTCTCTTTCTCTCGCGCGAGTGTTCGCTAATTTCAATGACACATCTACGTTCGATTCAGTGATTACTACGCTATCGTACCTTGAAGATACCACCATCGCCGCATGTTGATATATCACTAAGATCGTAGATTGTAAATGAATAATCATTTACCTAAGACATAACTTAAGCTATAACTATTCGCATCATCTCAACAAGTGTTCAGGTGGTCACTGAACACTACTTTGTAATGGCGCTGTTTTCATTCATGCGGTATTATAAAAGAGCGAATATATATACATATATATCACACATTATCAACTGTAGACTGACTATCAATTGTATTTGAGTAACATCAGTAATATGCCACGTGATTATATCCTGTTACACCATTGTGGAATTATATCTATGCCCACTGATAGTTCAGTGTAAAATAATAAAAAATAGGCGGCCATTTCTTTACTCCTACTATATAAATATAACGGTAGAATACAGCGAATGTTTTTCTATAGCAGTGTTGCTTCTGTAAATACAGGTAGCTTTATAAGCGATAGGTGTATCTTCTTTTGATTGACAGTTTACTGAAGGTTAAGTTTGTATACTTAATTGACTTATTGATCTTTTGTTTTGTTTACATTGCTTATCGCGTTTAATTTTCTTAATAAAAATATTAAAAATATTGTCAATTCGATTATGAGATTTAGATATTATTAATATCTTTCTTCACTAGCACAATATCTATTTGGTGTAGATATTTATAAGTATAACAACTTGTATTATAATAAGCTTATTTTTTCATAATAATCATTATTTAGGCATATTTGTAATCGGTATTTAATACATAATTAAGTGTACATTTTCATATACTAACTACTAATAGTATATCAATAAAATTGAGAATTAGATCTGATAAACCAAAATAAAACTGTACATTATAAAAACACCAACACAATTTAAATGAATTCTAATACAAACTAAAACTATCACTGTAAAGTATTTATTAGCATTATTCAATATATTATTGTTTATATTACTCAAATGCAATCTATAATCTAGGTTTATCTGTTATAATACATGATGTATATATATATATATATATATATATATGTTTTATTATAATACTGCGTACATGAATCCTGCAATATTTATTTACTTTAACTATACTATTGTGCATTAGTAAACAACAATGTTTATTTACATATTGTTATTACCCACATATACATGCAGCGTATTTCCATAGTCCATGCAGTGCCATGTTACTCATATTAATGTTATTTCAGAACAATCAAAACTTGATAAGATCGAAGAAGACAAAGAGAGGAAAAGGGAAAAAGAACGGAAAATTGTCGAGAAGAACGAAAGAAGACTTTTATTTAACATAGAAGTTAGTGTGTTTAATTCTGTTACTATATCGCGAGGTCGGAGTTTTATGTTACTATTATAAGCATGTTTAATAATACGATATTTTAAATAGACATATAAATAGGTTTTATATAATAGGCAATTATTTATTATAGTATTATCTAAATACTATGTAATTATACTTCATGTATCTTTCGAATATATTTCATTTTTATTTCATTTTTATTATACATAAATAAAATTAATGTAATTATTTGAATACTCACATTATTTACCTTCTATTTACCTATCTACTTGTGATATATAATACTTACATTCTTATAAAGAAACAATATTGAACCTTACAAATATTGTGTTATTTATTATTTTATAAGATTATAAATTTCATTTTTATTTTCCACAATATTATGAGGTGATAATTTATATATATATATATATATATATGCACATATTAAATTTAAACATATTATTTCAAGTTAAACTCATTATAAATGTTATTCTAACATATCAGCATAATTTATTTTTAAATACATATATATATATATATATATATATATATTAAGTACATTTAATAATAATTTACTTATTTATAAAACTTAATATTAAGTAATGAGCATAGTACTATGTAGTACTACATACCAATAATTACACAACATATGCTTATCGTTACTGTAGAAAGCACGTAAAGAAGAGGAAGCTGAAGAGATAGCAAAGACAGTAGAATTACAGGAAAACGGAGACATGGCTAAAGTAACTCAATCTAAATCAATGGACACCATAAAGCGTAAGGGATGACCTAGTTTATTATCACCTTATCATATTCAAGGAATTCTATTTTTAATTTATTATTCTATCAAATATTCTATATAGGATATATCATTATTATAATAATATAATAGATTATAATGTATTACATTAATTTTGATAAAGAATTAACATTTAATCAACATTTATCCATACTAGTAACGTAATAGCAACTAGTAGCATATTTGTAGTATAATATATGTACAATCATTTTATATACATTATTTTATTGTATAACATTTTACTTCGCCTATATATTTGTAGGTTAAGATTTAAAATGAGTAAATTTAAACTTGATTCTTAATCACACCACTATTACCCCATCCCATCACTATCGCCCCATCCCATCACTATCGCCCCATCCCACCACTAGTGTACCATTCCACCATAATCGATACAGAGAAAGTGTATATGTAGGAATTGAATGTAGTATATTGAACTTTGCAATAGGCACTGCAGTTGAATTCTAATAATATAAATTTATATTGATATTTAAGATTAAGTTTAATGTATTATCTTTTTAAAAATAATAGATATATATATAAATAAAAATACAACATATCAACATTCCTCATAATTTTTCTTGAATTAACTTTATTCTATATTAATGAAAATCACACTATTTTAATTAACCTCTATAATATGACATCAAAATCACAGATGCCATTTGTTATTTATCTAGAAAGTGACCATCGTGTATCTATCTCTGCAATGTATCGGTCAAATGTTTATCTACTCTCTCTTGATGGTCACATCACCGATGTATCATCACACCACTAGCGCCGCACCATCACACCACTAACCCCTCCACCGCCCCACCCCCCCACAGTGAAGCAGTTATCCCTGTTCACAATATTCCTGATCATCCTGTTCACCGGATGCTGTGCTGCAACCAGCGTCGTGCTGCTGTGCAAGTCTAACACCTACACTAACGACGAGTTCTGTATCCGTCAGAGTCAGGTTTCTATTGTCTGTGATCAACGACTGCAGAATCATCATTATATTAGAACTTTAATTATTGGATAATATTTGGATTATAGCATCTTTAAAATAATAAATAATACATTTTACAATAGTTACCTTAAGATTACCTTACAATAAGTACCTTAAATAAATACTATGAACACGAGGAAATGTAAAAATGGTATAAAATATATAAAAATTTCAATAAATTGTAATATTATCAAGTGTTTATATTAATACGACTTAAAATATTAATTTATATACAATTTAACAAATTAAGAGGAAGGAAGTTTTGTTTTAAATAAATTTATAATTTTTGAAATTTTGTTTTCATTTAATATTTAGAGTATTTATTCTACTCGTGTTAAAATATTATCTAAATACGATCGTTATAAATAGTAGAATTATAATTATAATTCTAAAGAGAGTATCTAATTTAATTATATGATTAAATAATGAAATTATCTATTATATACACCCTGAACGATTTTAATTTATAACAACTTGTTATATAACAAGTTATTTATCCTTTGTTTATGTGTATATATATACTAAAAATAAGAATATTGATGGTGATATTTTTGTAGCATGTTAACTGTCTATAATTAAATATTTATTTACTAATCGTAACATTATTTTATAAATTTATTATATATTTATTTGAACTTTATTTGAACAAATTTCTGTACAACAACGGTCACTAAAGAATTGCAAATCACATTTCACCATAGCTGATCATCATACAGAATATGAACACAAATTATAAATTTATAAATTTTATTTAGATAAATTCCATTTAGTATATATATATTATTATATATATTTATTTTATTACATGTTGAACATATTTTATCTATTTTGTTAGGTATTAAATTTAATAAATGAATACATTTTATTTCATTTATTTAAATCACAATATTTTTTTTTAAATATTTATATACAATAGAATATATTAAATTTTCCTCTAGCTAAAATTTAAAAAATACATACAATATACCTAATACTATTCAAAATATGTTGAAACTTTTACAGTTAGTTCTCAACATAAATATGTTTACCAGACTGTAGCCAGAAATTTATATTTAATTAATATAATCTAATGTAATATAATGTAAATATAATTATTTGTGAAATGTATTTAATTGTTAGGAAATAATTTTAAACTAGTTAAATTAAATTGCACTATTATCAAAAATTTAGCAAACGTATAATAAAGGCATTATTTTAATAACTGAAATAACATCTTTAAAATAAAAATTATAGCCCTATCTGGGATGTTATACATAATGGAATATTCACTACCATTATTAAATTAGCGATATATTTGACATCCATTGCATACTATTCACTAGTATATCATCATAACCATTATTACATCATCACTATTAATGCATCATAACTAGTATTGCGTCATATCTATTATTGCGTAGTCACTATAGTATTGCATCATCGCTATCGTTACATCATAACCACTAGTATTGCGTCATCACTCACGCAATGCACCGATTACAGAACATTCGCGACTACGCCAAGCTAATAAGCGACCACTTCGCTAAACTGATGGCGAAGTAGTCACCATCGAGAGGAAGAGGACGGCGTCGAGTAGATCTCCCAGAATGCCGTTGTCGAGAGATGTCACCTGACCGACATACCGTACCACACCCCCCGATTATTCCCTCAATCTTGACGACGGCGGGTTCTACGTGATTACTCGCCCCTTTCTCTCCCCGTTGACACGCTGACTTCTTCGTTTACCTCGATCGTTAGCCGTGTGTGTGTGCATATTTATCAACGAGCCATCGCAAAATTACTAATTACCTATAGTATTTACTACGGCAATAGTATTTATTATGGTATTTACTATAGCAATATACGTTAATATATTTATTCGTATTATGAAATATATAATACGAGGTGATTACTTTAATAAATCAATATGTCTATATGATTTTATTTAATGTATTAATATTAATTGATATTTATCTTAGAATATATAATATTAATAAATATGTATGTATGGGAGTAACGCACATTATTATTAAATTTTAAATATATTAATAAGCAATATAAATCATAAAGATACTATGTAAAATTAATTTGAGTTATATATTATTAATTTAATTTATAACTAATATGTAGATCTACAATTTAAAAGTATAGATTAAAATATTTACATATGATATAACAATCAATATAGAATATTTTTTATTTACTTATTATATTTTTTTCTTTTGAAATATAATAGTAATTAGTTTAAAATCCTGATTAATAGGTTTTTTATTTTATATATTATTAACAATTATTTTTCAGTTAGATAATATCTAATGTAAACATAAATTAATATTGATCATCATTAACTACATTATTAAATTCGTATAAATTAAATAAATTGTGTATATACATTATTTGTTGTTTTTGATCATTTATATAGTAAATAGGGAAAATGGGAAATATTCCTTAAATAATTATGTAGCATTTAAAAAAAATATGATATTGTAATATTGTATTTAGAAATATGCGAAACTAGATTTTAAAATACATTTATAGTAATAAATGTAGATATCAATTAATAGTAAAATAACTCAATTAGGTGGCTAATTTTCATTTGATATAGAAAAATACTCTATTTTTTCATAAGAGTATAGCAGCCTTATCTTCTAAAATAAACTAATGTATCCATGCATATATACATGGATTTAAAGTTCAGTTGATTGTGGTCGTTACTGAAAAATGCCTACCTATTATTACTTAATATACTTGACATATCTCCCTACTTAATACCTAATATTACTTAACATACTTGACATACCTCCCTAATTAATACCTAATATTACTTAACATACTTGATACACCTCCCTACTTAATACCTAATATTACTTAACATACTTGATACACCTCCCTAATTAATACCTAATATTACTTAACATACTTGATACACCTCCCTAATTAATACCTAATATTACTTAACATACTTACCTCCCTACTTAATACCTAATATTACTTAACATACTTGACATACCTCCCTAATTAATACCTAATATTACTTAACATACTTGACATACCTAATTAATACCTAATATTACTTAACATACATGATACACCTCCCTAATTAATACTTAATATTACTTAACATACTTGACATACCTCCCTAATTAATACCTAATATTACTTAACATACTTACCTCCCTAATTAATACCTAATATTACTTAACATACTTGACATACCTCCCTACTTAATACCTAATATTACTTAACATACTAATTCCTAATTAATACCTAATATTACTTAACATACTTGACATACCTCCCTAATTAATACCTAATATTACTTAACATACTTGATACACCTCCCTAATTAATACCTAATATTACTTAACATACTTGACATATCTCCCTACTTAATACCTAATATTACTTAACATACTTGACATATCTCCCTAATTAATACCTAATATTACATAACATACTTGACATACTTCCCTACTTAATACCTAATATTACTTAACATACTTACCTCCCTAATTAATACCTAATATTACTTAACATACTTGACATACCTCCCTAATTAATACCTAATATTACTTAACATACTTGACATACCTCCCTAATTAATACCTAATATTACTTAACATACTTACCTCCCTAATTAATACCTAATATTACTTAACATACTTGACATACCTCCCTACTTAATACCTAATATTACTTAACATACTAATTCCTAATTAATACCTAATATTACTTAACATACTTGACATACCTCCCTAATTAATACCTAATATTACTTAACATACTTGATACACCTCCCTAATTAATACCTAATATTACTTAACATACTTGACATACTTCCCTAATTAATACCTAATATTACTTAACATACTTGACATATCTCCCTACTTAATACCTAATATTACTTAACATACTTGACATATCTCCCTAATTAATACCTAATATTACATAACATACTTGACATACTTCCCTACTTAATACCTAATATTACTTAACATACTTACCTCCCTAATTAATACCTAATATTACTTAACATACTTGACATACCTCCCTAATTAATACCTAATATTACTTAACATACTTGACATACCTAATTAATACCTAATATTACTTAAAATACTTACCTCCCTACTTAATACCTAATATTACTTAACATTCTTGACATACTTCCCTACTTAATACCTAATATTACTTAACATACTTGACATACCTCCCTAATTAATACCTAATATTACTTAACATACTTGATACACCTCCCTAATTAATACCTAATATTACTTAACATACTTGACATACTTCCCTACTTAATACCTAATATTACTTAACATACTTGACATATCTCCCTAATTAATACCTAATATTACTTAACATACTTAACATACCTCCCTAATTAATACCTAATATTACTTAACATACTTGATACACCTCCCTAATTAATACCTAATATTACTTAACATACTTACCTCCCTACTTAATACCTAATATTACTTAACATACTTGACATACCTCCCTAATTAATACCTAATATTACTTAACATACTTACCTCCCTAATTAATACCTAATATGACTTAACATACTTACCTCCCTAATTAATACCTAATATTACTTAACATACTTGATACACCTCCCTAATTAATACCTAATATTACTTAACATACTTACCTCCCTACTTAATACCTAATATTACTTAACATTCTTGATACACCTCCCTAATTAATACCTAATATTACTTAACATACTTGATACACCTCCCTAATTAATACCTAATATTACTTAACATACTTGATACACCTCCCTAATTAATACCTAATATTACTTAACATACTTGACATACCTCCCTAATTAATACCTAATATTACTTAACATACTTGAACACCTCCCTAATTAATACCTAATATTACTTAACATACTTGACATACTTCCCTACTTAATACCTAATATTACTTAACATACTTGATACACCTCCCTACTTAATACCTAATATTACTTAACATACTTGATACACCTCCCTACTTAATACCTAATATTACTTAATATACTTGACATACCTCCCTAATTAATACCTAATATTACTTAACATACTTGACATACCTACCTAATTAATACGTAATATTACAGAGAAGATATATCCGCCACTCACAAAACATAACTTGCTATTAACTAATACTATCGATTTATCTGCTACTTTCGACTCATAAACTATACACCACATAATATCACATGCTAGTTTGTATTATTAACCTGACTATATAAGTGTGCAATGAGAAGTACAGCCTCTTATTGTTTTAATACCTACCTCTCTAATCTTACTGCTTGTATACCAATAAAGTATACCATTTCAGCTTACTATTACTTACCCTTTGGTATTCGTCAGGGCTCAGTCCGTTACTATCATCTTCAAATATTAGTGATCAATACTTATATTCTGCTGATATACAAATCTATATGTTTATCGTACATAACCCCAAACTTATCTCACATAACAGCAAACTTATCTCATATAACCCCAAATCTGGTGTAAATAGTTTAGTATTACATGTTATGTAGTATTCACAATTTATTCTCTCATCAATCTCTATCAATCAACTCTTAATACTATGTAGGCAAATTGTTCTTCCTCTATAATATACACATACCTAAAAATAAATCTTATTGATATATTTATCTATTTCCTTTTCTAAGTAGTTTCCTACCTCATATTTCTTATACCAAATCAGATTATATTCACCTTAATAGAATATCATCATCAAACTTATTAACTATAACATTGATCAAACATTGCCTTACTTTTATTTATAGATAGAATATTGAAGGGTTGATTACTGCTTACCAATCCTTGTAAAACTTACACACACATGCATAGTTATTCCATAGATTTTGTGAAGAAAATATATAACACTTACTATCTATGCAAAGTAATTAATAGTTAACCTTGACTCTGCTAGTTGTAATATAAAAATCTCTGAAATAGATTTAGGTTTAATTTGCATACAACAATGTTTTCATTGTTCTATTATATTGTATGTAATATAAGTTGGATTTTAATCACCTCATAGATATGTATAGTATGTAAAACTAAATTATTCTATTGATTTGTTATATATTAGTAATGAACACTTAGTTTTCATCAATTAAATAATAATTTACAACACATTTTTTTACATTTCAGTTTGATATGATTTTAAACAGCACATTTATTCAAAAATTCACCCCGTATAGGTGGCGCTATTCAAGTTTGTGTGTACAAAATCGTCACGCGATTTCGCACGAGCGTTATATCTTTCTTTAAAATAACGTTGCTTATTATCAATAGCATGATTCACTCCTCTATTCGTATTACCTATATGTATATAACACGACTACTTATACGCTAAATTACATGGCATCATCCTATTCATCATCATATTAATATACATTTCCAGCGCTTTAACAAAGTTACCCTTATAAAATAACTCATTTTAATACATACTCGTTCTATATACATTCTACAATGTAGAGTCTACATCCAACTTACATTTCCAATCATCCTCACATCATTGTCATTCCTTATACATCATACCTTATACTTTTATAATTTCCTCCACTACTATACTCACTTCACTAATAAATGTTTTTCAAGATACGCTTACAATTCCTTCTTCCATCAATTATTTACATCAAATAACCTCGTTTATTTTATTATTCTATCACCAAGCTTATATTTGATGATATCGTATAGAATTTCATATTTATTATTGATGTTGTTCGTGAACCCATAATTATTATATTCGATAGATATTCCTATATAATTTAGTGTTAGCGAACTTTCGAAAGTAATGATGCAGATTTACTTACAATGTTAAATAAAACAAACATATATTATTGATATAAGAGCGTATTTAATCTAAGTTGTTAATCTCGTAATATAATTATGAATATTGTACAAATATAGAGCCGATCATTTATTTATACACAATTATATAACATCACATCTAAATACGATTTTAAGACCTATTTTAATGATTCGTATCATACTACTTGTGTGTCTGATGCCTTAGCCAACTGAGCCACACAGGCAGATTCGTATATATACATACATGTGACATCTCTAATACGATACATAAAGGCAGTGTTTTGGAACTATTACATCCGATATTATTAACTCTATATTGAATTCATACAATATTAACTATGATGTGTTTAATGATGACATTCTAGTGTTTATATCAAATACTATAAATATCCTACGAGATTCTATTATTGAAATTGATAAATTAACTATTAACTAACATCATAGCTACATACAATTAATTAAATGTTTACAGAATGTACAATCTTTCAGAAAAAAAGATATTATATAATAATATCGTACGGAGAAATTGTTGAGGTTTTTCATCTATATTTGATTCATTATTATAAGTATCCGTGCACATATTATCATATTTTATATTTCAATACTTATTAAATATTACTTTCTTTTACTTTTATAAGTTTATAAACCATTCATAGATAGGCAAGTTCTGAGGGGAAATCAGTTATCTGTTATTGTATGACAATAATGCACCAATGAAAATAGATAGAAGTAGAAATATAATTTGTGAAATATTAGACTTTATAAATTTTATAAATGGAGAAGAACTTATGTTAATAATCGCAGTAATAGATGAAGAGCGTGACCTACAAGTGAAGATCATGACCTACAAGTGAAGAGACGAGATATTATATGCGATTTAAATCGGCATCGAAATGAAAATATAATGAGTAGAAATGAAATTTATGATTTTTAAACTAATTATAATTAGTAAGACCATCTTATTAAGGTGTAATATCCTTTAAGGCAAATATATGTATCCATTATTACTTCAATTTAATGGAATATATATATATAAATATACATATAAATAATTAATCGTCCATCCATCTAATTAATCGTCCAACTAGAATCGACACTAAACATAATTCTTCATCTATAATTGATAATATATTTACAAATTTTAATCTTAATATGAAAAGATTTTCAGGAATAATTATTTCAGATATATCTGACCATTTTCCAATTGTTTTAAATTTACAATTGTCTACCAAACCTCAAGATAAAGTTAAATCTACTAAAATCAAACAAAATCAAATTAATGATAGAACCATGTTTAATCTGTTTGAAATTTAAAAAAAAACAAACTGGGAATTCATAAAAACTAACGATACAGAAAAATCTTGGAATTTATTCTTGGAATACTTTATCTTAAATTTTGATAGATACTGTCCAAAAATTAATAAAGCCTCCCACAAAAATAAACTCATTCCATGGAATACTCGAGATCTTAAAAAGGCTTGTAGAAAAAAACAGATATTATATAAAAAATATAAAATATCTAAATCTGAAAATGACTTATTTATTTACAAAATTTTTAAAAATAATACAACATCTTTAGTTCGAGAAGCTAAGAAAAAGTATTATTCAAATCTGTTAAAAAATTGCTCTGATACAAAAAATACATGGAATGTACTAAATAATTTACTTAATGTTAAAAAAAAATTCAAACAACTACCTGACAATTTTAATGTAAATAATGTGAATATTGTTGATTCTAAACAAATTGCTAATGAATTTAATTCTTTTTTTAGAGACATTGGTTCTAATTTAGATAATAATATAAATAATTGTAATGATGATGACTTTAAATTCTTTTTACCTGAACCTAATATACATAGTTTTTTTTTAACACCAGTAAGTTCAGAGGAAATTATTAAAGTATTAAATGAATTCAAACCAAAAAAATCAAGAGATCATTATGGCATATCCATGCAGTTACTTAAATGTATTTTTCCTGTATTGGTTTATCCATTTGTTTTTCTTGTAAATTTATCTTTTGAATCAGGCGTTGTACCGGATTTCTTAAAATTATCAAATATTATCCCTTTACACAAAACTGGTGATGATACATTTTTTAATAACTATCGTCCAATTTCTCTCACCTGTCAATTCGCAAAGATTTTAGAAAAAATATTTTATTCTCGCTTTTATAGTTTTTTATCATCTTTTAATATATTATCTCCTTCTCAATTTGGTTTTAGGAAAGGATACAGTACATCACATGCAATATTTAACCTCCAGTCACAAATCAGTACCTGTTTTAATAATAACAATGTTGGCGCAATAATCTTTATTGATTTAAAAAAAGCATTTGACACAGTTAATCACAGAATATTACTTTTTAAATTAAAAAATATTGGAGTACGAGGCATTGCACTTAACTGGATAATGAGCTATTTAACAAATAGATATCAACAGTGTATATATAATGATGTAATTTCAGATAAACTAAAAGTCATAACGGGTGTACCCCAAGGCACCATCCTAGGACCCATTTTATTTTTAATTTATATTAATGATATTACAAAATCATCTTCTTTATGTAAGTTTACCATGTTCACAGATGATACTACTTTATATTTTGAAAATACATCAGCCGAATTACTTAATTATATTTGTCAAACTGAATTAAAAAATATTAATAAATGGTTAATATATAATAGGTTATCATTAAATTTAAATAAAACTTGCTTTATGTCTATTAATTCAAGAACTATTATAAATATAAATTTAAATAACAGAAATATTGAAAGAGTTACATTTTATAAATTTTTAGGCGTAATTATAGACGATATATTAAACTGGAAACAACATATCTTGTTTTTAAAATCAAAACTAAAAAAAATCATATGGATTACCAACATTATTTCCAAATTTATAAATAAAAAAGCATTACTTCATATATATAATTCCATATTCTTGCCTCATATAAAGTATTGTAACATATTTTGGGGAAATACATATAAATCTAATGTATCATGCATATATATTCTTCAAAAGCGAATGATAAGAATTATATGTAAAAAACATTTTTTACATCATACTAATGGACTATTTATTGATAATTCTTTATTAAAAATAAATGAAATTACATATATAAGTACATGTGAATTTATGTTTAAAATTTTCAATGATCTTCATCCTGTTATAACAAATGCATTTTTTTCTGTAATTTCATCATCTCACAACACTAGGAGCATAAATAATTTCTCAATTATTAATTTCAAAAAAGAACTATGCAGAAGAACATTAATATACATTGGACCAATTACCTGGAATAAGCTTGATAATATTTTAAAAAATATTTCAAATTATAAATTATTCAGGAAACGTATGTATACACATTTGTTATCTTCTTACTCAGTATACTTATAATCTAAATCTCATTTTTCTAATTTTATATCTTTTATCATGTCTTTTATCTAATATTGTATTATATACTAAGATCCACATTTTATTCTTATTTTAATTTATTGACGTTTATGTAAAAATTAAAAAAAAATTAATACTTTTGAGTGTTTTACTTTACAATATTTTATTTCCCCGACATTAATAATATTATTTTACTGAATTTTTGCATTTTATATTTGAATTTACTTTCATGTTTTCTTTCTTTTTAATTGACGTTTATATAAAAATAATAAAATTAAAAAAAACTGTTGGGTATTTCTTTTTTCTTTAGTATTTTCTTTAGTATTTTTTATTTCCCTCCGACTAATAAGATTATTTGACTTTATTTTTAATTACATAAACATTTTGTATTGAATCTTTTTTCTTGTATACTTGATTATACTTCTTTGTTTTATTTCTCTTTATTGACACTTATATAAAAATTAGTAATTAAACTAACATTTCAGTTTGAACAAATATTTTACATTCTTTACATTATTATAAAGTATTACAAAAAAATTCCTAAAACTTATTTACTGAAAAAAAAAAAAAAAAAAAAAAAAATGTTACATACATTTCTTACCACCTTTCTAGATATTCTTTTTGTTATGTTTTATTCAGTTTTATTCAGTTTTACTTCATTTTACTTCATTTTTTTCTTCTTTTATACTAATACATCTATATTTTTGTTTAGTGTATTATTTTATAGTACTTATTATTTATTTTAGTTATTTATTTATAAATAATTAAATGATGATTACATAATTGTATGGCAAGTTCAAACAATTTATATTATTTTTCTATTTTATTCATTGTATTGTATCTATGTAAACAGGAAGTCATCTAATATTTTATAATATTTTATTTATTTAGTTTTTTTTTGAACTTGCTTTAAGATTAAGGGTAATTGTCTCGATAAGCTTTAGCTTCTACAAAAACCCTGGTGCAAACCTAAATCTGATAATAATAATAATAATAATATATATATATTTATCCACGATAACTTCGTTGGTATTGTACAAGGTAATTATGAATTTCTATTTTTGAATATGTAGTAATTGAATACGGCAGTACCAGAATACGGACAATATATAGAGTACCTATAGGTATCTCATAAACCATAAATCCTACAAAAAAATGTCTGTTGAATAACATATTAATAATTATATAAATAGCCAAACAAAGTATTTTTTATTTTTTAATTATTCAAAATATTGCTGATATATATAATAATAAACTGATTTTTTTATTTCATTTTTAAATTTATGAAAAAAAATGTCAACTTAAAACCTTCTCAAGAATATACAAATATATCGATATATAAAATATAACACCCTATATTATTAAAAAATAAAGAATTCTAAAAATTATGTAGGTTTCCAATATAATTTCTATATTTTTTTTTCAAATATTCATTAAGTTATAAGCATATATCTAGAGGTAATATAAGTCCATAATACGGACACTCTATATGTCTTAATACGGACACCCTATAACCAATAAGCGCATAGCGTATGAACTATTCTGATTTTCATGAAAATCGTGTGCGTTATAATATTAATACCACCAATAAAGCTAAATCTAAAAAATGTATTATTTAGATACTTAAATTGTATTATTAATTATAAAAATATTAAAAATAAATTAATTATTAACTAATTAAATTAGAATAAATTATTCATAAAATTAATTATAAATAATGTAATTGCAATTTGTATGATTGATTCATCAATAATATATAGTATATCTAGTGGTATATAGGGTGTCCGTATTATAGCATTGGGTATCCGTATTCGGACATGGGTACCGAATACGGAAACCCCCATTATCTATGGAATTAAAAGATTAAATACAATTTAAAATCACAATAATATCTATAATCATATAATATTAATATATTGTAATTTTTGAATAAAAATAATGAGTCATAAAATGTTAAGACTATTTATTGTTAAGTGTTCGTATTAGGTTACTTTTCCCTATAGGGGATTAGGTTACTTTTCCCTTTTCCCTATATATATATATATATATAGGCATGAAATAAAAACTATATGGATTATATATTAGTAATTTTAAATAATTGTTACTTCTATTATTTAGTGTATTCACAATAATATCACCAATACTAGAACATTAGTTATTAAAGTATTCGCGTTGATCTTTTTCAATACCATTGTAAATAAATATATTTGGAAAGTTATTATCTTTTTTATTAATTAGTTTATTAATTATTTTCCAATTATCACTTTGATTATTTTTATAAAATAATTCATTCTGTTTCTGTCTCTCGTAGCGAACAGACGTGTTTCTATTGATTTTCAACTTCTATTGTTTAACTGTTAAATACACTATTTCGCATTCATCTACGTTACACGCTTGTATACTGAAAAATACACATATTCGCATATCATCAATTTGTACCACACGACTACATATCTCGGTCACTGTCCAGGAGGATCATCCCGTGCCTGGCTTGCTCTGGTTGTCGGTAACCCGTGTTTAAACCGTCGTGACCTCGAGATTAGTGTACATTTATCCCGTATGATATTTCATAGTGTATGCGCAATATAAATATATAGCTTTCATCTTATATATAATAGAATATCAATCATATTGAGTATATCTTCTATAATTATAAACGTTATATAGGTTTTTCGAGATTGCAGCGCTGTGTAAATTGATAAATCGATACCTTAGATCTATAAAATCACCAGACCGCATCGCGTGCATTTTGATTATGTAAACAACTGACTTCTGTTGTTTTATTTATTCTATTATATTGCCTGGATGATTTAATTTTGATATTGTTTACTGTACTATTGATTCATACATTATGACTGTTTATATATAATATATTATATATTTTATATATATATATATATACATAATTCCTGCATAGATATACAATAACATATATTTCACAATCACATCACATATTCATACTAATATAGCAAGCTTAGATAAATACATACTACATTATAATTTAATTTAACTTATATTAGCTAATATGACCAATTGTACCTACTGTGATAAGCCATGTAGCACTGAGAATAGCAATTCTTGTACCAATTGTAATGATTGTATTCATCATAAATGCCCTTTCAATGCCGATATGCTCCCTTCCGCGTGGACTAATAATAATACTCCTCCTCAATATGCTTGTGCGATTTTTAATTCTAAAAATTTTCTATTTTATTGTAATAATTGTCTGGTATCTAAAAATGATGTTTCTTCCCCTTCCATTGATGTTGTCACGTTGAACTCTTTATCTGTACAAATAAATAATATAAAATCCTTAATAATCGATTCTAATAATATTATTAAGAAAAATACAACATATGCTGATACACTGAAATCTTCAATTGAATCTTCGTTTAGTTCTATGACATCTAAGATTAATAATATACCGAGTAAAATAACACATAATCAAATAGATGATTTATGTGCAATTATAAAAAATATATCGAAATCTAGCTGTAATATGGATTATATTAATGATATGTTTAAGTATTTTGGTATCGATAACGCTACTATCTCTGATGTTAAATTTATTAATGGCACTGCCATAATAAACTTCAACTCAAAATACTCTAGAGATAGGTTTTTAGATCTAAAATTTGATGATAAATATGATAAACTGTTTATATTCCAGTCATTATCACTCGATACTAGGAAATTGGGCTTTCTGTATTATCATGCTATTAAATCAGGTTCCATTAAGTCCCTCAAATCGGTGTTTAATAAAATAACTAATTTCTATGAGTTAAGAAGAACTATCAATGATAAGATTGACTGGATATCTGATAAATATAACCCTACGCAAGAGGAAATATCCGCATGGAAGATATCTTTTGCGGCTTTTTCAAAATCAAAATCTGAGACTGAGTCTAATAAAAAGTGACTATGTATGATATCTGATGTAATTAGCATTTCCCTTATTAATATTAGATCTCTTCGCTCTAATATTGTACTACTCCTTGCCTATCTAAAAATTAAACCTATCTCTATTATTGGGATCACTGAAACCTGGATTAGCATTGATGATACGGATATATTCTCATTGTGCTGCGAGGCGGGTTATAATTTTTATCTCCAACCTCGTAATTATGGTCGTGGGGGAGGCGTTGGTATCTTAATTCATATGGACTTACCAACGCCTTCCATTTCTTCTGTTACTTTTTCTTATAGTGATTGCTTATCTTGCACATTTAATTTCCCTTTCGATATACTTCGTATTATAGTTATTTATCGGCCGCCTAGGCCTGATTATTCCATCTTCTTTGATGAATTCTCTGATTGCATAAATAATGGCTTACATTCTAGCTCTTTTAAATTCATTTGTATGGGAGATTTCAATTATCATTTTGACTCCATGTCTCAACCCCATTCCTTATTTAGGCAATTAACTGAATCCCTTGGTCTTCATCAACATATATCCTGTCCTACTCACACAAGTGGCAATATTCTTGATCTGATTTTTACTCCTAATGATACACCTACTCAGTTCATTTCACCCTGTATTCGTTCTGATCTCTTAACTGATCATTATCTGATTCATACATCTATTTTTCTAAGGAAACCTGTATCAACTAAGTCATTAGTTTTTTATAGGGAGTTGAGGAAATTAAACTATCATGAACTTGGGTTACAAATTGAGAATAGATTATCCAGTGATCACATATCGTTTGATTTTTTAAATTACTGTCTTTCATCTACTTTGAATAACTTAGTTCCTTTAAAATCTCGTTACTTCACTCTACATACTTCATCACCTTGGTTTTCTTCTCATCTTGCTATAATGAAACGTTCATTAAGGAAACTTGAGCGTAGAATTCATCAATCTTCTTATCATAAGTATATTTTCTTGGAGGCAAGGATGGCTTATAAGAAAGCAATTTATTCACAAAAAGCTAATTTCTATGAGCAAAAACTAAATGCCTGTGGTTCAAATTCCCAAAAAAATTTCAAAATAGTGAATAGAATACTTGGTAGTAATTTAAATCCCATATCAAATAGACTTTCCGACTATAATATGTGCTCTTCTTTTGTATCTAGTTTATATAATAAGTTATCTAGTATTTCTAAATGTATTAAATCTAAACTCGCTTTGATATCTCCGAGTATGATTGCCCATCAAATCACTGAACCAACGTTATGTAAATTATTTAGTTTTTCCTCGCCTTCCATTTTTGAAATACACAAATTGATTATGATGTCCAATTCAACATCTCCTATTGATCCTCTTCCTTTGGTTGTCTTTAAAAATTTAGTTTTATTACTTTCGATTACTATCTCGAATTTAATTTCGGAATCACTTAATGATGGGATCATGGCTAAATCTCTAAAATATGCTATTATTAAGCCGATTCTGAAAAAATCCTCTCTCGATCCTGATGATCTTATGAACTATAGACCCATATCCCAACTTCCGATAATCAGTAAAATCATGGAACGTGTAGTCAGTAGACAATTGATATTTTATCTTGAGAATAACTATTTAATGGAACCCTACCAGAGTGCTTATAGAAAACATTATTCCACTGAAACTGCTTTAAATATTATTACTGATACGCTCTATAAATCGCTCGACTCCTCTCATTGTGCGCAACTATTGCTACTCGACCTTTCTAGTGCGTTTGATACTCTAAACCACAACATTCTTATTGGATGTATTAAGGAACTCGGAATTGAAGGTTCCTCTCTCAGCTGGTTAACTTCATTTCTTAACGATCGAACTTCCTCAGTAAAAGTGAATGATTATATTTCGCCTCCCATTGATATACTATGTGGAGTTCCTCAGGGATCAGTACTCGGTCCTTTATTGTTTTCTATTTACTTGCGTCCTCTATCTAATATTATTAGTAAATTTCCTAATATTACCTACCATATATATGCTGATGATATACAGCTAATTATTAAAATTCCTGTTAACTCGCTTAACTCCAATTTGGAACTTCTGGAATGTGCATCTGATATCATTAATTGGCTTCTTAGAAACGATCTACTAGTAAATACCTCTAAAACCGAACTACTAAATGTATCTAGGGTATATACTACTTTTCCACCGGTAATCATTGATGGTAGGGTTATATATCCTTCTGCTTCAGTTCGTAATCTTGGAGTTATCTTCGATAGTACTTTATCTTTTGATGCTCACATTAATTCTATATCAAAATCAGCTAACTTTCATCTACGTAGGATTAGTGCTCTAGTATTATCCTTTAGGATTACTACTTATTAATGCTCTAGTATTATCCAGAATTGATTATTGCGGATCATTATTTAGTGACTTAAAGAATATAGAGGTTAAAAAGATTGATAGAATTATTCGCGCTTCTATACGCCTTATTTATAATATCAATCGTAGTGAACATTTGAAAACAGATGAACACCAACATAATCTTAAATGGCTATTATTTAGAAATCGATGCAAATATCGTTTACTCTGTCTAGCTCATAAATCTGTATTCTTAGGTAAGCCTGACTATCTGCATACTCAACTGAAACGTCGTCGCATACTGAAGAAGATTCGAACATCTGATGCAATACTGTTGGAGAGCAATACTTTATTCAATGGATTTAGTAATCGGGCATTCTCCTCCGCTGTTCCTCGCATATGGAACGTCCTACCGTATGACTTACGGAAGGTCCAATCCTTATATTGTTTTAGAAAGAAACTAAAACATTATTTAAACACTTCTTAATTTATTTTTGTATACGCGTTATTTAATCTTTATATCCTATCTAAATCTATTTAATTTAATTTTTTGTTATTTTGTATTTTCTATTCGTTTGTTTTTATTATTTTTCGTTATTATTATACACCAGAGAGGGCACCCGCTATATTGGTGTTTAAATAAACAATTCAATTCAATTCAATTATATATTTCTTAAAAATAGATTTTTTATTTTTTTATATCTCGTTGGCGTAATTTATGTTTTTTATATTATGAAAAAAACGTATTCTTTTTTTAATGGCATTTTCAAGTTTATTTGTGATCCAAGGATTAATATAATATTTTTTTTTAATTGTATGTATTAAAGGACAATGTTTATCCATTAGAAAACTTAACTTCTTAATAATACTACGGTATTAATTTAAGGGTCATTACTTTCAATTTCATTTTGCCAATTTATAATATTCAATTCCTATTTTCATTGATAATCATTGATATTTTTTTAATTTTAAATTAAAGGTTTATATGTAATTATGACAATGTATTATGTAAATTTATATGTTTAAAATTAAAAATTAAAATAAAATAGAGAGATCTGTTATATCAGATTCTATAATACAGCTAATATATTGTTACTATTAGTTATGATATTATATATTAATGTATTTGTATTTATTGTTGTACAGGTATATAATATATACTATATATATATATATATATATATATATATATATATATATATATATGTATATATTAATAATGGACGAGATACCTAATGGCTTTAGTATATAATTCAAATTTGTTGTGGTGTTGGAATTGTTTGAAAAGTCTATATTAAAATCTCCGCATAAAAGTATATATTTATTAATATAATTTATAAATAAATTGAAAATTAAATTATTAAATACATTAGTATAACTATCAGGTCTGAAATGAACCGACATATAGAGAAGGTTAACATATCTTACTATTTATTTTGTAAGCTAGGTGTATTTTTTAAATGATACAAGTTATATAGTGTATATATATATTAATAGCATATATGCTAATTATAGGGTCTACATATAGTCTCGTAGGTTCAAATGAAGTATATTACATATATATATATATATATATATATATATATATATATATATATAGTGATTGAAATAATTCTATATCTGATTTCAGTCGAACGAAGGCGACATTTGTAGGCGAAGGTAATATGCGTACATTTATAAAGGTAGGTAAAATAAATATATTAGTATTAATTTATCTATGTTATAACATATATATAGAGATAAGAATACGAGTTTGTAATCGAATTTGTTAAAGTTTCTGAAAAAGTAGCGAGAGTATTACATCGCTACCAATGTGATATGATTATTTAGTAGGGGAAAGTAACCTAATACGGACACTTAATGATCTTAACATTTAATGACTATAGACATAAAGGGTTATTATAATAAGGGTGTCCGTATTCGGACACGGGTACCGATAGTTTTTTGAATAACAATATTTATAAATATTATTATTCAAAAATTCAAAAATTCAAAAATCCTATTATTATGATTTTAAAATTTTATTTAATCTTGTTATTCAAAAGATAACGGAGGTATCCGTTTAGGTACACTGTTAAAATGATGGTTTTCTAGACTGATATTTACTGCAGAAAACCATCGAAATGGTATTTTTAAAAAATATTCATTTAAAACCCTCTGAATGGTATTCTGTGAAACCGACTGTATAAAACCATCTAAATGGTATTCTACATATCTACTGTGGACAACCCTCATCATTGTATTCTTAAATCCGATAATAGAAAACCCTTAATATGGTATTCTACCAATTTCACTGCAGAAAACCATCAAAAGGGTTCTATTTTAAGCACACCTTAAATACCATTTATTTTACTGCAGAAAACCATTTACTTATTACAGTGTATACACAACTAGATAAACTATATATTATTGATGAACCAATCTGATAAATTACAATTACATTATTTATATTTCATTTTATGAATAATTTGATATAATTTAATTAGTAATTGATTTATTAATTTGTATTATATTATTAATTAATAGTATAAGTTAAGTATCTAAATAATAACATTTTTAGATTTAGCTTAATTAGTGGTAGGGGATAGAAGGGAGTAGTGGAGGATATTTTGTATGACTTTGTAGAATTGTAATATATCGATGAATAGTTGAATATAATGTTTAGAATGATTTAGTTTTTAATAATATATTGTTATGTTTTCTATCGATACATTTTTATATTCTTTAGAAGATTTTAAGTTGAAATTTGTTTTCATAAATTTAAATATGTAATAAAAAAATCAGTTTATTGGATACATCTGAAATATTTTGAATAAGTAAAGAATAAAAAAATACTTATTTTGACTATTTATATAATTATGAATATTTAATTCAATAAACATTTTTTTGTAGGATTTATAGTTTCGGATATACCGAGAGTTTCCGTATTCGGTACTGCCCTTATTCGGCTACTATCCCTTATATCCAAATATTTATTTACACAATGATTGGTTGTTATTTTATTCGGAAAAATGGATTGTTTATAATGTCCTACATTGTATGAAACTCACTTTTAAAATGTAAATAATATGTTTTAAATATTATTTAATATTTATAAGATGAAATCTAATTTTTCATACTAATATATAACAAAGCTATATGATATGTTGGGTGTTAAATGATATACATATCTACAAGATGTGTACAAGTTCATTTATATTGCATGCAAATTAATAGAACAATAAAACATTGTTGTGTATTATTATTATAATTTAGATACTATTGCCTATAGTAGTTCTACTAGTAATTACGTTGCGAGGATAGGGAATGTAATATAATGTCTTCGAAATATTGTTAACAATTAATTGTTATAGCTATTTATTACAAACGTATGAAAGAAACAAGATTGAAAAACATGAATAAGTTTGAATATTGAAAACCGTTTCTTGACTAATTATGCTATCACTTCAAAAAACGGTTCACAAATTATTTTTAATTGAATATTCAAGTATATATATTTATCTACCTATATGCTGTTGAGACTATTAGTAGGTACATAGGTACATACACATTACCTACATACCTACAACGTATAAATATAAGTATACTTATAGTATACGCTAAAGCGAATCCCAATGCAATTGTAGTCTAATATGTGTAATGGTAATATATATATATATATATATATATATATATATAATAATAATATCAGATTGGCAATAGCCTGGATGAAAGAAAAAGCATGGCTTGTCGAGTCTTTCACCCAATAGATTATAAGGAGAAAAATAGATTATTATATTAACATAATGAAAATAAAATAAAGGATAGGATAACATTATAATTAATAAGATAATTACAAGTATATTATTAATAGTTACACGAAACAATTAATACAAAATTAAATAAAACAAAATTTAAATTAAAAAAAAAAAAAAAATATTTTGTTAAGTATCAATTTTACATGTAATTTATATTGGTGACACACATATTGCCAATGACGTCTCAACTTTCAAGGTGTGGGTTCGTCAAGTCCTATGCCTTAATGATAATACTTGCGCCAAGAGCATCAACACTGGCAACATTTACCGCCAATAAATGCACCTTTACTCCCAACTACATACCACTATCGCTAATAATGCCACCAAATATAACACATCCAAAAATCTAAATAGAATTAATACATTTGGTTTTTATTTGATTTTCTTAAATAATTAAAAGTAAACAAATTTATAAAAAAAAAAACATCAACGATAAAATAATAATAGTAAAAAACTCCTCATAATCTAAATCATCATTTCATAAAATAATAAAATTAAATTATAAGTTAAAAGGGTAATAACATAAATATAAAAGATATAGTATAAAATTAAACTATAAAATAAATAATAAAATATAATATAAATAAAATATAAAGTGAAAAATCAATAGTCATACATAATAATCATTAATCAATATATATATCATTAGTCAATTATTACTGATCATTACCATTAGTTTATTATCTTTAGTCAAATATCATTAGTATAATTATCATTAATTCGTTATCACAATTCAAAGAAGAAGAAGAAATTTTATTTAGACATCGTTTAAACAATTAAGTTAACAATAATGTATAATGAAATAATAAGAAAGTTATAGCAAAGATTTTGCGAAGCAAAGATATAACACTCCCTATGCATGCAACGTAATTTAGTAATATCCCCAACCGCTGCTAGCAGTAGTATCGAAATCACTGAAATAGATTTAGGTTCGG
The DNA here is from genome assembly GCA_964019155.1 of Osedax fenrisi. Classification (NCBI taxonomy): domain Eukaryota; kingdom Metazoa; phylum Annelida; class Polychaeta; order Sabellida; family Siboglinidae; genus Osedax; species Osedax fenrisi. The sequence continues at coordinate 96,083,911 of OZ025241.1, read as the reverse complement.
CTCTGTTTTCATTGCTCTATTAAATGACATGCAATATAAATTAGTTTGTACTCACTAAATATATACTTATAGCATTTAAAACATACATATCATATTTGTTTGTTATATATTAGTAATGAACACTTAGTTTTCATCATATAAATATTAATTTAAAGCATATTATTTAACATTTTAAAAGTGTATAGTTAAATACGAATTTTCATTATAAACAACACATAGTTCCTAAAAGTAACCCGCTATAGGTGGCACCAGGGTATTTTGTATACAAATTCGAATTACACGATTTCGCGTAAGTGTTATACCTTTCCTTCGGAAAATCTTTGGTTATAGTATAAATAAATATGTTTTTAAATTCTTTTTGAACTTTTCTGAGTTTCTTTCATCACGGAGTGTCGCAGGTAGTGAGTTCCAGGCTATCGGTGCTTGTGACGAGAAGGCGCGTGAACGGGCAGCAGTAGAATGTATTGTCGATCTAGGTCGTATACGATTAACATGACACGGTCTGAGACTTCTTGTCTGGTCGATTCTCTCTATCAATTCATGTAAATATGACGGCGTTTCAAAGTGGAGTGCATTATGAGTCATAAGACATATTTTATAGATTATTCTTTCTTTTATGGGTAGCCAGTGTAATACCTTCATTAATTGTGTGATGTTGATATGGTTATTTTCTTCTCGATGAGGTAGCTTGTGAATTATACGTACAGCATATCGTTGAAGGGAGGTAAGTTCAGCCAATGTGATAGCTGGTAGACCTATAAGCAGCATATTACAATAATCGAAAACTCCTAATACTAAACTAGTCACTACAATTTTGCAAGTAAAGAAATTTAAAGATTTTCTGATTTTTTTAATTCTGTACAGTTGAAAGTTCACTGAACGAATTTTTTCTGATATAAAAGATTTCATGTCGTGGTTAGAATTCAAAATTACAGCCAAATTCTGTATCGTTTGTGATGATGAAAATAAACACTTGTCAAAATTCAGTTATCATTAGTCAAATTCGTATCATTAGTTAATTATAAATAAAGTTAAAAATAAAATTAAAGTAATTAAATTCACTTCCTCTTCCTAAAATATAAAAACAATGTATATAATCTAAAAAATAGTATAAAAAAAAGCGATAAAATAAAAAGTATAATTTTTTAAAGTGTCAATTTTAAAATGCACTATTAAAATTAAGTATTATTATATAAACTTATCAACACTTTTTTATAATTTGTACTAAATGATTTTAAATTATTTTTTATTCTTAAAACTTTTTTAAATTATTCCATAACTGTGGTCCCATATTGGATATACAAAAATATTTTCTTTGCGTCCTTATTTTTATTCTATGAAATAAGAGATTGTTGTAAGACTTTATTTTAAATAAATTCTGTAAATTCAAAGGTAGAGAATAATTTCTGGCCCTGAACATGAATTTAACAGTATTCAATTTAACAATATCATCAAACTTTAAATTATTATATTTAAAATAAAATGTATTGAACATCAATTCATTATTACATAGGTTTATTAAACAAATTATTACCTATACATCTTAAAGCTCTTTTTTGTAACATATTAATTTTTAGAAGGTTCGAACTATAAGTATTTCCCCAAATATGGGCACAGTAATATAAGTGGGAATTAAAAAAAGAATTATAAAGTAAAACTAATGCTTTACTATTTAATTTTAATTTTACTTTATTTAAAATAGCAATAGATCTTGATAACTTTGTGCATACATAATGTATTTGTCTATTCCAGTCTAATTTATTGTCAATAATAATACTAAGAAATTTTATCATTTCTACGTTACGTATTTCTTTATTATCAATTTTAAGTTTTAATTTAACATTATCATTTATATTTCTTATATTGAATAATAAAATATAGGGTTTTATCTATATTTAATGACAATTTATTAATATTTAGCCATACATATAATTGGTCAATTCCACATTGCATTTTATTCTCAAGCTTTGAAATAGATGTATCCGAAAAAATTAAGGTGGTATCATCCGCAAATAAAATAGGTTTGAAAATAGAGGATATATTAGGTAAATCGTTTATATATAATAAAAATAAAATAGGTCCTAATACAGATCCTTGTGGAACTCCACACTTAATATTTTTTAAATTAGATTTAATATCTTTATTAAATACATATTGCATCCTATTGGACAAATAACTCTTTAAAAGGTCTAAAGAAATACCTCTTATCCCATATACATATAGCTTTTTAAAAAGAATATCATGATTTAATGTATCAAAAGCTTTTCGTAGATCAATCGATAATATAGCACATTTATTTAGATTTTCTAGCTTTTGACAAACAGTTTCAATAACATCTACTAAAGCATCTGCTGTTGAAATTTTATTTCTAAACCCATATTGACATTTACTTATTATATTAAATTTATCTAAAAATTTTAATAATCTATTTTTTATTAATTGTTCTAGAATCTTAGAAAATTGTGGTAACAAAGAAATTGGTCTATAATTTTCTGGTTTAGACTTATCAGATTTTTTAAATAATGATACCACTTTAGCTATTTTTAAAATATTAGGAAAAACCCCTTCAGAAAAAATTCTATTAAACAAATATGATAAAATTGGACTAATTTCAATACTAATTTTTTTAATTAAAAACATATTTATGTCTGAACAATCATTACTATTTTTTAATATATATATATATATATATATATATATGTATAATGTGTTCGACCTATATGTATACATATACATTTAACTTGATTGCGGTCCTATACATGTAACCGTGATCGTGCGGGGAATATAAGCCACGCTAGATGTAAACAAGTATCTGATAATACATTTACCGTAAATGTAATGTTACTAAATGCATTTTTTTCCATTAATTTAATTGTATATCATTTGTGTAATATTTTATGATTATATATAAATATATATATATATATATATATATATATATATATATATATAACTCAGAAGGGTGTTATTGAAAAATCAATTAAGCAAATATATTTGAGCTTATGACCTCTTCATCATAGTTAGTGATCCTAAAACTAAAACGGAGGTAAACGGTATAAAAATATCTATAATAATTAAACAAAATAAAAATTGATAAAATATGTAAATAGAATTTTGTGATAAAAACAGTTAAAAGTAGAGAATAAGATAATAAACTAGAGATACAATATAAAATGCTAAGTAAAATAATAAAACGCTTTAAAAACAGTTGAAGAATTTCGATAAAATCTTCCCGAACCTTCTATTGATTCTTTAATACTGGCGGTCTTCAATATTTTCCAGGTATTTGTAGGAAAATTCATCTCTGTCTTGAGAATTTGGTTTCCAGAGTACCAAGAGCCCAAAGAACCAACACAGAAGGGAATTACATATCCGAGGTGGCGATACTTTTCTATCTTCCTATTAGCGGCAGATTCCATATTTGTAATCGAGTCGTAGGGAATTGTGATGTCGACAAAATAACATGAGTTGTTATATTTGATAACAAGATCCGGTTTTAAGTTATCTAGTGAGATGTAGCTAGTATCGTACTCAATATCGCATTCATCTAGGAACTTAGTTAGTACTCCAAGGACAGCATCATGTCTTTCTGTCATCATTTTTAGTGATGCAGTACACATATTCAATATGTGCATCGTCGTTTCATCCTTGGAGTAGCATTGCCTACATTTTTTATCTGTTGAGCCTGGAAAAGCTTTTACTGGAAGAGTCTGAGTTCTAGCCATGTGCCAATAGTTCCAGGATTTGAAAGATAGTGTCGATTCTTGTGATATTAGCTTAGTGATTACCTTAGAATTTGCATCCTGGGATAAACACTCAGCTACACTGCCTTGTAACGGAAGTTCCATGAATTTTCTGCTCCATTACTTTCTCAGCGCAAGTCGCATGCTTTTTACAACCTTAGCAGGAGTGGAACAGATATCATCGATGGCTATGATTATGTTCCCATCGGATATATCAATGCGAGCTCCAAAGTGTGTTGCTGCATGTCGAGTGCGCGTCCAAAGATTAGCACCTTTGCTATAAAATCTATAACCATATAACCCATGCGTTTGGCTACCGGATAGAAATTCAGTGAGTGGTATTTCATGATCATGTCCGATAGCACAATTGAGGGTATTTGATAGTTGGCGATTAGCAATTGAGGATATCATATTATCCCTAGAAGATAGTAATTGCGTTGCTTTAGAGATTGTCCAAATATCTACTTCTTGGCTGATTTTACCAATCCCCAGGCCGCCAATATGTCTGTCAGCATAGAAGAATGGAGTAGCAACATTGTCAGGAGTATTAGTATTGTATCTTAGGAACTGCTTTATAGATTTATCCAGATCGTAGATACTTTCCTTCAAGACTCGTCCAGATGAGAGCTCATGGGATAGAGAGGGGATTAAGTGACTTCTTAAAACTTCTATTTTTTGCCATGGAGTTAGTCCAGAGTCTGAAAGTTGATTAAGTTGAGCAGGTATATCAGTAGTAACATTAAACAAGAACTTAGATCCAATTGGTATACCCAAGAATCTTTCAAATTCGCCAATATGAAGAGTTTTAATAAATTCTTGACCCAACATAAACTGTCGATCCTCAATAACCCCCTTGTTGAAAGAAATACTAGTGCATTTTCTAGGATTGAACTTGAGGCCGATACTACTAGAAACTTCGAGTGAGCATAATGCGCATGAGCTAAATGCATTTTTTTCCATTAATTTAATTGTATATCATTTGTGTAATATTTTATGATTATATATAAATATATATATATATATATATATATATATATATATATATATATATATATATATGTATATATATATGACTTATATGCGTAGGATTAGCGTCACTTTGCTTTCCACGTGAATACATAGTTTCCGAAGGCATCTCGTCGTTTGGCTCATCTATCTATATTTAATAGTGGCTCGCAGCACTGTTCTCTTATGCAATCAGACCATATTTTTGGCGAGCGTAATTTGGTCTTTTTTTTTTAAATATATATTGTATATGTTTATATGTATCTTTATATGTATATTTATATTGTATTACACGCTACTATTACACGTGTAAACATGTCGCATACTCGCGCCTGTACTACCTAGTTAGGCGAATACTTTACATGTCTGTGTGTGTGCGTACGTCTGTACGTATGTGTGCGGTGCCGGTGGGCGTATTTAGGCTGTTTACTATTATATTCACCGGAAGTCAGTCGACATCATAACGTAGTATTATTTATGTTTACGTCGAATTTGTCGACAGGCTTTCGCCGCATCCATGTTTACATGTCATTTATAATTGGCATTATTTATATACACGCATAATCATATATATATATATATATATATCTATATATATATCTACATATATATATATATATATATATATATATATATGTATGAACGATGTACTAGTATCGTATACTGTATATCATTGTGATATTACGTAAGTGACAAGAGCACGCGCGGCGGGTGCGCACTAATGAACATAACACCTCCACACACACACACACACACACACACACACACACATACATACACACACACACACACACACACAACGTTAACAATCTGACAATGCAACGCGCCACGTCCATCAGCCGAGGGCCGCCGCCCGTCGCTAGAGATTTCCCGAGAAATACCGAGAAAGGGGCGTGTCTCGGCCGGCTGAGCGAGCGTGGGCGTGTTTAAATTCCATCTCGTCGTATGCATCAGTTGAGGCGGTGGTCGCGATATTATACTGAAACTATAGCTGGCGAACCCCGATAGTGAATTCAACTAGACATACACGCACACACACACACGCGTTTACACTCATATAAACACACACACGGATATAAAAACGCTTAAGCGTGTAGTTTAGATATACGTATACAATCGGATATTCCTAATCAACGTTAGTTACACCAACAAGCTTATCGTAAGGTATATAGTACGTAGATATATAGTTATACCCATAGGTATACATATATTATATATAAGTTTATATATAAGATATATAAATATATAAGATTATATATAGTTATACCTATAGGTATATATATATATATATATATATATATATATATATATATATATATACTATGGGTAAACAATTCCCGATGTAAGTACCGTGTTTGTGTAACCATGGTAACTATTAAGTACTTATGTTTGATTGGTATCCATCTATTGTATCCATTTGTTGTATAAATGTTATATATATAGTAAATTGCCGCTTATTTAATCTGATGAGACCGATATGTGTATAGACCCAACAAAAACTCGGCAACCCCAGTCGGTGTTTTATAAGATATTGATATATTTTAAACAATAAATCTGTATATATATATATATATATATATATATTATATATATAAGGGGATATTCATATGCATATAAGGATATATATATATCCTTATATTTATTGTTATTATTCTTTTGGTGGAGGTATTTCATGTCATCCATGAACAAATATGAAGTTGATATGTAAACAATTATGTATATATATATATGTATATACAAATATGTATATATACTGTAAACTCAATCGAGTTTATGCTATATAGTATAATCTTACATATATATATACATATTATTTCGGTTTCTCTAGATTGATTAAGCGATAATGTACTATATATATAGTGTGGAGTGACTTTTGAAATGGTTATGGCGGTCAGGTTGTGTCTCGCGTTATCGATGTAAGGCAATATGTGATCGTATTGACATTATTGAACTCCACATATATCCTTAAATCACTTTATTAAATAATATTAAATATAATATCGCATACGCAATACACAACTGTAGACACAACACACCGAACTGGTGTTAGGAAAACATCCGAGTTAGTGTACCACGGTTAGAAACCACGTGGTTTCTAAGTTAGCGGGAGTCCACTATGAATACACACACACACACGCTCGCGTACATATTACGAATGAATATCACGTGATTAATAACTAGTATTGTTGTGTGTAACCTATTGTTGTGTGTACGAAGCTCGCAATCACGTGACGACAGAGCTGACAACAAAGAAAGCGACGTCGCGCCTCCTTGTTTATCAGTGGCGTGAGAAAGTGAATTACCCGACTTCGCGTCCGATCACTAAATCAATATCCGGTACAACGCGATACCACCGAGCGAACCGCGACTTCGTTATACAATGATAGTGTCGACACCCCCCTCGACTACCTATCGTTCTCTATGGCTATACCCCACGTACCGACCCCAGTGTTACACGCCACTTATGAAGTTATCTAACTATATATTTTTCGTCGTTACCTCGGTCCCCATAGCGTTTCAACTAATGGGGCGTGTTAACTGATGGGGCGTGTCAACTAATGGAGCGTCTCAATTAATACAACGGCACAATTAATACAACGGCACAATATCACTATATACGGCGTATTAAGCCCCACAGTATAGGTGTATGACGTACGTATCAATATCGGATGTATACGATGTCACTAACCCTATAATAGGGTGTTTCCCGCAGGTTTTAGGGTATAGGGTTACGACGTACCCTCCAGTTTAATCCGAAGTACTCGTATATCATCCGTGATATTAATTCAATCTTTAAATGTATTACTATAGTATGTAGTATATACATTATAAGTATATTATTATAGTATATTATTATAGTATTACTATATATATATACATATATTAATGTATTCATGCCTCCGCCACGGGTTCTGTAAACAATTGCTCAGAGATGTGCGCTCATATAGACGAAGATTCCTAGCCATACATATCTTGGGTATACCCCAGTACACCCGTGTATGTATTAACTTAAGTAGGGTTATAAGTATGTGTCCGGTAGTATATACGTATAGTATAATATTGTACTATAAATAGTCTACTATAGTAGTAGAGGTATAGAATGATCGATCACTTGGGGATGTGTACGTGTTATCGTGCGTAGAGAGCGGCGGCACTGATGCGATGTGTGTGTGTGTAATTGAAACACACAGCTAGAGAGAGATATAGAGATCACGTGACAGAGAGAGAGAGATCACGTGACCAGCGCATTATTCCTGACCACGTGACTCGTGATCGATCGATACGGCAGACATTATGTCTAAAGCATTATCTGTGTGTGTGTATGTATCTGTATGTGTGTGTGTATGTGTGTGTTTATATAGCATGTGTAACAATATATATATATATATATATATATATATAACTATAGACAATCGTTACTATTAAAATGAGTATTTAATGTTAATAATAATAATACTCAGAGTTGGCTTAAAAGCCTAGATGAATGAAAAAGCAAAAGCTTGTCTGGTCATTCACCTATTTACGAAATTACGAGAAGTATATTAGTAAACGATAATATATAAATAAAATATATATATAAAAATATATAAAAATAAGATTTTATTAAAAATGTATTACATAAAGTGTATATAATATAAAATATTACAAACAATCAATCTATAATACTATTAAATTAAATATAAATGAAATAAACATAATTTTTTTTAAAATAAACACAAATTTAAAAAAATTTAAAACAATACTAGATATAAGGCTGCTATTAAGTACAACAAAGGATAATACCATTGCCACCGAGTATACCCAGGATGCGTAGAACATCAACTTTCAGGTAAGGGTGCTCCAAATCCTATATCATTAGGGATTACACCATTGCCAGAGGTGTAAACGCTGATATCCTTATTCCCCGATGCATACTATACATCCCTAATACACCCAATGACTCAATCATATCCAATCATGTACCCAAACACACCCACATACACTAATATATACTAATATATGATAAAACAAAAAAACAAAAATTATACATTATAATGATAAATATAAAAATTATATAAATTAAATTAGAAATTAAAAAAAAGAAAATAATTAATAGTACACTACAATAATTTTAAAATAATATTAAATAATATTTCTCGTAATCTCTCTCATCATGTATAAAACATAAATATAAATTGTAAAATACTAGATAACTTATAATAACAAATAGTAAGTAACATAATGCATAACTGTAATATATCCTACATATATATATAATATTATATAAATTAATATATAATATACATGGAATAAAAATAAATCATAGATATATAGAAAACATATAATATATAGAATAAATCAAGAAAAATATTACCATAATAAAAAAATAATAAAAGAAACATTTTTTTTAAATCAAAAAAAAAAAAAAAAAGATTATATATTTATCAGTAGAAATATTATAATGCATGCCACCTAAAAAAAAAGCGAATATTATTTAATTATAAAAAATGTAATTAAAAGAAATATTAAAATGTTATAAATAAAATGATATCTTTAGTTATAGTTGTATAAAAGTAAAAGTAAAAGTAAAAGTTCATAATATGTAATGTAAAAATGTATGTGTAATTATATAAAATATATATCATTAGTCAATTAGACGAAAATGATGTAAAAATGTATGTGTAATTATATAAAATATATATCATTAGTCAATTAGATGAAAATGATAATAAAGTAGAATAAAAGTAAGTGTATATACAAAATATAATATAATAATTTTTTAATTTGTAAAATTTAACATTAGTCAATAAAATAAAATTGTTAATAAAAGTATATCATTAGTCTTTATATAAACTTATTAAATATTTTTTATAATTTTTATTAAATTTATTTGGATTATTATTGTATTTCAGATTTATGTTTAGGTTATTCCATAATTGTGGTCCAACATTAGTCAAACAAAAAGCTTTTCGATCTGTTCTGACTTTTATTCTATAAAATAGATTTTTATTATAAGTTTTTATTTTATATAATTTCTGTAAATTTATAGGCAACATTTTATTAATTGCCCTGTTCATAAATTTAGCTGTATTATATTTCACAATATCACTAAATTTTAAAATGTTGAATGTTGAATGCAATTTATTATAATTAGAACTATTATACTGTGTACCTAATATGCATTTTAACGCTCGTTTTTGTATAATAGTTATTTTTAATAAACTAGACACAAAAGTATTTCCTCATATATGAACACAATAATTTAGGTGTGAATAAAAAAAAGAATTATATAGTAAAATTAATGTTTTTATATCGAATTTATGTTTTACTTTATTTAAAATAGCAATTGCTCTACAAAGTTTTGTTGCTACATAATTTATTTGTTTTTTCCAATTAAGCTTGTCGTCAATATATACACCTACAATTTTTATATCAGTTACTTGTTTTAATTTAATATTATTAATATATAAATTTAAGTTTATATTTTCATTTTTATTTCTGATATTAAAAAGTAAGACAATAGTTTTATTGATATTTATAGATAATTTATTTATATTAAGCCATTTAAATAATTTATTTATATCTGTTTGCATTTTATCTTTAAGATTTAAAATTGTTTTATCATAAAATATTAAGTTAGTATCATCTGCGAATAAAATAGGTTTAAAATTATTTGAAATTTTCGGTAAGTCATTAATATATAAAATAAATAAAAGTGGTCCAAGAACAGATCATTGTGGAACTCCACATGTAATATTATTATAATTTGAATTTTGACCATTTTGGGATACATATTGTTCCCTTTCAGATAAATAACTTTTTATTAAATTAAAAGCTGTACCTCTAATTCCATATATAAAAAGTTTATTTAACAATATGGTATGATCTAGTGTATCGAATGCTTTTCGTAGATCGATTGAAATAATTGCACATTTTTGTAATGATTCCAATTTATCACTTATGATCTCAACTGTTTCAGAAATAGCATCTGCTGTTGAAATATTATTTCTGAAACCATATTGGCAATCATTAATTATGTTGTGTTTATTTATGAAATTCAAAATTCGATTTTTTATCAATCTTTCTAATATCTTAGATAATTGTGGGAGTAACGATATAGGTCTATAGTTCTCTGGTTTTTTTCTATCTCCTGATTTATATAGTGGTATTACTTTAGATTTTTTTAATATATTCGGAAAATATCCATCTGATAAAGATCGGTTAAATAAATGAGTAATAATAGGACAAATTTCTGTACTTATATTTTTTATAATATACATATTAATATCATTGAAATCAGTACTATATTTTATTTTTGTATTTGATATTTCTTTTTGTATTTCAGTTAAAGTCGTAGGTAATAAAAACAATGATTCTTTAGTATTTTCATTCATTGTTGAATATATAGATTCATTACTAGGTTCATTAATTATTTGTTTAGCCAATGTCGGTCCAATACTACTAAAATAGTCGTTAAATTCTATGGAAGTTGGATTATGTAATGAATTAATTTCTTTTTTGTTTGTATTTATAACTTTATTTATAATAGCCCATGTATTTTTTATGTTATTATGATTGTTTGTTAATTTTGAAGAATAATACAAATATTCAGATTTTCGTAATAAAGTTGTCAATATATTTTTATATTTTTTATAATAAATAAATTTTTCTGTAGTTTTGTTTTTTTAAATATTTCTATACAATTTATTTTTTTTATTTATGCATTTTATTAGACTAGAATAAATCCATGGTTTTTTAATTTTTGTATTATCTTTTATTTGTATAATAGGACATTTATCATTATACAATCTTATTAAATCAACATTAAATTTATTAAATATATAATCTATAGTATTATCTGTATAAATATAATCCCAGTTATGTTTGATTATACTATCTTTTAAATTATTTATTGTTGTATCATTAATTTGTCTAATATATTTATATTTCAATTTGTTTTTTTTATAATTTGTTGTTTCACATTCATATACAACATATATAGGAAGGTGATCACTTACATCACTGATTATAATATCGTTGACTATAGGTTTGTAATTACAATTACAATATATATTATCAATTGATGAGTTAATATGTATTCCATATCTTGTTGATTTTGTAATTAATGGATAACAACCTAAACTGTAAATGTTATCTAAAAAATATTTAATTTTATTGTTATTTATTAAAATATTAATATTAAAATCTCCCACCAAAAAAAGGTCCCTCTTAGCCGAAAAGTAATTAAAATGTGTATAAATAAAATCACTAAAATCTATTATATCAGCTTTAGGCGATTTATATATACCACTAATTAAAATGTTTTTATTATTAATATTTAAAGAAATCGTAAGAATATCCACAAATTCATGTTTTGATATGCATAAATTATCCATAATATTATAGTTTAAATGGTTTTGTATAAAGATAGAAACGCCACCACCTGCATTGTTATTATATGTGTTATTTATAAAGTTATTACGTGTTATATGGCATGCATTATAATTTTCAATTTGATATAAATATTTATTGTATTCTTGTAACCAAGTTTCGCTTATCACAATTATGTTGAATTTAATTTCTATTGAATCTAATAACATTATTATGTCATCAAAATTGTGTACGAAACTTCGTGCATTTAAATGAAATATTGATAGGCCGTGATTAGATACATATTTTATTGATTTACATTCAACATAATTACATTCTATTTGTATATTTTTATTTAAATATTCATCGGACATATATTCATAATTAGTATGCGTTTCATTATTATTATATAATTCATTATTACTGTCATAATATTTATTATTATTGTAAACCATAATATAAAATATAAATTAATGTAAATAAAAAAGATTAAGTATATATATATATAAATAATAAGTAACGTAACTAATAAGAACAATAAAAACAAGAATATAAATATAATACAAAATTTAATAAAACTACAATATAGAATTAAAATCACTTAAATTTAAAATTTGTTCCTTTTCAGAAGATTCTGTTTTTTTAATAAACGTTATGCCATTAACTGTCCAACAATACTTTATTTTTGAATCTTTTAGTAGATTCCTTGCTTTGTAAAATATTTCAGAGTTATATTTGGTTAAATGATCGTTTATATATATTAGTATCTTTTAATTTTTTTATATTTTTAAAAATTTTACTTTTAATATATATATATATATATATGTATGCGATTATATATGAATAACATATGTTTACACAGTATATAATACGCATAAATATATAAAAAAATATATATCTATATAATATTAATATATATATATACATGTATATAATTACTAACTAATTTATCGAATGTATACATTCGTATAAATACCTATAAGCGAGAGTAATACACTATCATATATATACCATATATAACACATATTGTTTCATGAATGTGCATAACGGATACCCCCCCCCCCACACACATACATACACACACAAACACACACACACTCACACACATATATATAATATTATACATACACATACATACATATTTATGTGTATGTGTGTTCATATATGCACCATCACATTTTGCATGCAGTAGTATATACTATAGCATACTATAGTATATATATATATATATATATATATATATATATATATATATATAATATATATACTCTAGTAATATATTACCAAATCCAATGGCCTAGCTATTACTATTATACTACTACTATACTACTATAGTATACTATTGTATACAATAGTATACAGATAACTATCGACAACACTATGGTTACATAACATTACTATTGTTGTGTATTGTTGTACGTCGTGACTTCTATAGAATGCCCTCTATTTAGGGGTTATAACGAACGCAGACTTTATCTCACTGATCATCGGGGATAACAATGTAATGTGTGTATATATATATATATATATAATTATAACATTAACGATTGTATATTGAATAGGCAGCCCCGGAGCACGCTTACATATAGTATGTAATGAAACTGATAATAAAGACCTATACATTAGAACGACGTGCTTAATCGTATCACACTGTACATTGTACACTGCACATTGCGCAGTGCACAATGTACAGTTACATGCTTATATGTACATTATATATATATATATATATATATACTATATATATAGAGTAAAATATCGATGATATATAGTTCATAGTTCAAGGGATGTGTCTGAGATATAGAAATGTTTCTATATGTATGCGATTAGATACACAACCAACCTTTCTGACATTCTGAATATATGAGATATAAGGGTTTCTGATATATAGAGTCGTTCAGTCTGAGATATCGATAGTTATCTGTATAGAAACTTTAACCCATACACACGCGCATTGAGAGTGATCATTCAGCTGAATATGGTTCCACAAATATCGTCTAACTCAGAACGCCTACTTTACAGTATAATAACAAGTCAACACTAGGGTTGACCTAATGTTGACCTCTCTAGGGCTGGCGTTAATTCCTAGAAGTTAACATGGGAATTTATAAAATGATTTAAAAATACTAATAATTGTTTTTGTATCATGAAATTGTAATAGCATATAAAATAAGTATGATAATTATGGAAAATAAAAAAATTAAATTGTTTAATTTTTTTCCTATAACTGAAATGAAATTAATAAATTTCTAGATTTTTTTAAAATCTCATGTTTTTATTTACAATTTATTTGTAAAATTTATAACATTTATAAAATTATAATATTCATACCACTTTTACTATATTTTTTGAGAAAACCTCAATATTTCTTAAAATCGTATAAAAACTAAGCACAATTTTGTTCTCACTTGTTATGATATTATTTAGAAACAGATACAAAATCTACTAGAGTAAGACCTAGGGAAACAATGTTTGAAGGTATGGCAACTTTGTTCATATATTTTTGTATATTTTCGTTATAAATTAGTTTATAATACTTTTAATATAATACATGAGTAATTTAAGACAGTCGGGCGTTTCGTCACTGTTCGCTCAACTAGAATAATTGTGTTCACGTATATGTCTTGTATCATCTGAACTTAACCTAAACATAATTTCCCAGAAAAAAGTGTATAAAATGTTCACTCTTAAGCGGGATAAACGCGCATAAACACATGCATACACATGCATACCCTCATATATACACATACCCACACCCTCACACATACCCTTATACTAATACTAATATATATATATATATATATATATATATCCATATTCTGAAGCTGATCTTTATCAGAAGCCCTATAGAGGAAATAAGAATATAATTAATTTATATACTTCATACGAAAAAAATGTATAACTTTCTTCCAATTAATATTTATTATTATTATTATTATTATATTCGAGTATATATGTGAGAGTGAGTCTATCTATGATCACAGAAACACTCACCCCCACACCCACTCCCCGACCCACACCCATACCCACACACATACCCACATACGCACGCGAACGTAGCCACCCACACCCCACCCGTCCGCAGATGTCGAAGCCCCCGAACCAAGAGCTACGCACCTACAAGCTAGTAGTAGTAGGGGATGGAGGGGTCGGCAAGTCCGCCATCACTATACAGTTCTTCCAGAAGATGTTCGTGCACGACTACGACCCTACCATCGAAGACTCTTACATACAACACACAGAGATAGCCGGGGAATGGTGCATTCTGGATGGTTAGTGTTCGCTGTTGTTGTAGTATAGGTGGCGCTAGTAGTAATGACAGATTATATCTACTAAGTTAGTACTAACTTGTGGTGGTAGTAGTAGTAGTAGTAGTAGTAGTAGTAGTAATAGTAGTAGTAGTAATAGTAGTAGTAGTAGTAGTAGTAGTAGTAGTAGTAGTAGTAGTAGTAGTAGTAGTAGTAGTAGTAGTAGTAGTAGTAGTAGTAGTAGTAGTAGTAGTAGTAGTAGTAGTAGTAGTAGTAGTAGTAGTAGTAGTAGTAGTAGTAGTAGTAGTAGTAGTAGTAGTAGTAGTAGTAGTAGTAGTAGTAGTAGTAGTAGTAGTAGTAGTAGTAGTAGTAGTAGTAGTAGTAGTAGTAGTAGTAGTAGTAGTAGTAGTAGTAGTAGTAGTAGTAGTAGTAGTAGTAGTAGTAGTAGTAGTAGTAGTAGTAGTAGTAGTAGTAGTAGTAGTAGTAGTAGTAGTAGTAGTAGTAGTAGTAGTAGTAGTAGTAGTAGTAGTAGTAGTAGTAGTAGTAGTAGTAGTAGTAGTAGTAGTAGTAGTAGTAGTAGTAGTAGTAGTAGTAGTAGTAGTAGTAGTAGTAGTAGTAGTAGTAGTAGTAGTAGTAGTAGTAGTAGTAGTAGTAGTAGTAGTAGTAGTAGTAGTAGTAGTAGTAGTAGTAGTAGTAGTAGTAGTAGTAGTAGTAGTAGTAGTAGTAGTAGTAGTAGTAGTAGTAGTAGTAGTAGTAAATAAATGTAAATGTAAATAGTTTATTATACACTGCATTAATGTTTTATAAACATTCTTAGAGTGTGAACGAAGAAATTAAACAGAACAAATATTACTAATTGTTTTTAGCATTTAAAAACATAACATGATAAATATATACATACATATATGTGTATATAAATATATAAACGTATATAAATAAATATACACAAATATACAGATACATACAATACTTTCGTATATGTTATAAACTTTAGAATATTATTATACAATTATTACAATCAATAGTTATTTAATATATAACGATGTAAATGTTTCTTGAACGTATAATGGTTAATCATATTCTTAATGTTGGATGGAAGTTTGTTCCAAAGGTAAGGGGCATACCACCGATAAGATAGCTCGCCATATATTGAAGAATTAATTTTAGGTAGTTCAAGGTTAATTGTAGAATTAGATCTCAATTGCGAGTTATTAATAGATAACTGTAGCATATTATATATATACATAGGTTTCTTAAATACTATAGCTTTATGCGTTATAGTGAGTATTTTATATATAATAGATTGCTTAGTATTATGCCAATTGATTTTAGAACGAAGTTCAGAAATACTTGTAGAATAATCAGTATAAGGAATTTTAAATATAATTCGAATGCACCTATTTATAATGGAATCACATTTTTTTTAGTAATGTAGTATTAATTTTATAAAGAAAAGAGTTGCAGTAATTTAGTTTAGAAATAATTAGTGAAGTAGATAATATTTTAGCTGTATTTCAATATTTTCTATATTTCAGTAGTAGTAGTAGTAGTAGTAGTAGTAGTAGTAGTAGTAGTAGTAGTAGTAGTAGTAGTAGTAGTAGTAGTAGTAGTAGTAGTAGTAGTAGTAGTAGTAGTAGTAGTAGTAGTAGTAGTAGTAGTAGTAGTAGTAGTAGTAGTAGTAGTAGCTAGTAGTAGTACTAGTAGTAGTACTAGTAGTAGTAGTAGTAGTAGTAGTAGTAGTAGTAGTAGTAGTAGTAGTAGTAGTAGTAGTAGTAGTAGTAGTAGTAGTAGTAGTAGTAGTAGTAGTAGTAGTAGTAGTAGTAGTAGTAGTAGTAGTAGTAGTAGTAGTAGTAGTAGTAGTAGTAGTAGTAGTAGTAGTAGTAGTAGTAGTAGTAGTAGTAGTAGTAGTAGTAGTAGTAGTAGTAGTAGTAGTAGTAGTAGTAGTAGTAGTAGTAGTAGTAGTAGTAGTAGTAGTAGTAGTAGTAGTAGTAGTAGTAGTAGTAGTAGTAGTAGTAGTAGTAGTAGTAGTAGTAGTAGTAGTAGTAGTAGTAGTAGTAGTAGTAGTAGTAGTAGTAGTAGTAGTAGTAGTAGTAGTAGTAGTAGTAGTAGTAGTAGTAGTAGTAGTAGTAGTAGTAGTAGTAGTAGTAGTAGTAGTAGTAGTAGTAGTAGTAGTAGTAGTAGTAGTAGTAGTAGTAGTAGTAGTAGTAGTAGTAGTAGTAGTAGTAGTAGTAGTAGTAGTAGTAGTAGTAGTACTAGTAGTAGTACTAGTAGTAGTACTAGTAGTAGTACTAGTAGTAGTACTAGTAGTAGTATAGTAGTAGTAGTAGTAGTAGTAGTAGTAGTAGTAGTAGTAGTAGTAGTAGTAGTAGTAGTAGTAGTAGTAGTAGTAGTAGTAGTAGTAGTAGTAGTAGTAGTAGTAGTAGTAGTAGTAGTAGTAGTAGTAGTAGTAGTAGTAGTAGTAGTAGTAGTAGTAGTAGTAGTAGTAGTAGTAGTAGTAGTAGTAGTAGTAGTAGTAGTAGTAGTAGTAGTAGTAGTAGTAGTAGTAGTAGTAGTAGTAGTAGTAGTAGTAGTAGTAGTAGTAGTAGTAGTAGTAGTAGTAGTAGTAGTAGTAGTAGTAGTAGTAGTAGTAGTAGTAGTAGTAGTAGTAGTAGTAGTAGTAGTAGTACTAGTAGTAGTACTAGTAGTAGTACTAGTAGTAGTACTAGTAGTAGTACTAGTAGTAGTAGGGTAGTAGTAGTATGAGTAGGTAGTAGTAGTTAGTAGTAAGTAGTAGTAGTAGTAGTAGTAGTAGTAGTAGTAGTAGTAGTAGTAGTAGTAGTAGTAGTAGTAGTAGTAGTAGTAGTAGTAGTAGTAGTAGTAGTAGTAGTAGTAGTAGTAGTAGTAGTAGTAGTAGTAGTAGTTAGTAGTAGTAGTAGTAGTAGTAGTAGTAGTAGTAGTAGTAGTAGTAGTAGTAGTAGTAGTAGTAGTAGTAGTAGTAGTAGTAGTAGTAGTAGTAGTAGTAGTAGTAGTAGTAGTAGTAGTAGTTAGTAGTAGTAGTAGTAGTAGTAGTAGTAGTAGTAGTAGTAGTAGTAGTAGTAGTAGTAGTAGTAGTAGTAGTAGTAGTAGTAGTAGTAGTAGTAGTAGTAGTTAGTAGTGTAGTAGATAGTAGTAGTAGTAGTAGTAGTAGTAGCGTAGTAGTAGTAGTAGTAGTAGTAGTAGTAGTAGTAGTAGTAGTAGTAGTAGTAGTAGTAGTAGTAGTAGTAAAAAATCATCATATTTATTAGAATATAGTTATCAATATTGTAATAGAAAAAAGCAATAGAAAAACTAATACTATTTATATTATCGCATTGTTACGTTAATATCATTACTATGTAGGAATAACACAGTGCTATTGTTCTAGCTATAGGTAGGTATAACATATCATCTATAAGTTAATGTCAGCCCGAGGGTAATACTTGTATGTAGACAGTATACTATAGCAGTATAGTATACTATAACCTATAGTATAAGTGGGGTTATAATTGCATCGGTGCTATTTCTATAATGTTTCATATACAATAATATGAATTAATACACGAAATGTTAAATGTTCTCCTACAAATATTATACTGCGCATGTCAACCGTATGCTATCCTATAAACAATGCTTTATCATGATATACCATAGCACTACTATCGTGCAAAACATACAATGTAAAAACAACTATGTATAATACGGTGTACATAGTTGAAAAGATATTCACAATTATATAAATATATATATATATATATATATATATATATATATATATATATATATATTATACAAGCAGTAGGACGCTGATTCAAACACGACCGGGCCCAATACAATAGATCCTACAATAATATTTAGAAGTGATCTTATATAATTGTGTACACATAAATGGTCGGCTCTCGTTAAAACCATGGACGCCTTAATACAAGATCGGCTTCGAAGGGATATTAAAGCCATGTGGTTATAAGTGAAGATTTCATCTAAGTTCCTTGATGGGATGAAATGTATCCACCACAATAGAATACAAATAACAATAACAATATATATATATATATATATATATATATATTGATGTATAAATATATAAAAATACACAATCTCTAATTTACTCTATTAATATATTAATATTAAATACAATCACATTATACACATAATAGAGGACTAATGTGATCATATATATTGTACCTTCATAGGAGAATTACAATTTGAATGAACTACATGCAATATTATACGTATAGGTATACTATAATATATACCTATACCTATATTATATATATATATATAACTATACCTATATATACATATCGATAATTCGGATACTTGATAACTCGAATACTAAATAGTTTAGTTCATCACAGCTTAAACTAGGTCATTGAACTAGTTTATAGTGATATTAACATCTAGTAGTATTTTACTTAATTAGTTTATAGTTAGCCTCTAATAAGTAATAGTTACTAAATATAGTTAATCTCTAGTAATCGCTCGCTTGATAGGCAACACGTCAGCATTGAAGTAACTGAACTTTAACCCTAACCAAGGTGTGCGTAGCGGTTAACTATATATGTGCGTGTGTGCGCGTGTGTGCGCGTATGTGTGCCTGATATTGTGTGTGTGTGTTTCGTGAGCATGATCGCGTACTATTTTATGTACGTGTATGTATGATTGTGGACGTGTATATGTGTATAGTAAAATGTATACATACAACTCTAGCAAGGACATTTACTTGACTCTATAGAGTTTCTAACTATAGTTACCATTTTACTTTGAGCCGATATAATCACATTCATCTCACGTCGACACCTAAATACCCATACTGTACCTATATACACACGCTTCGTATAGGGGACGATGCTGGGGCTAATGACGTAACAGCACGCACGCGATCTATAAATAGCCTCCTCCTCCCGTTGCGTCATCAACGGCTATTTACATCGAAATATACCGTCGATTACGCGATATACACGCGCGTAATGCTCTAATCTATTGCGTAATCCACGTGGCGATGATGTAATAACGACGACGACAGGAAGTTGCGTAATGGAATGCAAATCGGGAGCGGTTACGCTTAATTAACATGACGTCATACACGATGTAATTATCTGTCACGATTAATATTCATTACTAGTAAAAACGCAAGTTAAGATAACTTAGAATTATAAAGTATAATAGAATAGTGAGGGTTAATACGGTTAACATAGATTATAGCCAGTATACAAGTATACTTCATTATTATATGGTTACTGAGTTATATTTTATTTTCATAAATATACGCAAACACACATAATATATTATACATTCACACACACACACACACACATATATATATATATATATATATATATATATATATATATATATATATATATATATATGTGTGTGTGTGTGTGAGTGAGCATGTGTGTGTGGGGTATACATTATTAACTAATGTTATATAACTTGTATTCAATTCACATTAACACGTGTATTACTACATATATATATATATACTTGCGGGATCGTACAGACTATCTAATAGGTATACCTATAGGTACTATAAATACCGAACACCATTACTCTACACCCATGCCCATATTTCAATATACTATAGTATAAATACTTTAGTATATATAGTATACACAAAGATTTTGCGAAGCAAAGATATAACACTCCCTATGCATGCAACGTAATTTAGTAATATCCCCAACAACTGCTAGCAGTATTATCGAAATCACTGAAATAGATTTAGGTTCGGCTCTGTTTGCATACAACAATGTTTTCATTGCTCTATTAAATTACATGCAATATAAAGTAACTTTTACTTACTAAATATATACTTATAGCATTTAAAACATAAATATCATATTTGTTTGTTATATATTAGTAATGAACACTTAGTTTTCATCATATAAATATTAATTTAAAGCATATTATTTAACATTTTAAAAGTGTATAGTTTGATACGAATTTACATTATAAACAACGCATAGTTCCTAAAAGTAACCCGCTATAGGTGGCACCAGGGTATTTTGTATACAAATTCGAATTACACGATTTCGCGTAAGTGTTATATCTTTCCTTCGGAAAATCTTTGGTATACATACTAGAGTAAAGAATACAATGCTATATAGAAAGAATTGCAACAGTATTGAGATATCGAGTGTATTGGGTTTACTGCAATAACCGATATATATATACACCGTAGAGTATAATATAGGTATACCTAAACTACCTACTATATATACTATAGCTACTACCCATAGGTACACTCTATATATGTGTACTTATGATATTTATAGTACAATTTACTATGTACAATGTACAATGCTATTCAAGGACATTCATGCTATGAGATGAAATGTTTATTTTAATATCCTAACAAGAGTAATGTAATACTAATTACAATTACCACAATGTGTACAATATAACACACACTATAACAGTGTCTAATCATTGTACATTATTATATATTGTTATTGTTATTTTTATTTTTATTTGGTGGAGTCCTTTCATCCCATCCAGGAACTTAGATGAAGTTTTCACTTATAACCATATATGGCTCTAATGTCCCTTCGAAGCCGCTCTTATGTTAAGGCATCCATGGTTTTAACGAGAGCTGGTCATTTATTTATACACAATTATATAAGATCACTTCTAAATATATCCCGTGTCCTACTGCTTGTGTGTCTGACGCCTTAGCCACTGAGCCACGCAAGCAGTTAATAAACATTATTATATATATATATATATATATATATATGTATGTATACACTGTGAGAATACTAGCTAGTTAAGATATCTCGTACGCATCGTATGTTTTAAGGTAACTATAGACTAGTGATGTATACTGTATACTGTATACTGTACTGATGATGCCGAGATTTTGATGCCGAGCCGAGACTTTCATTTTCGGAAAAAAAACAAGCCCGAGCCGAGCCGAGACTATAGCCAAACGAGCCCGAGCCGAGTTAATACTTTAGTTAACCGATACGGAGACTACACCATGCTTTACATTTTAGCATCATTTACATCACTACAGTGTACAGTATACGCTAACATACGATGATGATATTTTATAAAGTGATAACCTAATAAGGCCTATAGGTTTAGTGTGCGCTACTCTCAGTAATAGTTTACTATGATTAAATAATATTGATGTTATAACATATAAAATATATTGTTGTTGTTTCTGCTGTCTTTATCAGTAAACCACTAAAGTACACAGCCATGGGTCTAATGGCCGCTTAATTACTATTATTACCATAGTTAAAAGTCACGTCGTGATACATGTATATTTATCACATATACTGTATATGTACAATGTACAATGTACAATGTACAATGTACAGTGTACACTGTACATACACTGTACATACACTCTACATTGTACAGTGTACATGTACAGTTTACATGTGTGTGTGTCACGAATACTGTCTAGACAGTGGCTAGGCACTTATATCAAAACAAATACATCATATTCATAATAGATAATTTAAAATGCAGTAGAAATCGTTAACAATATGATATACTTATATATATATATATATATATATATATATATATATATATATTATATATACACTATATATATACATTATATATACATATATTATACGTTTATATACATATATTATACGTGTATTTATATACACACATATATTATTCAATATGATCTATTCTGGCATGCAGACATTTAGCGTAATGCGCCATATCTACATGTAACCATTCACACACACGTCGTGCGCACACACACACACACACAAACACGCGCACACACACACACAAACACGCGCACACACATATACACACCCACACATATGCGCACACATACTCATACTGCCGACTTCCATGCTTATGAGAGAATGTACTGTATGTATGTATGTACACGTATTCTCTCATAAAAAGCATCTCGTCGGCACGAGTTAGTAGTGGGAAACTGTCACGTGTGTGTGCGCTCTCGGTGCGACTCGCGCTTCGCACACTAGAGTCACTATTAATATAGTTATTATCGATCACAACACGCGCGGCGCGGCGGTGGTGCGGATATGCCTCGATCGCTAGAGCGACGGAGTGCGCCGCACACGCTGCTGAGTGAGTGCGAACTGTGCGGCGCGCACCGGGTGCGGATTGAATACGAACTGTGCGAGGCTAGCACTCGGTTCGGAGTGAATGTGAAGTGTGCGGCGAGCAGTGTGTGTGTGTGCGTGCGCGCCCGGTGCTAAGTGAATACCACACACCACGTGGTACACTAACTATTCCGCGGCCCCACGGTACACACGTGATAGGGTGTGCGAGTATGTCACGTGATCGGCCACCCGCTGACCTAATTAATGTGATTACGAGATAAATACACGTGACTACAGTTGTTGGAGAACATTAGCTGACATGCGCAGCGATTGCCCTGCGTATTTATTGAATTACGATTGAAATTTCATTAATATATTCTAATTATAGAATATATTAATATATGAATGTAAGTTATTAATTAATTAATCAGATTAAGTAGGTATTAAGGTAAGTATACTATTGCAAGGGTATAACCTATAGTATACGATTTTCACCGAGAAAAATACCAATAAAGCATAGCGAAACTGTTCAAATAAAACATATACAGTCAACTCCTGATAAATCGGACTCGCAATGGACCGGGAAAAGTTTCCGACTTAACGAGATGTCCGACTTATCCGATATTAAGAATATCATGCAAATAAGACATGAAATGCGCAGCGCGAGTTAAATGGTTACCGAAATATGGAATTATGCAACAATCAGCAACATAAAATGTTGTATTCAATTATATTACTTACTAAAATTATAATATTCATTATTTAAAATAAATATTTCTGACAATTTATAAAAAGTCCGACTTATCCAGTATAAAAATCATAAAAATGACTATAATATGTGTCCGACTTATAGAAAAGTCCGATTTATCCAATCCAACTTATCCGATTAATTAAACATATAACTAGATACAAATCCAACCAAACAATATAAATGTGTTCGACTTATCGATAAGTCCGACTTATCCGTAGTCCGATTTACCGAGAGTTGACTGTAATATAAATTAATTATATAAAATATTTCTTACAGTTAACTATTGATCACGTGATACTAAAAGAATTCTAAAAATAAACTTAAACTTCTTTAGGTACTAGCAAATAAAATGTATGTCACAAATAGTATTATTAGTTAACTGATTAAATGGTAACTTAATTATTGTGAATATACGTTATAACTTATTACGTATTAACGATAAAAATTATGATTTAGTCAAGTTAATCTAGAAGTAGTACACATTTTTCTCTTTAGCTTATACCAATAGCCTATAACCTATAGTGATTTGTGTCTATAATATTATATTAAATGTGATATTATTTCTAAAGTTTATTGAGTATATTTGGTGACTGGATAAAGTCGAATACCTATAGGTAGGCTAAAAAAATATACTTTATGTAATCTTACATAACATTATATCATGCATTGTTAACTTTATGCTATTTTCTAGTTTGATAGTTGAAGGATCATTAGTGATACCAATAGTGTCATCGGCAATTATAGACAGGCTATACTATATGAATACATTCCAAAGTAAACAATAATTTTTATAATATTTTTGATAAGTATAAAGTTAATCGAATTGGTCTAATTATTAAAACTCTATTTTATATAACATTTTCTAAAAATGCACAATAAAAAAGTAATATTATAGGTTTAGTTATACAATAATATATATATATATATATATATATATATATATATACATTTTATTAATATACCGTTTACATAATTTAACATTTTGAATATAATTATTTATATTATTCACTCATAGTGATAGGAATCATAGTAAGATACATGTAGATCTACAGCTATGTAGACATATCAATGAGTTTCTTAGATATTATCTTACAAATAATGTTCTATAAAAATGTACAAGATATGCCTTTAATTTATTTGCAATGGATTATTTACTAAAGTTATTTAAATAGTTAGATATCGTTTGGGAATTGTTGTATAAGAATATTAATTAATTAAAAATACCCTTATTAATTTAATTAGAGTGATTTTACGTATTGATTTAATGTAGTATTTAATCTTATATATATATATATATTTATATAAATGTACAATTTATTATAATAAAACAAAATAAAATCGTAATATACAATCTTAATAATAAATAAATAATTTATTTACACGGGCCGATAGTATTATTTTACTTTTACCTTATACTATAGGTCTTATACCTACCTATATACTATTTATTGTAATGATTGTATGTCATAGTAAAACGTATACGTCCGTGTTAACAATGAACAATTATGTGTTGTTTTCTTCACACTATAATGATGGTATTTATGAATAATGGTACGTTATTTTAAGATTCATCTGATTATAAATACATTATTGTCTGCGAGTATACCTAAAATATACTTTATATCATATTGCCTATATAAATACGAATACCATCAAATTTGATAAATGACTTTCACAAGTGTAAGATTATTATTGCGATTATTAATGTTACGAAATTCTATGTGAATTAGGTTTGATAAATGTCTCGCCGAATTTCAAAAATATATACATTGATGTATGACCTGTAAAGTCATACCTTTAAAATACTAGAGTATATATTAGCTAAGTTCACATTATGAAATATAGTAATCCATCAATACATAGCAAATTTTCATAATACTATCTACCTATAGATAGATAAATATACATATATATATATATATATATATATATATATATATATATATATATATATAATATATATATATATATTTCAAATGGTATATATTGTAATATTAATATAAAATGAGAGCAAAATATATTTCTAATGATTCCGAATAGTATTAAACGAGATTTATTCTTGTAGATTAAATAAACCAACATTTAATATAAGATAAGAGAATATAAGTCACATTGTATTATTATAATTATACCAAAACAGAATAAATAACAGATAAAAACATAATCTGTTAGAATATCGAATTATTCGAACATAATACAATATATATTAGACATTCGACATTTTATAAATTAGATCAACCCCGCAAATAATATAGTAGGACATCTACTAAAAGTGACAAGGGGAATCGACATACGAAGAAAGATTCGGGATAGCCCAGTCCCATAGATCTTTATCTATAGCTCTATGCCCATTGCCCAAAAGGAGTGCACAATATGCACTGCACATGTCATATATGACATATATATGTGTACTCAGTGATGGGCAAGATCACGATCGTCGATCGTCGATCCCAATCGCGATCGTTATCTTGATCACGATCGACGATCGTTTGAAAATGATCGAGTAAAATGATCGACGATCGACGATCGTCAGAAAATGATCGAGTAAAATGATCGACGATCGTCAGCAAATGATCGCAAAAAAATTAAACATAATTTATATATATTTATATCAAGAAATAACAAAATAGTGGATATAATAATAACTTTTATTTATGAAAATGTTGAAATACGATCAAATTTATAATAAAATAATATTAAAATAATGAATTTGATTTCAATAGAACTAACAATGTAAATTTAGTATCATATTGCGTTTCGGTTTATTTATATTGGTAGCAATAATAAACATTCTTTCCACCGGCGCGGATGATGGGAGTATAGAATTGTATTTTATGAATAACATTTTTATAATAGGATAATTATTTAGCATATCTAAATTAGTATTTTTACTATTTATATAATTAAGTATTTATATTTCTACCGTTGATTTAGAAGTGGATGGTCCATTATCATCAATAACATAGAATTCATCTGAATTAGTTTCGCTTTGTTCTGGTGCAGTTATATAAACCTCGTTATCTGGGATATGTCTATTAACATATTTCTTAAATGTAGATAACAACATATCCTTTTCTTCTACGTAATTACTTAACCAATTTAACTTAAATTTTGGGTTAGATATTGTTACTATAATGGCACTATTAATAGAATACTCAAATGAAAAATAATCGTTAAACCTACATTGTAATCCTTCCTTTAATACATATAATAATGGTTGACAATAAACTAATTTAGTATCCATTTTTAATAAGCGGGATTCTATTGAAAATAGTGTTGGGAATAAATCTCCATAAAAACTGTCTCGCGCGGTAAAATATATCGATTACATTAGTAAAAAAGATACATTGGTATATTTATATAAATACCTATATAAATATATTGATATGACGGCGTGAATGGGTGAGTACTCGCCGGGTACTGAGTGTATCACTATAGTGGTTCATGCAGCAGCCCGTTATTCATACGCTTATAATAATACGATCGAGATCCACGATCGGCGATCGATGATCGAGATTGCGATCGACGATCAAAATAATTACACGATCGACGATCGTTAAAAAATGATCGAGTAAAAAGATCGACGATCGACGATCGTTAGAAAATGATCGACGAAATTGATCGACGATCGGCGATCGTGAAAATTCGTGATCGTGCCCATCACTGTGTGTACTATATATAGTGAAACGAACTCATTGATTATATTATTCAAAACAATTATACGCGTCACCGCCTTGTCATGCGCAGCAAATACATTAACTATAAACACAACTATCAATTACACTATAAAAGAATGTATGCTCATTGTTGTGACAGTCGTGCTTCTTCAATGACCTATTCGGATTACTGTTTGAATTATTAAATTCATTATTCGTTAACGTATACTATTAAATGTGGTTAATAAATAAGTCTACGTATACTTATACGTAGCGCCTACTATTAATCGGGTGAATAACTAATGAGTCGTTACTCGTTTAACAAACACATATACGTGGGATAAGGGTGGTATATGTCTTAAAATGCAAATAAACATCATTGCATTAGATAACATATGGTGATACAAGAACACGTGTTTTTTTATTTTTTTAAACTTAATATTTAGACCGGCCGACGACGTTTTTAAGGGGATTCGCTGATTTTTATGCAATGTATTAAGATAGGATATTTTTTTTATGTATTTTAAAAATGTTTCAAAACCTAGGGTTTTGATTCGATTTACATTCTGTAAATTTCATATTTGTAACCAATATAATGTGAACACATCGTGGGATCAACACGTCACTGATTATCATAGTAATTCCTTACATTGATAATTATATTTAATTAGCTTTAAAGCTTAATAAATCTATGTATTATACATATATTAATATATATATATATATATATATATATATATATATATATTTATTAGAGTGCGATATAGTATAAATAGGTAATAATCTCTCAAATATAATGAAATAAATAGTTATAACCGTTATATATTGTTATAGATTCTATATACATAATATATTAATGTATATATTATATATGTGTGTATGATAAGTAAAGTGAATTATGAGTACAGAACAAGATCACAAACTATTTTTTATAATATATATATATATATATATATATATATATATATATATATATATATATATTCATTTAGATATATTGAAAAATAATAATTATAAAACGTAAAAAAAATTCTATGTAAAATACATACAGTACATTATTAATGATTATTATTAATTTATTAATATTGATATTAATCATTATTAATAATAAAATGAATTCACGTGTAAATATAAAGTATTTAAAATTTGAATACATTAAAATATAAATTAAGTCATTATTAATAATTAATAGTAAAGGTAAATATTTAATTAAATAAAAATACTACCATGTTTAATGTATGCAACATATTAATAAAAGATTACATCATTTAATGCGATATTACAGATTACGAGAATAATACAATATATAAGTTTATTACTAATAAATGTATATATATATATATATACATTTATAGTGTAAACAGGAAGTATATAATCATATACAAATCTACATATATAAACAATTCTTAATTAATTCATATTAATATTAATACATTCTAATTAATTAAACTATTGTATTATTATTGTTATTTTTATTATTGCTATTATTTGGTTCTTAATAGTAATACATTTAAATGAATTACACTACAGTATACTGTATTGTTATTGTAATTGTATTGTTAATGTTTTATTAATATATATATATATACAGTGCGCTCTCGATATACCGGCACCATCGGGAATGAGGAATTGTGCCGGTATATCGATCTAGCAGAAAATAAAGAATATATGAAGAAGAATATTAAATATTATGTTTATTATAATGGTATAAAATAGGTATAAACACGTATAAAATGGTATACAATATTATTATAAAGGTATGCAACGAATGCAAAATCAAATAAAATGAACTACTTTTAATTATTATAATGGTATAAAATAGGCATAAACGCGTATAAGATGGTATAACATATTATTATAATGATATGAAACGAATGCTAAATAAAATAAACTATTTTGAATTATTTACAAAAGATAAAGTATTTTGCTTTTTATTATTAATACATAATATATCCAAACGTTTAGATAATAAATTTAATAAATGTATATCATTTGAATCTTTGGAGTAACATTCAAAGTATGCCGTTAGTGATTAAAACCCCTGTATTGCTTTCTATGATGATGGTGGTGGATCAATTCCAGCCTCTTGTGTGTCGTCGCTATCTTTATTATTGTTAATCAATCTATAATTTCAGTAATAGAATCTATTTCGAATATTTCAGAAATGTCATCGACTGACGTAAATTCTTCTAAAGTGAGTCGATCATCAATATCAATATTGCATTTATTATAAATGTAATTATTTATTTCATAATTGTCATCTTGAGTGAAGGATTCTTCGTCTATACGTGAGAAATATTGGGAAATATGTGTATATATGCCGGTATATCGATTACAATTCGACTTTTGTGCCTAGATATTAGGCACTGGAGCCGGTATACGAGTGCCGGTGCATCGAATATTATTATCATTGAAGAGATAGGAAAGAAATCGGTCATTCAGAGATGTGCCGGTATAACGCGTTTGCCGGTGTATCGAGAGCCGGTATATCGAGAGCGCACTGTATATATATATATATATATATATATATATAACATATTATATAATAACTACCGATGTAGCTAAGTTGGTTATGGCACAGGTAGTAGGACGCGGGTTTAATTAATGTACGAACCAATCAAATATGTCTTAAAATAACATTTGGTTGTGATCTTATATAATTGTGTATACAAAATGATCGTCTCTATAGATAGAAATACTTTATTTGTTAAAAAATATAGTTACAAATTTGATACCTTAATATGGGAGCGGATTAATCACGATAAGGGACAATATATATATATATATATTGATTAACATTACTTTTTTGTAAATAAAAATAGATTGAAGATTATATATAGTATTATTTTATTTATTAAAGGTATTAAGTAAATTATATTGCTTGCTATGCAATATCCTATCTAATGAAAGGTTTAATAATTGTGATCTATAGTCGTTTTACTAAAATCGGATTCAACAGTAGACGACGTTCCACTGAATACTGTACAGAGACCACCAATGCATTCTTTCAGATAACCTATTTTTTCATTATATTTTTCTACTCTATTCCATGTTTCTTTAAAACTGTAGTTTGATGAATCTTCTAAAGAAATAGTTTTAAAATAAATGGCAGGAAATAAACACAAAGATTATTAGAATTAAAAAATGTTAAATAGCAGAAATAATAAATATATTGGATTAATATGAATAATTACATTATCATAATGACTAGATGAACACAATTATTAAGAATGTATATTGAAGTTACTCATTAATTAAAATAATATATAAACTAATTACTCTTATTTTATGGTATGATCTTTCAGAAATTTAGATTACATTTAGTGTATTTTTAAATTGAACACTTAATAAAAATGTGCACAAATTTTAACAAAATCGTGCAAATAGCATCCTGAAATTCGTGCAAATTCATGTAATCGTGCAAATTGCACGAATTTGTCTATGCCTGCTCATGACTCATGACCCACATATGGGCCATTTTGAGCCAATTTCCTAAAATTAATTATTTATATATATATATATATTATAGTTTATATTATTCGTTCATGAATAATGTTTAATAATACGAAATTAAAATTGTTGATCGGGTCATGGAATATTTTAAATTAAGAATTTTCAAAAAATGGTCACGACGTAAAAAGGTCGGGGAACCACTGCATTAGTCTATAGTCATAGTACACATGATTACATATACTACATATACTACACTACATTATTATATAGTCATGCATCACCGCTAAATTCCCGTCATATTCCCGTCAGCGATAAATACGCCCCCCGTATAGAGCTTGTTCTAAAACTACTTCTGCAGACTAACTATAAATGTAATGCCTCACAATAGTATACAATATATACTGTATCCACTGTATATATATACTATAGTATACACAGTATATATATACTATAGTATACACAGTATATAATGTACACACTGTATAGTATACATCTTGACGAACACGATATACGTTTTATATTTATTAATCGTATCATAATTGTATACAATTTACTAAATTGAATTTATATACACTATAGCAGTGTTTCCCAACGGGGTCCCTACCGCCCCCCGGGGGGCGTTAAGGGGGCGATTTCAATGATGGGGGCGTTTGGGGGGCAATTTGTGAAGATTTGTGTGTATATATATTGTTTTTGTATCCCCGAATTACACATGTATAGATGTGTAATAAAGTATTACTAATAATAGCTCTGTTCAGTGTGCACAATTTAAAACTAGGTCATATATAATATAATGCTAATTATTACTATATTATATAATACTATAAATTTACAATAACATGCATTCATATTTCCCACTTTAGTTCTCACGTTCACTGAAATTTAATTTCTGAGACGTATGCGCCGCCAGCCACATACTTTTTCGCCATATCATTTCATTTGAGTTAAATAATTGAATATGATAAGTTAATTATATAAAATTTGTTATAGATTGTTTGGTTAGTTTGAAATATTAATAATATAATATAATAAGGATTGTATATGAATTAGCAACAAAATAATACTAATAATACTAATTCACAATAACTCTTGCATTCATATATCCTACTTTAGTTCTCACGTTCGACCGTCACATATTTTTTAGTTTTCTATTTTTGTTTGCTACTTCGCATATCCCCATATAATAATACAATAACCAATTATAGATATTTTATATAATAAGTATTCCTAACAAGAAGAAGTGCAGTCAGTATTCTGAGGAATATTTGTAATTTGGATTCTGTGAATCTATTTTGAACAAAACTAAACTGTATAGTCTTATTTCAGCAATAAAGAGTTTAGCAATGAGGCTATGAATCCTTCTAGATTAATTGACCATTTCAGTAAAGCGCATCCTGATAAGGCTAGTAAACCTATAGAATATTTTGAACTGTTGAAAAATAATTTATTTCAAAGAAATACAATAAATAATTTTTTTTCAAAAGTTACAAATACCAATAATACTGGATTAAAATGATCCTATAAAATTGCAAAGTTGATAGAAAAAACTGGCAAACCTCATACTATATGTGATCATTTAATAAAAACTGTAATCAAAGAAATTGCATCAGAATTAAATGAAAATTCTAAAAACTTGATTAATTAAATTCCTTTAAGTAATATTATAAATGTAATTGATGAAATGAGTGAAAATATTGAAAATAAATTATATGACTATTTAAAAGAAAACCAATTCTCTATGCAAATTGATGAGTCAACATTGAGAAATTCTGAGTCATTATTATTATATTATGTTCGGTTTATTTAAAATGGAGAGATAAAGGAAGATTTATTATTTTCCAAGCTAATTATTAATTATAAAGGATTTACTGTTTAAGAAGAAATTAAGAATTATTTTAATTAAAAAGTATTTCACTAGAACATTTGGTAGCTATAGCTACAGATGGAGCACATTCGATGATATGAAAATCTAGTGGAATGGTATCTCGTCTGAAAAAAGATAACCCTTCACTATTCGCAATCCATTGTGTAGTGCACAGGCAACATTTTGTAGCTAAAGAGTTGATCGTTAAATTAAACCACTCTTCAAACATAATAATAAGAACAGTACATACAATAAAACGAAGTAGCATATAAGAGAGTATGTTTTTAAAATTATGTGATGACAATAACGAAACATATAATCATCTTATATTGCACACTGAAGTCCGATGGCTGTCAAAAGGAAACTTTCTAGCAAGGTTTCATAAATTGTATTCTTCAATTTTGGAACATGTTTAGACAATCTATGTTGGGTTGCATGGAGAACTGAAGAATATCAAATATGATCTGGCTTGTGTAAGTAATATATTCTAACATTTTAATATCAATAATACATCTTTACAAGGTTATTATATTATATTTATATAATATTTTGGATATATCCCTATAATTATTATAGTATAGTATAATATAATATTTCATATTATATATTTTAAAATATAATTGGATTATATTATTAAATATATATAATTAAGTTTTATATTATGTGAAATATAAATTCAATATTACATTTTATATAGATAATGATTTAAATCTCGTGAAGGTAAAGAGTATTATGTGTACATTTATAAAAAAGGTTGAAACCTATAAATAGCAACTAGGAAGAAATGAATTTCTCCATTGTCCCCGATTACAAGACATGAATAATGAACAAGATATCAACGAACATGATAAACTGGAATACATTTCACACCTTAACTTGCTAATAGAGAATATGAATACACGATTCCAAGATTTAATTAAGCTTGACACCTACCACCATTATTACTTTCACCATTAGATTCTGACATTACAGATTTTCCTCTAATTATACAAGATAATATAATAGAAATTCAATGTTATGATGAATATAAAGCAGAATTTAAAGCTATTGGTTATGTTTCATTTTGGGTAAAGTATGGAATTATTTATCCATAAATATGAAATATATAAAGCTGTATTTGGTGGCATTTCCTACATCATATTTGGTAGAAAGAGGTTTATTGAATTATTTATCTTTAAGAATATATTATAATATTATGTACTTACAGATTTTAGCGGTGTTATGAATATATTAGCAAAATCAAGAAACCATTTAAAGATAATAAATAGAGGAGATTTGATATTATACTTAACAAATATTGAACCAGATATAGAAGACATTTTAACATATCATCAACCACAAGGATCACATTAATATTTATATCATATTATTATTACAATAAATTCTGTTTATACTATTTAGCTTATATATAATGTATACGTTATAAATAATGTATTATTAATTATAATAGGGTGGGGGGCGACATTTTTTTTTTATATAAAAGTGGGCAATTTGAAAAAAAGGTTGGGAATCACTATAGTGTACAAATTATCATACACATTATGTAATTAAATACATACTTTACGCATACCTTATATACACCTTATAGTGATAGGGCACACATTTACGTTCACTACCGGACATGGTCATGCGTATGCTATAAAGCTATATAATATTATAACCGTACGGCGAGAAATATATATATAGGGAAAGAGTATTTTTTTTTTAGATTTAAAAAAATCAAAATTTTAAAGTCATATTCGCATACTCTAAATGACCATATTTAAATTATTTGTTTACAAATTCATCCTGAGATTATATAGATAAAAAAATATAAACTAATAATATGATACGAAGATGATCGACCCATCTTAACGTACGCCGTACGGACCTATAGTACAGACATGTCTGTGCATAGTACAGACTATAGTAGTAGAGTAGTACTATAGTAGTACTATAGTACAGACATGTCTGTGCATAGTACAGACTATAGTAGTAGAGTAGTACTATAGTAGTACTATAGTACAGACATGTCTGTGCATAGTACAGACTATAGTAGTAGAGTAGTACTATAGTAGTACTATAGTACATACATGTCTGTGCATAGTACAGACTATAGTAGTAGAGTAGTACTATAGTAGTACTATAGTAGTACTATAGTAGTACTATAGTACAGACTATGCATAGATGACTTGCATAATGTTGTGTATAACCGGCGGGCACCGGCTCAATATAGAAATGTTATACAGGCGTGATGTAATCGTGGTTACGATCGTGAAATCAACGCTATCTTCGTTATTAATTGTTATTAATGAATGATGTAATGAACATAATTTAAACACCACTTAAAAGATAATGTGTGAAGTATTATGATTTTACATTGATAAAAAAATTGAAAATAAATTTGTTTCCGAAAAAAAACGAATGTAGTACGCCCCCTTAAAGTATACTTATCACTATAGTACCAGTACCAGTACTGTTACTATATTACCAGTGTACCAGGTACACTGTACCTACATCGATACTTTAACTGTATACATATATACTGGTCACACAGTGTACGCGGAAAAGTTCGCTCGTTTTAATTTCCCCGCTTAACGAACCGATCAACTTTTATTAAAATAGCGACGCGGCGTTCGCTAATATTAACGTATTTGTATTCGCGTTACGTAGTCGTGACCTTTAACCTATCACGTGTGTAAACATAACGTTACGTCACGTCGTAACTCACTACGCTAGCTTACCGTTGAAGCCGCACAATCTATAGGTACGGCCGCACAACATAGCCGTCGCTAATACTGCCATGGTCACCCTTAACCCAATACACGTAACCAATGCGATACGCACGAAGTATATATATATATATACAGTCAACTCCCGATAAGTCGGACTCGCAAGGGACCAGGAAAAGTGTCCGACTTAGCGAGATATCCGACTTATCCGAGATTAAGAATATCATGCAAATAAGACATGAAATACGCAGAGCGAGTTAAATAGTTACCGAAATATGGAATTATGCAACAATCAGCAACATAAAATGTTGTATTCAATTATATTACTTACTAAAATTATAATATTCATTATTTAAAGTAAACATTTCTGACAATTTATAAAAAGTCCGACTTATCCAGTATAAAAATCATAAAAATGACTATAATATGTGTCCGACTTATAGAAAAGTCCGACTTATCCAATCCAACTTATCCTACTTATCCGATTAATGTAACATGAAACTAGATACAAATCCTACCAAACCAACTAAATGTGTCCGACTTATCGAGAAGTCCGACTTATCCGTAGTCCGACTTACCGAGAGTTGACTGTACTTGTATACTAAACGTGTATACACGCGTAGATAGGCATACATTTATAACGCGCATATCGCGTATATAGATATAAGTATGTAAACAACATGTACATTAGGAATATATTATAAACAATAAATTATAGATACGCAACGATGTATTATTATTCATGTAACTATCTATTTATAGCTATATATTTATATATATATATATATATATATATATATATAACTTAGAAGTTGTAGAGAACTACTGCGTAGAAAAAAAACAAACCTTATCTAGTTTACCCTGTTAATTAATCGATAATGTATATATACATAGTAAATATATTTATATATATATAAGTGTATACTTTATTATGAATTCATATCATATATATATATATATATATATATATATATATATATATATATATATATATATTTAAAATAATATAAAACAATACCTTAACAATTAATTAGGATATACTATTAATTGTATCAATAATATAAAAGTAATTTATTTGATATATAAATGTACATTTTATGCATATGGAGCATATGTAGATATTAATTTAATATATAGTATATATACTATATATGTACTATAGTACATATTACTATACTATAGTATATACATTGATATACACTTGGATACACATAGTTAATATTATATATATATATATATATATATATATATTCTTATTTTATTATAATCCATTTATATTTATATTATATTTATGTGTAATGATATATTACATAACACATAATGTATACTATAACAATAGTATATGGTGTATAGTATACACTGTATACCTACAATGCCGGCGAGTACACAACATGCGTATACATTGTCCACTATAACATCATAACAATACCGTTACGCGTGTACACAATATGTTATTGTCTACGATTTAGAATTTATATAAAACTATTATAAAATTATATTTAAAAATTGTGCCGTATATTTCAGGTTAATAGCTTAGCTGTGTTATAATTTGAATTCCCTGACAGCGATTAATATATGTATATACATACAATTTCAAATATTCGCTATAATCTATTATAATATATATATCGACTACGGGCAGTTCTTTTTTTCTCGTGTGTTTATCAAGAACTTAATAAACGATAAATCAAAACACAAGACAAAAATGTTACTATTTATATTGTATTGTCCCTCACAGTTATTTATAACACGTATAAGTCTATGACTTCTTGAGGGGTCCATTTGTATCCGTTATTAGTATTGTATTCAATATATATAAGATTTCAATAAATAAATATTATTATTATTATTATTATTAAATATTATATATATATATATATATATATATATATATATATTTCTCTTTAAAATGGCTGGGATTCACAGGGTTAAGGTTAACTTTATAACATGAACTATCTTATTAAGGGTAAGATATATCAGATCGTGTGGTTAACATGTGTAAAGTACAGGCAATAGCCTACTAACATATTGTAACACTGGGGATCTATTAACATAATATATAAATATATATATATGTTTTACTACGGAGATACCATTAATATCTATAGTATATATCATGCATATAAACATGTTTATCTTAAGAATACATATCGTAATTATTGTACACTATAGTATACATATATACTATATATATATATATATATATATATATTCTCATCGCTACACACACCCCTGCTAGAC